>JASVEL010010782.1:0-372420 GCA_032618575.1 Nicotiana noctiflora | reverse complement strand
GTTGTTCAGAGTTCTCAAAGTAATTTCAATTTTAATTGAACCATTGTGTCCAGTCGATACCGTTCCCTCATAACGTTATAAATTTTTAAGCATGTCATTGACTTCAACTACATATGAAAGAAGGTTAGGTTCCATGCCCTTGTTGAATTAGGAGTGTCCGAAGAAGGATATTGGACCAAAACCAAGTAAATACGGGGGTGGCTGCATGACTTCATATTGGCATGAAATTGTTCTTTCTTTATTGAACTCCATAGATAATATAACACTAATTCCAATTCAAGTCCATTTCAGGACCAAAACCAAGTAAATACGGGGGTGTCTGCATGACTTCATATTGGCATGAAATTGTTCTTTCTTTATTGAACTCCATAGATAATATAACACTAATTCCAATTCAAGTCCATTTCAGGACCAAAACCAAGTAAATACGGGGGTGGCTGCATGACTTCATATTGGCATGAAATTGTTCTTTCTTTATTGAACTCCATAGATAATATAACACTAATTCCAATTCAAGTCCATTTCAGGACCAAAACCAAGTAAATACGGGGGTGGCTGCATGACTTCATATTGGCATGAAATTGTTCTTTCTTTATTGAACTCCATAGATAATATAACACTAATTCCAATTCAAGTCCATTTCAGGACCAAAACCAAGTAAATACGGGGGTGGCTGCATGACTTCATATTGGCATGAAATTGTTCTTTCTTTATTGAACTCCATAGATAATATAACACTAATTCCAATTCAAGTCCATTTCAGGACCAAAACCAAGTAAATACGGGGGTGGCTGCATGACTTCATATTGGCATGAAATTGTTCTTTCTTTATTGAACTCCATAGATAATATAACACTAATTCCAATTCAAGTCCATTTCAGGACCAAAACCAAGTAAATACGGGGGTGTCTGCATGACTTCATATTGGCATGAAATTGTTCTTTCTTTATTGAACTCCATAGATAATATAACACTAATTCCAATTCAAGTCCATTTCAGGACCAAAACCAAGTAAATACGGGGGTGGCTGCATGACTTCATATTGGCATGAAATTGTTCTTTCTTTATTGAACTCCATAGATAATATAACACTAATTCCAATTCAAGTCCATTTCAGGACCAAAACCAAGTAAATACGGGGGTGGCTGCATGACTTCATATTGGCATGAAATTGTTCTTTCTTTATTGAACTCCATAGATAATATAACACTAATTCCAATTAAAGTCCATTTCAGGACCAAAACCAAGTAAATACGGGGGTGGCTGCATGACTTCATATTGGCATGAAATTGTTCTTTCTTTATTGAACTCCATAGATAATATAACACTAATTCCAATTCAAGTCCATTTCAGGACCAAAACCAAGTAAATACGGGGGTGTCTGCATGACTTCATATTGGCATGAAATTGTTCTTTCTTTATTGAACTCCATAGATAATATAACACTAATTCCAATTCAAGTCCATTTCAGGACCAAAACCAAGCAAATACGGGGGTGGCTGCATGACTTCATATTGGCATGAAATTGTTGTTTCTTTATTGAACTCCATAGATAATATAACACTAATTCCAATTCAAGTCCATTTCAGGACCAAAACCAAGTAAATACGGGGGTGGCTGCATGACTTCATATTGGCATGAAATTGTTCTTTCTTTATTGAACTCCATAGATAATATAACACTAATTCCAATTCAAGTCCATTTCAGGACCAAAACCAAGTAAATACGGGGGTGGCTGCATGACTTCATATTGGCATGAAATTGTTCTTTCTTTATTGAACTCCATAGATAATATAACACTAATTCCAATTCAAGTCCATTTCAGGAACCAATAATTATTATTTTTACATATTTGACTTCCTAATCAACTAGAAATTGACTATACTTAGTAGGAAAAATCCTATATATATATATATATATATATATATATATATATATATATATATATATATATATATATATATATATATATATATATATATATATATATATATTATATTAAAAGCACAAAGGCCTTTAGCGAAATATCGTTCGTCTTTTTTACACTTAAAAATTAATTTTATATTGGACAAAACTGTCATATAATTATTCTCCGAGTATTTAGATCTTCAAAGCAATTATGAAAGCTACTATATATTTTATTATTAAAAATGTTCCTTATTTAAAGAACATGCGTTGAAAGTCCTAAATTTTTGGACACTACAATTTATTAAGCGAAAATGGGAAACAGGTAAGGGGAAAAAAAGCAATTTATTTAGATTTTTCTTTATTATTTTTTGAGTCAAGAGTATTATTTTTGTTCTATAATATACAAATTTTATTAATTCGTCCGTTATATTGGTTTGGACCAACACCTTTTGAGTTAATTATATTTTCATACTTCTGATACAAATATTTACCACAAACAATGAAGCTTTTAGAGGGTTTTAATATGTAAACTAAGAAACCTTTAGCCAATTTCAATATGTTCTAACAAAATCTTTAAGTAAAAAGATACCGTTACTGATTCAAACTAAGAACTTTTAGCAACAAGTAAATAACTTCTTTTTACCTTTCAAAAAATAGATTATAGCAAACAAAATTAGCATTTAGTTTTTTTTTTATAATATTTATGGCTTTAAAACTAACAAATATTTTGATTACTAAAACCTTCCTTATTTGAACAATGTAATAAGTCCTAAATTTTAGTAGTTTGAATTCAATTAAGATTCTTTACCTTGTATAATTAAGATTCTTTACCTTGTAAAAAGTCTTTCCTTATTTGAAGTATGTAATATAACTATAATATATTTTTCCATGTCATTTCTCCTAAATTAAAAGAAAAATGGGTTTACAGGAATTAAAGGTCGTTGAATCCATCATTGGTTGAAGCATTTTATTTCTTTTGACAAAATATCCAACATTCAATATGATTTTCTTATCTTCTAAAGCTAACAAATTTGTGCGGGAATCTTACTTTAGTATATCTATTGGAAAGTTCTATGGTGTTCTCAACCAAAACAGTAAGTTGTTATTCATATTCGTATTGCATGTATGCTTATATATTTGTATATCTTATTATCTTTAATCATGCGATTATTATTATTTCATTAAATGTTGATTTTCTTGATGGAATTAGATTCTTGATAAACATGGTGATGATTGATGATTTTAGTACTATTCCATTTATTGTTGGTATTTTCTTCCTTTGACATTAGAATCAATATCCTTTTCAAATATACTTTTTTAGGTTGAGGGGATATGTTTATGCTTTTAGTTGAGGATTTCATAACACTTTGATTGTCCATTGTTCGGGTGGTAATATTATAACGCGGTTACTTATTTATCACCCATATAATCTTCCCAATATTTGACCTCATAAATTGAGTAATTCTAGGACAATAAGTACTAATGGTATATTTATATGTATTTTTTTTAAAATAAAATTGTAATGTTTAGCTCTTATCAAATAGTGAGAGAACGAAAAGAGATGCATAACCATCAACTTTCAGCTTGTGATTTTTATGCATACTGGCTTCTGAATTCTTGATTTTCTGTCGTTTAATAATTTAGTTATTTAATCATGTATAGTTTAAGACCACAATTCCTTTATTATGCTTGATTTGGACTTTATAATTAAGTAGTTGTATTTCATTCTTTTGCTAAGTTATTGCATGTGATCCCTATATCAAAAAGTATAAACTTTTTAAACATCACACAGATAACTAAACATTGTTGTATCAAACATGTATGAATTATAAATTAAAATTTTGTAAAAGTTACATTTCGCAAATATAAATTATATATTTTTTGTTTCATAGAATAATGTAAACCACCTCTACACCAAACATATCGTCAATCATAAAATTATTATTGTTATCTATAAAAACAAGAGACAATAAATATTACAGAACTATTTGAAATATTTTTCAAAAAGATGTTTCGAAAATTTTTGTATGATGGTTGAAGGAAAGGAAGAAAAGTAGATAAAAAAATAGAAATTGTGTTCAAAAACTTTGATTACTCACACATCAAGTATTTTCTTCACGAAACTTATCAATATGTTCGAATAATCAAATAAAAGGAATTTTGGCACTTAATCCTTCGGAAGACTTATGCGAGACAAAGGTTCTTCCTTTATTAGTACGTGAAAAGAATATTCAACGCTTTCGACTCACACTTTTTTCCTTTAATTTTCAGTTTACAACTCAAAGATATTATATGTGATGTTTTAAAGTTTTTTTTATTGAAGAGGTACACGCGCAACGCGGGTACCCTAATACTAATACGAAGAAAAACTCCACCGCCTTAGAACATCTATATAAACAACATTTTGCTAACAATTATTCCATGTGATTTACTGTCGAGCTACTCTCAAATTTGAAAGTTGGGCATTGCTGTTGAATTAAATGCGCTTATAGTTCTTCAAGGCGTTAATTTTGTGGAGGTGTACACTATACAACTTTAATTTATTTTTCATTGGTGCCTTCACTTCCTCATTCGGATTCTTTTTATTAGTCTTTAATTTTTTTTATTGATGGATCAATCAACCAACCTTTTACCCTCGCGAAAAAGATTTCATATTCTGCTTTAGGAGACTTCAAATCATGAGCCGCTTGCTTCTACCGAAACTAGACTCACAGGACTGAATCATATAAAAAAATCAGCATGAAATTACTTCTTTTGTATCAGCTCGAATTAATTTTTGAATTGATCTACACGTTTGGCTCGTATTGATCTCACGGCTTTGCACACTGTTGACAAAAGATTCATATCTTGAGATCAGAGAGTCCAAATTGCAAGCCTCTTGATTCTACTTATTCTAGACTAAATAAATCCAACATAACAAAAATTAAGATCCAAATTCCTTCTATGTTGTCTGGAATTAATTTTTGATGTTGGCATACACGTCTGGCCTATTGATCCCACGGCTTTGCGCACTCTCGGAGAAAAAAATCATATCTCACGATAGGTGCGTACAAATTACAAGCCGTTTGCAGCGCTGAAAATTAGACTCCTGGAGGTACAACATATATAGAAACCACAGTTAGAATGTCCCTATATTTTCCCAGATAATTTGCTGAATCTAGAACACAAGTTCTGACATGTTGGCTCGATTTTTCAGCTTTGCACGCTCTTGCTAAAAAAGGACATATCTTTAGATAGCAGCATCCGAACTACGAGCTGTTTACAGCATTCGTAAGAAGACACAGAGAGATACTGTTGTCGATGCCCTTTTTTTCTTAAAGACAAAATGGGGTTTATGACATTTTGGAGGATAACTCTTTTCCCTTTTGGGAATTGGGTTTTAGAGTTTGAAGAGTCGCCACCTAATAATTAAGTGCATTAGGACACTAAGAAGTGTTTGAGTTTGAAGAACCAGAGTTTGGGTAAGAGCTAGAAATTATCTCGAGGGGAAGGTGTTAGACACCTCACAAGATCTACTAGTATGGTTTCGGGCCATGTTATAATTGTGATTTTAAGTACGAGTAACAAATAAGAAAATAAGGGCTTCAAATATTAGGGATTGTCATATTAAAGTTTTCAGATAAGCTGAAATTTGAAGAAAATAGAAAGGGCTCAAATTTTGAGAAAAAAAAAAAGCTTGAAAATTTCAAAAAAAAAAAAAAGAAAGTGATAAATAAACAAATAAAGGAAAGAGGATCCTAGGTTCACAAATAATATGGATCACATCAATGCAATGCCCGGTAATCACTCCTCAAAGAGGGGCTACACGCGGTATTTGTGCACCGATCATTGTATTCATATCTACACTCCTCCACCCCGTAAAGGTATTAAACTTGTAATGGGTTCTTCACTTATTGCATGCTAGTACCCGCCGCGATCCTATCAGTCCCGGAGGCATTTGGGATTACTAGTCCTAAAAGGAAGGGAGTTGGGGCTTTTCATTAAGAAAGGATAAAAGTCTAGGCGAAAAACAAAATATATAGTCAAATAAGGGGAGAAGTTGTAACGACCCAACCGGTCGTTTTGAGCTACGACGCGTCATTCAGTAGTTTGAGGCCATGAGCAGCTTCATCTCACATATATTGACTTGTGTGTATGGTCGGAATTAAAATTCAAGAAGTTTGGAGTCAAATCTAAATGGAAATTCTCCTTTTGAAAGCTTAAAGTTGAAGAAATGAACTAGGATTGGAATTTTGAGTAAATGACCTTGGAATTGGGATCTGAAAGTTCCAGCATGCTCGTATGATGACGGATGTTGGAACCCACAGTTGTATATTCTCTTTTAGTCTGTGTTACCCGTGGGATTCCGGGTCTTGGTAGTGTTTTATACAGTGTATTTGACGGGTGTATGTGCCAAGTGGTACGGATTACATTCCTTTTATCTCATTTTCCGCTAATTCTTATTAAATGTGCATAAACTTGTATATTCCGCAACGTGTTAGGCTTACCTAGTCGTAGAGACTGGGTGCCATCACGACATATTCACGATTGGTGAACTAGGGTCGTGACAAGTTGGTATCAGAGCTCTAGGTTCGTAGGAGTCACGGGACACAGACCGGTTACTTAGATTCTCGCTGATCGATACGGAGACGTCTGTATTTATCTACGAGGGGCTATGTAACTGTTTAGGAAACTCTTCAATTCTTTGAATTCCTTATCGTGCGCCATTTATTCAGTTAGAGCCTATGTCATATGTTCTTTTGCATCCACTCGTGTATTGAAATTGCGCACTCAGTATCAAGTATGCGCCGACGGTTCGTGATGCTGCACATGGATTTCAAGGGAGTCAAGAATTTACTCAACCATTGTTACCGCGTGTCATCCATAACGATAATGCAAGAGAATTGAGAGATCTTCAATTGTGCACATGGGGGTGCACTAGATTCCGACATTCGATTGTTAAGTACGGTCTTGAGAAGGTTTACTTAACTACCAAATCGTCACAACAATGGTAAAATCACAAGGTGGATGTAGATCTAAAGATAGTTGGTGGTAATAAAAACTATATGGTTCACATGAGATATCTATTTAGCGAAGGATTCAGCCAGTAGAGATACTGGGGGGATATGAGTTTAACTGTCTTAAGAAGGACATGTGCCAAACGAATGTCTTGGGCTGTCTTATGATGAAGACGTACAAATGATAAAGGCTATTGTCATGGATTAGCAAGATGTGTCTTATGGCTTCGTGCCAAGTGAAAGGATTTCACTATCAACGACCAAATTATGGGTCATGTATCATATCAGATTTGGCATGCGCCGTATTTAAGTGCTATTCAAAAGTTCTTTGAAACTGGCGCATAGGCAAGAGTTGAGGCTTGTATGGTACGATGTTGGGACTTTTGATGTTCCTGTATACCTAATAAATTCTACCTTTCATTATCAGCAGGGAAGATTTCGGTGAAGGCTACATGGTGCTTCGTAGGTGTGAGAATCACAATATGTATTAAGCTGTCGCGGTAAATAATGCTCGATGCATGGAGCGAGAAGATGTTTGGTTGTATTGGGATGAGGTCATACCCTATGGTGTTAGAGTGCTAATAGAGCACAGGTGGTTATATTCGTTGGATCAAGTGAGTTGCGGTTGAATAATAGTAAATGACTCGAGAGAATGGTTCTAATGTGTTCGAGAGTCGTGTAATAGTGGCTTTGGGCTAAGTGGGAGAGTCCCACCGCTTAAGATTGGGTTGCATGGTTAATTACCTGTATGAATTATGGATATTAGCGTATTAATGGGTTATTTGCAGCTACGGAAAAAGACCATGAGTGGTAATTTAAGTATATGAATTGTTGAATGCATGTTATGGTTAGCCTTGCTAGCTCATGTTCAAACTTGAGGGAAAATTTATGATTTATGCCTCGTATAGGTGCAGGCTTCGCGGGAAGTGATTCCGCTGGGTGCTTTATCGAGAGGGTATTCATATGTTATAAAGAAATTCAGTAGAGTTGGTTGCGTACTGGGGCAAGTTAGAACTGGATGGTTCTCAATAGCGGTCCTAGTGAATTCAAGAGGTAAAGTGTAGTGCCTGATAATTTCGAATCATATAAGTGCAGTTGAGGCTCAAGCCTTTAAAGCAACTTAGGAAGAAAGTACAAAAACAATCTATGATGTTTTGACTTGTGGTGTAGCATTTGAGAGGCGTGAAATGGTCGTCGTTCTTGAGATAGCATGGCCTCATGATGTCAGGTCATTCGGGGTAAGTGTGGTTGAAATAAGTTAGGTATTGAAGGGAGATATTTACATTATAGGGCAATCCAGGATAAACTGGAATAAAGTAGATTGATTAGCCAAAGTTGAGTTGGCATATTGGTGCCAATGATCGGTTCATGTAATGTGATCGAATTATGCATGTGATTTGTGGCGGTGAATTTGAGGCTTGTCGGTCGCAGTGTTTGATGGTATTCTGAAGTATTCTTCTGTTAGGGCCTGTTATGAGTAGGCAGATCTCGGAAAGGGTTATGGTGACTTAGACCACTACTTAGAGATTGGCATATACAACGGTAATGAGAACTCGCATGTGTGTTGCTATAGTTCTCCTGAAGTGAGTTAAATGGGAAGTATTATGTGATGAAGTATTAGCCTATCGTCAGTTCTAGAGCTATGATGGAAATTGTGTGTATCGTATATCGGCACATGGGGTGCAGTGAGTAGTATGAAATTTGAAGTAAGGACCAAGGTCACAGTTTGGTCAATAAATGTGATATAAAGAGCTCGGATGAGCAGGAAAGGAGTTTCAGTGTTTTGAGTAAGATGGGTATTAACATCGGTATCATTTGAGATCGGTGTTCTGCGAGAAAGGCTTTGCACCCCGGATTGGGGACTCCTGATCGCTTTTAGTGTCAGCGCAGCCGGTGGGTTGAATGTGCAAGCCCGTTTAATTATTCGGAAGATGGTGGGAGCTTGCCCCACAAGAAGATTGTATAGGTGTGACATGTAGTCTTGATTGGTTAGAAATTTAAACCGAGTATGAGGATTTTGGTGATATCATCCATTTGAGAATTTATGCCTGGAGGGCACTCTACTTATTGGGTTATAGACCTGTGAAATATTATTGACTTAGCTTGGCACGACCAAGATAGACTTAAGGTCGGTGGATAGATTTAAATGTGGAAGTGAGCCTTGCATCAGGCCGTTTATGTTTCTTCGAGCAATGCGCCCTTTATGGAGGGATAATCGCGGTCTTATTTTCGCGGTTAGTTAATTCATGTAAAGATATATTGCGCCGTATGAGTGTGAGACGGCTTGGTAAGTTCCTTATGTGTTGAGGTTCCGCTCAGCGGTGATGTTATATGAGCATGATGGCTCTCAAGACTCAGATAATATACCGCACATCAGTTGTGCTTGAGTTTGTAGCGTATAGCGCTATATGTTTCCTTGTGTCCGATATCATGCACCTTAGTGTGCTTATGATCGATGTTCGGCATTTTGATGTGATGAGATATTCAGCTCGACGTATGGCTCCTTGTGTGAGTTTTATACAGGGAAGGGTGGCACGCCGCCATGGTTATATTGTTTGGATCGGGTGGCACGCCGCCATGGTTATATTGTTTGGATCGGGTGGCACGCCGCCATGGGTATATTGTTGGGATCGGGTTGCACGCCGCAACAGTGTGATGTTTATTTCAGTGTCCATAATTGCTTTTATGTGTTCTGTTTCCTATTTTTCTGAGGAAGTCCATGTTAGTGTGAGAGTTGAATAGTTCTCTCTAGTGTTCGCCTTCCTTTTGTATCACGTACGAGTTAGTAGCCTATTGGCACATTGTGTCATCTTGCAGGACTTTTGATTATGTCTGAGGTGGCTTATCGCCTGAGCAGTTCGTAATGGTTGAGGTGAGATCATTGAATTCGAGATCAGTGTAATCTGAGCATATGAAATAAATTAAGGTGCTAAGACCATTGTTTAGTTCAGAATGAGGTAATGGTTCTTGTCAAAAGTATAGACTGAATGATTTGTTGACTTGGCAACTAAATATGAATTCCGGCACATCTCTTCCGTCGTATCGGTGTTGTAAAAGCTAGAGCAAGACCTATGTAGGTCATGAGATGCAATGAGAGCATCGGATTTGTGGAATTTCGACTATTATATTTAAAGAATATTATTGTGGTCCCATGAGTAAAGTGATGCAAAGTGTGACTTTAGCAAAGTTATGCAGTCATGTATGGGTACAACGTGTGAAGAATGATATGGTGGTCGTATGATGGAAACATGCTAGGCAGGAAATTCCGGATGTTGGAATTGGGTCTAATGGCTTATTTACTCGAATAAAGGAGTATATCTATAGAGTTATTGAGCTAATGTGCTCAAATGAGTTATGGAAGCGCAAGAAGTTGCATGAGATGTTAAACGAGTGATTTTAGACTACTTCAGTATAGTTCTCAGCACGTTCGAGGACGAACGTATGTTTAAGTGGGGGAGATTGTAACGACCCAACCGGTCGTTTTGAGCTACGACGCGTCACTCAGCAATTTGAGGCCATGAGCAGCTTCATCTCAGGTATATTGACTTGTGTGTATGGTCCGAATTAAAATTCAAGAAGTTTGGAGTCAAATCTAAATGGAAATTCTCCTTTTGAAAGCTTAAAGTTGAAGAAATGAACTAGGATTGGAATTTTGAGTAAATGACCTTGGAATTGGGATCTGAAAGTTCCAGCATGCTCGTATGATGATTTTGAACTTGGGCGTATGTCCGGATTTGGTTTTGATTACCCGTGATCATTTCCGCGTACATGGTGGAAGTTAGTATTTCAGAAGAATTTCATAAATTTGGGTTGGAAGGCAGTTTACAGTTATAGATGTCCATTTGGGATTCCGAGACTGGGAATAGATCCGTACGGTAATTTTGGAGTTGGGAACGCGATCGGAAGTGAATTCGGATGTCCGGAGGTCATTTTGAAGTGATTTGGCTAAATATAGGAATTTGAAGGTTTATGAGAAAATTCGACCGGAAGTGAAAATTTTGATATCGGGGTCGGAATGCGATTCTGAAAGTTGGTGCAAGTCCGTAATATCGAATTTGACTTGTGTGCAAACTTTGAGTCAATTCGGATCGATTTTGGTAGGAAATGGGACAATTAATCTCTTTAAGGAAAGATTAAGTTGGAAAAGTCAACCCAATGTTGACTTATGAGTTAGAGGGCTCGGAACTGAATTCCGATGATTCGGTTAGTTTCGGGGGATGATTTAAGACTTAGGAGCGCAATCGGAAGTAATTTTGGAGGTCCGGTGAAGAAGTTAGCCTATTTTGGCGAAGATGGAATTTTGGCGGAATCCGATCGATAGGTGATATTTTGATCCGGGAGTCGGAATGGAATTCCGACAGTTGCAATAGCTTCCTTAGGTGATTTTGGATATGTTTGCAAATTTTCAGGTCATTCGGACATCGTTTGGTCGGGTTTTTGATCGAATGTGAATTTTGAAAGTTTAAGTTTAAGTTAGAATCGAATTCTAAGATTTTGGTGATTTTTGATGTTTAAAGCAGCGTTTTTATGATCCGAGCAAGTTTGAATGAAGTATTAGGTTGATTTTGAGTTTTTGGTTGTGGCCACGAGGGTCTCGGGTGTGTTTCGGATGTCCAACGGGTCATTTTTGGAAGATTCTTGCCGTTTTGAACATAAATGTAATGATTCAAAGGTCTATTTTTAGTTCTAGAGATCCAAATTTGATTTCGAGAGTTCGAGAATTTAAATAATGAATTATAGAACTGATTCGGAAATTTTGGTTTAATTTTATCAAGTCGCGATTGGGTTTTTGACGCGAAATGTGATTTAATTGTTTAACGAGCGAAATTAATGTTGCACTGAGCAAATGAGATCCAAATTCAGTTTTGTTTGAACCACTAGATCCGTATCAAAATTACGGAGCCATAGGAAAAAGAATCGTCGAATTCTGAGTTCGTATGATGGAATTAGAACCATTTTAGTGAAAAATGGCTGTGCTGCAATTTTTCCTTAAAAAGCTGTTACAATTATAAACAGTGAACAGTCCCGCGCGTGAACAGTAACCGCGCGTAACTGTTCACCACGCGCATGAACAGTAAATCGGGGGAAAAAAATCTGGACAGCTTATTAAAGACTAGCCATCAATTTTCAATCTCGGATTTTGGGCAATTTTGAGCGAAAAATCACGGGAAAACGCTGGGAAATCATCGGGTATTCATCGGAGGTAAGTTTATTGACTCAAAAACAGCATTTTATGGTAGAATTAACATCAATCTTCATGAATTTGGGTAGAAATTATGAAGGATTGTAGCCTAGAAATTGAAAACGAAAGTTTGGGGTTTGAAAGGCCAATCGAACTCCGATTTTGGTAAATTTTAGATGTATGGACTCGTGAGAGTACGAGGGTTCTGAAAATGTAAAAATATTTCAATTCTGAGCCGATGGATTCAGGGGTATTTTGGTCATTTCACCCACTTTCGCGCCATAGCTATAATTTTATCATTGTAATTAGTTACTTGCGATGTTATTTATACTGTGTAATTGTTTTGACTAGATTCGGGTCACTCGGAGTCGGATATACGCGGCAAGAGGGTTGTCTCTTAGCGGTTTTGTACCGGAATCGAGGTAAGTGGCTTGTCTAACCTCGTGTGGGGGAACCTTTACCCCTAGGATATTATGTGATAGTTTAAATGCCTTGTACGCGAGGTGACGGGCGTGTACATGCGTTGGTTGTTGTAACTCACTTTACTTGAATTGTTCAATTCGTGACATTCTTGTTCTTAATTTATTAAATTGTGACATTTACCTGGTATTCGTTAGGGAAGCATGATTAGGTAGGATTTATCTGTCTAATTGCCTAATTGTCCTACTTGAACTTCTTGATAATTGTTGGCACTAGTCCTCGGTGAAGTTGTAGTTAAGCATATTATATTTTCCGTGTGCGTTTTCTTTAATTGTTGTGTTGGTGGACTGCGGGTTCAATTCCCGGAGATCCCAGGGCTGTGGGTTCGATTCCCGGAGACCCGAAGTTATTGGTAGGGACTGCAGGTTCGATTCCTGAGATCCTGAGTTATTGGTAGGGACTGCGGGTTCGATTCCCGGAGATCCTGAGATTTATTGAAATGTGGACTGCGGGTTCGATTCCCGGAGATCCTAAGATTTATTGAGATGTGGACTGCGGGTTCGATTCCCGGAGATCCTGAGATTTACTGAGACATGGGCTGCGGGTTCGATTCCCGGAGACCCATGGGTACTGTCAATGGGACTGTGGGTTCAATTCCCACAGGTCCTGGACTTGTTAATTGAGTTGCTACTTGTTGTTGGTTTAATTGTAGACTGTTGCAGTAATCACTTTATTGTTGTTATTTAAAGATTATTATCAATTAAACTGCTCATTATTATTATTGTCATTTTATTATTGATTTCTCTCAGTAGGGCCCTGACCTTCCTCGTCACTACTCCATCGAGGTTAGGCTTGGCACTTACCGAGTACCGCCGTGGTGTACTCATGCTACTCTTCTGCACACTTTTGTTGTGCAGATCCAGGTACATCAGAGCAGGCTCGTACTAGGTGATTCCGCAGCTTTTTGGGAGACTTCGAGGTATGATCTGCTACGTCCGCGGATCCGGAGGCTTTCCTTCCATTCTGATAGTATTAGTTGACATTTTCCTTCATTTCATTGTTAGATACTCTTTACACATAGAGCCACAGTTGTATATTCTCTTTTAGTCTGTGTTACCCGTGGGATTCCGGGTCTTGGTAGTGTTTTATACAGTGTATTTGACGGGTGTATGTGCCAAGTGGTACGGATTACATTCCTTTTATCTCAGTTTCCGCTAATTCTTATTAAATGTGCATAAACTTGTATATTCCGCAACGTGTTAGGCTTACCTAGTCGTAGAGACTGGGTGCCATCACGACATATTCACGATTGGTGAACTAGGGTCGTGACAGAAGTCGACAGCAGTTAGGGCTCAAATATGCCTCCTCACTTAAACACAAATACATAGCATGACTTCAAATACTGGTTAGGTCTTTAATTAAACTTAACGTAGGAAGGGTGGCTAAAATCACATATTTTTAAATAAGAAGTCCGAATTAGACATACATGCTGGTTGTAATTATTAAAGACGTATAGTTGATTAATTACCTATAGGTTTGCCTAGATGAGGCTTGTATCGTGATATTTAAAAGTTTAGAAGGCATACTGATTATAAAGAAGAATCACTGATTTTAGAAACAAACAAAAGTTCTGCAGATTTTAAAATGACCTTACCACTAATTTTAGACTTGTAAGCGAGACTGACAATTCAGATTCAGTTAGTTATTCCTATAGGCATGTTTTTTAAGCATGATTGATTTTAAAATATTTATAAAAGTGCATGAGTCCTATAGACATGGTATCTAGAGTGCATTTTGTTATTTGATCCTATAAACCATTTGTTTATTGATAGATGATATGTAGAAGTACAGAAAAATCCTATAGTCATGGTCTCTATATGCAGATGAATATACTTATAGGCATGATTTCTATATAGAGATGTGAATAAACTTATAGACATGATTTCTAAATGCTTAATGAAATAATTTATAGGCAGAATTTCTAAATGCCGATGTGAATAAATTTATAGACCTGATTTCTGAAAGGCGTAACGAAATGACCTATAGGCAGGATATCTATATGTAGGTACATAAACGAAGATGATATGATTGCAGAAATAAACCTAAAGCAGCATATCTTTATGCGAATACATAAATGAGGATGATGTGATTGCAGAAAAAAAACCTAAAGCATGATATTTACCCTACATGTATAACACGAGAGACCCTCCCCATTTTTACTATTCACCCCATAGTTATTACAAATTATTACAGCTTGAATGAATCCATAAAAGTAAATTACATCAGAAATAAAAAATTCTAACCAAGGAGAGCCTAATTCAGACTCCTAATCTGATAAATGAAATAAACCAACTTCCAAAGATCAGATTTCCAAATCATTCCTGTTATTTGGGATGTGTCAAAGTTTCAAGGAGCTTAAGGAACTTTAGGCAGTGCTTACCGCCCATATATCATGAAAAAATCATTGTGCAGTGTGGAAGGGCCAGCCCTCAAATGTCCAAGTTCAGAGGGAACTCAAGGTACCAAGGCAAGGCTCATAGGAGGGGGGCAGAACTTAGAGTCCACGAGTAAGTGTAAGTGCAATAGTCGGAAATTAGAGAAGGTCATGGCAGGCTGGTGGTCATGCCCGGTAATTGGGATGTTGGCACACCTTGATAGCCTATCAGCTTTAAATTAGGGAGTTAGGAGCAATTGAAGGTTTGGTTCAGGCCTGGACAACAATCTGGAAATTGCCATGCCATGAACTTTAACTCAACACACATACGGGAATGAGGTATGGGGATTCAAGATACAAGGAATGAGCAGGCAAAGGGGCATACACAACAATGAGACATACTGACACACCCTCCAGTCTACTTAGAGGTTAGGGGTCAAAACTGAGTTCATGGATAACAATTCTTGTTGCCATGCCCTAATTCCCCACTTACAAGCACATAGGTGGTAATGGGATAGGGAGCAAGTGTTCACAAGAAAGAGAAGCAAGCAGTAGTATATACGCATATTAAGTTAGATGTTAAACTTTAAAAAACATAGACATCGATACAAGGACTGTAAGTAAACACATTGGGGTGATACTGAAAATTAAGTTCGGACATACCAGTTTCAAAGAAACAAATAAAGAGAAAGTAGCAGTCTTGTAAAAGTCAAAGTTCACACAAGAAGCAAGAATACTCTAAGTATGAGTTCAGAAGAGAATTGTGAAATTGTGTAGTTTGAAGTGTGTTCAGTCGCGTGTGCCTTGTGAAAAAAGAGTCGTGTACTTATAGTGCAGAATGTCATGAGGAAACAAGGTAAAATAATTAATAATGATTGTAAGTCAATTACATAAGACGTCCTTTAATTAAGGAATTCAGATTTGAACGGATAAAACCATTTAAGGAAAGTATTTAAATAAACACTTTGTGTAAAGCATGCAATTGAGGAAAAATACATAAAGGTTATTTAAGGAAAGGATTTCTGAAAGTATACGATTTATGCAAATAAGGTAAGGGAATCACTTGATAACTAGTAAATCACAAAGTT
Source organism: Nicotiana noctiflora (assembly GCA_032618575.1). NCBI lineage: Eukaryota > Viridiplantae > Streptophyta > Magnoliopsida > Solanales > Solanaceae > Nicotiana > Nicotiana noctiflora. Next base: position 356,391 of record JASVEL010010782.1, on the reverse strand, counting down.
TGAAATTTGGTATGAATGAACCAAGTCATAAAAAGAGGAAGAATGGTTTTACAGTAGGAGAAGCACATCAGATCATAGAGGAAGAAAATAGCAGAACATAGTGAAAATGCATGCGAGAACATAGCATAGAAAACACAGTAGAAGAATATACAAGAACGAGGTATAGAAAACATAGTAAAGGACATTCAAGCATGAAGTATAAAACTCAGTAAAAGAGCATACAAGAACATGGTAAAAAAAAATTATAAGAACACATTAGAAAGTAAGTGAGAACATGACATAGGAAACACTGTAAGAGATACAATATGAATAATAAATAAATAAAAACATAAAATACTTAAACACTTTCCGGAAAACCCTAAATCAGAAAAGAAGGGTTCTGAAAGTAATTTTCAAAAGAAAATTTAAGAAAATCATTTGAAAACTCAAGTAGAGTATAGATATACAAAGATATAAAAGAATCAAAGAAAACCTCAAAAGGTTAAGGTTTCAATGGAACCCTAAAATGAGAAAGGCTTGGAAAGTCACCGATCGGACTCGGGGGAGGTCGAAATTAGACTCGGAAGGCTAAGATATATCGGACAAAGGCCAGATATGGTTGTAAAGCTCAAGTCGGTGAAGGTCTGAATGAAAACCTTCGAGGTATGGCCTCGAATATTCAAGTATTAGGCACATAGGCGTATTAGGAAGTGAGTATATGTCATCCATGGCCTGAGAGGCCATGGATTCTGGTGAGTTGGAGGTTGAAAATGGGTAGAAGGTGATTAGGGTTTCAGGACATTTGAGAGAGTTTGAGAGATGAAAGGATTCAGAGGCGATGATTGGTAAGAAATGGTTAGGGTTAGGGTGGGTTGGTGAATTAAAAAGGAAAGGATGAAATGTGGTCGTTGATCATTTAGATCAACAACCTAGATTGAATGGGGAACCAGGCGGATTGGATAATTGGTTCAGGGGTTGGGTTAAGTTACAATTAGGCTAGGCAATTTGGGATTTGAAATTGGGTTAATTGCGTGGGCGGGGGATTAGTTTTGAAAGGAAATGGGGTTGTATTAGAAATATGATTAGGCTAAATGTTAATTAGCCAATTTTTCTCTTTTATTTTTATAAAAATAGTATAATAGTTTTTGAATCAAATTAAAAGTACTGAACCAATTTATAATATATAAATATTAATTATTAAAATACTGAGACCAATTTTATAATCATAAAATGTTATAATTCTAAAAATAGGCTAAAGCTACAATTACATGTAATTTATCTTTTAAATACTAAATAAGTTCTAAAAAATGTACAAATATTACCTTAACTATATTTTGGCATAAATATAAGAATAAAATAAATTATTCACCAAAATGATAATTTTTGGAATAATCATTAATTTGTGTACTGCTAAAAAATAGATAATAAATTGATTTAAAAAACTTTGAAAATGAGGAAAAATGCCAAAACACCTAAATATGTTTATATATGCATAAATATTCCGTTTTGAGAGTACTTTGTATATAAAAATTATATAGGGAATAATTGGGTATCAATAGCTGTAGAGAAATTACACGGGAAAAATAATAATAATAATAATCCAATAATATTATTTGTAAGAAGATACACAAATTGGCTTGAGTCGTGCTAGGAACTATCCTAAGAAACTATTTTAGCAATGTGAAATATTGTTATAGGATTATATAGGGAAAAATTGGGTATCAACAGCTGCCCTCTTTATCCGGAAAGGATGAAAGAGTTGTCGGGTAAAGATATGATGGCCAATTTGACCAAAAGAAGCGATTTGAAGAATTTTAACCGAGCTCCGGTTCCTGAGATGCCTACATATCCCTGGCCTTACAAGAATCAGACCATATGTAGTTCAGGGTCCATTGGCTGACTATGCTGATGGAGATTTCGAAAAACGAATGTGATGTTCGGGTTGGGAAGGATGGTCGGGGTCTAATAGGCTGCGGAAACTGGAGCGGGATCGCTCCTGCTGAGACGGCCATTGCCAGCTGGTGTACCTATAAGTGAGTAATACCAACATATATTATGCGTAAATTTAAACGCGATGCAAAATCCCATAGGACCATGAATGTTGTCTTTGGACGGTTAGGATGATATCCTCAGAACATGACATACTGGGCCATGAAGCGTATAATAAAGGATTCGCATGCTATGAAATGATGTTCTCGAGCTATGAGAATGATGCCTCCGAATAATGATATGCAAGATATAAAACGGGGTCCTCAGGCCATGGCATGGCGTTCTTGGGTGCCTCCAAACAATGACGCCTTTGGACAATTTAGCATCTTTTAGCCCATGAAATGCAGGATTTGGTGATCTCTTTCCCGATGAAAGACTTAAATAATGTGGCGACATTTCAGCCGATGTAAAGTGTAAATATAAATGGCGATCTTTCAGCCAATGTGAGATTTAATGAAGTGGCAATATTTCAGTTGATGTAATGATTTAAATAAAATAGCGATATTTCTATCGATGTAAAGATTTAAATAAAATGGTGATATTGCAGCTGATGCTAAGTATAAAATATAAGTGGCGGTCTTTCAGCCCATGCTAAGTGTAAATTATAAGTGGTGATATTTCAGCCGATGCAAGATGAAGTGGCAGTATTTCAGCCTATGCAATTATGGAGGTAGAGCTTAACCTCGAAAGTCAGAAGAGTAACGTTATGCAATTATGGAGATAAATCTTAGTCCCGGAAGGAAGAATAGTAGTCTTATGCAATGGAAGAAATGCAGATGGAGGTAGAGCTTAACCTCGGAAGGCGAATAGTAGCCTTACGCAATACAGGAGTTAGAAATGGATGCAGAGATTAGTCTTGTATGGCAGAATATTAGCCTTATACAATGCAAGAAATGCAATGGAGGTAGAGCTTAACCTTTGAAGGCAGAATGGTAGCCTTATGCAACACAAGAAATGCAAATAAAGGTAGAGCTTAACCTCGAAAGGTAGAATAGTAGCCTTATGCAATGCAGGAATGCAAATGGAGACAACGTTTAGTCTTGGAAGGTATAAAGGTAGCCTTATGCAATGTAGAAAATAAAGGCGAATAATGATGACCTCTCTTAGTTGATAGATGATAGCTGATAGCTGATTGTTGTATTGTGGTTGCTGGGGATGTCTCGTGTAGATAGAAATTGTAAATAGGCAATGATTCTGAGAGTTGTATTCCTGAAAAAGTATGAGTATGCAATCATATCTGATTATTTTATGTCTTGGGTGACTGCATCCAAAGAAAAATCGTGAGTTTTGTAAGGGGGAAGGTTAGTCCGTCTTCCTGTGGACCACGTTTGTCCGGCTCGGCTCTTGTTTTTATTGGGGCAGCATCGCTAAACAAAGCAATTTTGATAGTAGTCATGCATGATTTAGAAAAAGTGTAACATAAATACATAAACAAATAATTTTCTTCTAGCTGAACCGATGACAGCGACGTGGTTCAAGACATTGCAACATCTTTCACTCAAGAATTTTTAGGGTCCTCCTCAAAATTCTGCCCCAGTTTACTAGTGTGGTGCTTCGGGCAGCTGCGTGTTGGTGAATGGCTGAGGATCAACTTTGAAATATTGAGGGTCCTCCTCAAAGTTCTGCCCCAGTTTCCAATAGTGGGGGAAATAAAAATTTTAATGAATTGTGACCGAACCCATAACGATGACTACGTATCTCCCCTTAAACGGGAATTAGGTAAGATGTAATTCAAATTACATAATGAAGGAAAACATAAAGATTACACATAGTATCGTTTGACTGTATCTGAATTAATTGGCTTCGGCCAAACTTCTCAGTCCATTTCTGCAAGTATGAGGGCTCCTCCTATTAGAACCCGGTGAACCATGTAAGGACCCTGCCAGTTGGGAGAAAACTTCTATTTGGCCTCATCTTTACGCGGGAAAGTTTTTTTTAACACAAACTGCCCCGGTGTGAATTGTCTTGGCTTGACTCTTTCGTTGAAGGCTCTAGACATTCTATTTTGATAAAGTTGACCAAAACAAAATGCATTCATTCTTTTTCCATCTATAAGGGCTAACTGCTCATAGTGGCTCTTTACCATTCTACGACTTCGAGTTCTGCTTCCTGTATAATCCTCAGGGAGGGAATCTCTACTTTGGCGGGAATGATTGCCTCTATACCATAGAACAACATGTAGGGAGGTCCCGGTTGATATGAGAATTGTGGTGCGGTACCCCTATAAAGCAAATAATAGCTTCTCATGCCACTACTTATGTTTTCTATCATTTTCCTTAATATCTTCTTGATATTCATGTTGGCTGCTTCTACAGCTCCATTCATCTGAGGTCTGTAGGCTGTAAAATTCTTGTGTTTGATCCTAAATATTTCATACATTGCTTTCATAAGGTCACTGTTGATATTGGAACTATTATCAGTAATGATTGACTCTAGGATGCCGAACCGACATACGATACGATTGCGGACAAAGTCTGTCGCGACTTTCTTAGTCACTGCCTTGGATGATGCCACTTCAACCCAATTGGTGAAATAATCAACTTCCATTAGAATGAACCTATGTCTATTTGATGCGGCAGGCTCGATAGGTCCACTGACATCCATTCCCAAAGCGACGAACGACCATGGCGAACTTGTCGTATTAAGCTCATTGGAGACACGTTTATCATATTTGCATGTGTCTGACACCGATGACACTTTCGTACGTACCTGATGCAGCCCATCTGCATAGTCATCCAAAAATAACCAGCTCGGAGTATTTTCTTTACTAAGACAAAATTGTTCGTATGTGGGTCGCAGGTCCCTGCGTGAATTCTTCCAATATCCTGGATGCTTCCTTCGTATCGACACACCTTAATATTCCCAAATGGTGAGTCCTCCTTTACAGGATTTCTCCATTGTGAAAGAAATTGTTGGATAACCTTTGAAGTGTGCACTTCTGAGTAGTGTTTGCAAGTTCTAGATATTCCCATGTGGCTAAATATTCCTTAATATCATGAAACGAAATTTCTCCGTCGGCGTCCTTTTCAACATGAGCACAATAAGCTGGCTGATTATGGATTTTCACAGGAATAGAGTTAATGAAATTTATGTCCGGGTGTTGTATCACGGATGATAGGATAGCCAATGCATCGATGAACTCATTCTAGACTCTAGTGACATGCTAAAACTCTATCTTTGTGAATCTCTTTCTTAACTCCTGTACATGATGTAGATAAGGGAGTATCTTGGAATTCTTGATTTCCCATTCTTCTCGGACCTGATGTATAAGCAGGTTTGAATCCCCAATCACTAGCAACTCCTGAACATTCATGTCAATAGACAACTTTAGCCTTAAGATGCAGGCTTCATATTCGGCTATATTGTTCGTGCATGGGAATTTGAGCTTTGCAGACACCGAATAATGCTGCCTGGTTTCTGATACTAGGACTGCTCCTACGCCAACTCCTTTGAAATTTACTGCTCTATCGAAAAACATTCTCCACCGTCATAGGATTCTGCGATATCTTCTCCTATGAAGGATACCTCCTCATCAAGAAAATACGTTTTTAGTAGCTCATATTCTCCATCCACATGGTTTTCAGCAAGATGATCTGCTAGTGCTTGTCCTTTGATTGCTTTCTGAGTTACGTAGATGATGTCGAATTCACTTAGTAGGATTTTCCACTTGACCAGCTTGCTAGTGGTCCTGGGCTTCTAAAAGATGTACTTTAGCGGATCCATTCTTGATATAAGATAAGTAGTATAGGCATAGAAATAACGCCTCAACTTCTAAGCTACTCAACTCAAAGCATAATAGGTTCGCTCTAATAGGGAATACTGGGTCTCGTATCGGGTGAATTTATCGCTGAGATAGTAGATGGCATGTTCTTTCCTCCTTATTTAATCGTGTTGTCCAAGAACACAATCAAACGCTCTATCTAACACTGTAAGGTAGAGCAATAGAGGTCTACTCGGCTCAGGCGGGACCAAAATTGGCGGTGTATACAGGTATTCCTTGATTCTGTCGAAAGTTTTCTAACAGTCATCAGTCTATTTGGTAGCGGCATCTTTCTTCAACATCTTAAAGATTAGCTTACAAAGGATAGTGGACAGAGCTATGAACTGACTGATGTAGTTGAGTCTCCCCAGGAAACTCATCATGTCCTTCTTGTTCTTTGGTGGTTGCAATTCTTGAATGGCCTTAACATTTGATGGATCCAACTCTGTTCCTCGGTGACCCACAATGAACCCAAGTAGTTTCTCTGTGGGAACTCCAAATACGCACTTGGCAGGGTTCGACTTTAGATTGTACCTTCTCAGTCTGTTGAAGAATTTCCTTAGATCTTCCTTGTGGTCAGTGGCACTCTTGGATTTGATGATGACATCGTCTAAATATACCTCGGTCTCTTTGTGTATCATGTCATAGAAAATAGTATTCATGGCCCTTATATAGGTGGCCCCAACATTCTTTAACCCAAATGGCATCATCTTGTAGCAATACATTCCCCACGGCATAATGAAAGCAGATTTCTCCGCGTCTTCCTCATCTATCCATATATGATGGTAACCAACAAAACAATCAATGAATGACTATAGTTCATGCTTTGTGCAGTTTTGAATTAAAATATGTATGTTTGGCAGGGGTCGTCTTTTGGACTGGCCCGGTTGAGGTCCCGGTAGTCGACACAGACTCTAACCTCCACGTCCTTCTTTGATACTGGCACGATGTTGGCAAATCATATTGGGTACTCTACTATCCTGTGAACCTTGGCTTTTACTTGCTTGGTGACTTCTTCCTTTATTTTCAAACACATGTCGGGTTTGAACTTTTTGAGCTTCTATTTTACCGGTGGACATGTCAAATTGGTCAGTAGTTTGTAAGCTACAATAGATGTACTGAGACTAGTCATGTCATCATACGACCAGGCAAATATGTCCTCATATTCCCTTAGAAATTTCGTGAACTCTTTCTTCTTTGATAGTGACGGATGAACACGGATGCACATTTCTTTGATATTATCTGCATCTCCCAAGTTGACAACCTCAATTTCGTCTAAGTTAGACATAAGTCTATTCTCGAAATCCTCAGCTTCTTGAACAATCTCTTCTAGTAGATCATCCTCTTTGGAGTCCGTTTGTTGCGTTGTCTCGTTGCATGTCACAATCATCAGTTCATCAAGATAAGTAATAGTAATGTTGCGTAAAAAAAGGTAAATGATAACAAATAATGAGATCAAGATTTATAATAAATTGAAATGCTTTGATAAATTTCATAATTGTTTTGAACATTGGAGCTCTTATTTCGAAATTAAATGCAGAAAGAAAGTCGACTAACCAAAAGTAAAGATGATGCATGGTGCTTTATTCAGCCTTGCTAACCCGAAGTTTTACGGGACCTGGTGTTTCTGATGGACCAATTGTTGAGGCGTGCTGTTCGGCTCATGGCTTGTATGGAAGGGCCTTCCCCCCTTCTCCTCCTTGAAAATGACACAACAGTCCATATTATCATCCTCTAGGAACAAGTTCCTCATTGCTGTTAATGCTTCCTCTTCTTCCCACCCACAAATGACTTTGGCTGGTTGAAAAGTATGCTCCAAACGGGGTATAGGTTTCTCAAATGGATAGTAAGGGCCACACCATTACGGCGACCATTCCTTGAGTTCTTCCCAGGTATACTTATACCCCAACCCAAATGTGGTACCATATTTCTTCAGCTTGATGGGTTTAGTGATTCCCTGGAGGTTCTTGCCGAGCCCCTTGGTAGGTTCATATCCGCTCCAATACAGTATACTTTCAATCTAATTATCCCACCATATATCCTTGTCCATGGCATTGACTCGCTCAATGTGATGGTAAGTTTTTCTGCCTATCTTCCTTCTTCCTCTGATTGCCAGGATGGTCTGGCGTCTGTGTATGTGATTGCTATCGTCGCCATGAATAATCACCTCTTGGCGATTCCACTCAAAATTCAATGCCTGGTGTAGGGTTGATGCTACATCCCCAGCGGCATGAATCCAAGGTCCTCCCAGAAGCAAGTTGTAAGATAGTGAGATGTCTATTACTTGAAAGTCAACATCGAACCAAGTCTGTTCTTTTTGTAGGCACAAACTAATTTTCCCAATAGTGGACCTTTGGGAACCATCGAATGCTTTGACATTGGTAGCTCCATCCTTGATCTCATATAAGCTCTTCCCCAATGGACAAATATTGAGGCTGGACCCTCTATCAATTAGAATTCTAGTAATAAAATGATCTTCGCACGGCACAGTGATATGCAATGCTTTGTTATGGCTCAGCCCTTCTGGTGGCAACTCATCTTCATGTAAAGTTATTTTGTGACTCTCCATTACTTGCCCTACCATATTTGCCATTTCTTCTCCAGTTGTGTTGCTGGGTACATATGCCTCACTCAGTATCTTTAACAAGGCATTCTTATGTGCGTCAGAGCTTTTCAGCAGAGCTGGGATGGAGATTTGTGCCAGTGTTTTATTTAGTTGATAAGTGACTGAGTACTCTTTTGCTTATGTATTCCTCCAGAGATCATTAGACCCAGTTTCAATAGACCGTCCAGAGGCCTGCTTACTTGATTCAGCTAAATGCTCCAGAGTTGAACCCTGCCAGTTCTTGTCATACCCTATATCACAATTGCTTCTCCAGTGTTGGCTTTTCCTTTTCTCCTTGCCTTGGCTATGTAATCCCAAGGGATGGTCTTTGCATGGAATGTTTCTATGGCAGGCATTGCCACCGGGATGGGTACCCTTGCTTTGGGAGGTAACACAGCAACTTCAAATGGCGCAGGTGCCTTTGGGGACCCAAAAATCAACGTCAATTGGTCCCAGCGTCTTTGTAGAAGATGGTATTTCAAGATCGAGTGGTATGGACATGTTCACTTCAGCATTTTTAGAAGGCCGAATCTGGAATATAATTAGATTAAGTGTGACTGTCGATTTCTTTTGCTCGTCACCTTCAACGTATAATCCGATTGACCCTTTGGGGTCCCAATCATCTTCTATCTCGATCATGTGAATGCCTCCACCTTTGTGGTCAGGCAGAGGGTTGTTGCAAACATTCGGAGTAGGCTCCTTTTCTACAATGATCTTTTTGTAAATCAAAGCTTAAATCGTATCCTATAGGAAGAGAAACTCATCAATGGTATGGCCTTTCATGACGGAATGATATGCACAAGTTTTATTTGGATTGATCCCTTGGGACGAGTATTCTGAAGTTATGGCAGGGATAGGGGTGACATAACCAGCAGCTTTAAGCATTTCATACAACTAGTCGATTGGTTCGGCAATGGCGGTGTATTATTTGGGAGTTCTACGGTCGAAGTTTGGTCGGGGTCTAGGGAAATTTTGGTGAAGTGATTGATAGTAAGATCATAGCCTTGGTAGACGTGTGCGGGTTGAGAGTATTTAGGTGGAGTATGCTGATATGCAGGAGGTGGAGATGTTTGGTAAGTAGGAGTAATTTGAGGTAGGTTGATATGTAGGAGGGGCATTGGGTAGTTTTGGTAGTTTTGCTCTTTGTGCAACCATTACGGCACCCACATCTCTTTTCTTGGATATGCCACCAGACTGTTGAGACTTGTTGATGGCGTACAATGCTTCAAAGTTAGTGACCATACCACTTTTGATGCCTTCCTCGATCATGTCCCCTAGTTTGATGACGTCGGAAAATTTCTGGCTTTCGATCAACATCAACCTCTCATAGTACTGTGGGTCCTAAGACTAGACAAAAAACATATTCATTTGTTCTTCTTCTAAAGCTGGTATGACCTTTGTGGCTTCTGATCTCTAATGAGTAGCATACTCACGGAATATCTCAATGGGTTTATTCTTTAAGTTCTGGATGTAGAACACATCTGGTGCATTCTCTGTGTTGAATCAAAATCTATCCATGAAATCGGATGCCATATTTGCCCAGTTCGGCCACTTCTTCAGGTCTTGGCTAATGTACCAAGATAGAGCATCCCCTTTTAGACTCCTCGTAAAGAGCTTCATGCGAATCTTTTCATCATTTCCTACTCCGACTAGTTTGTTGCAGTATGTCCTTAAATAAATTTGGGATTCTCGGTGCTATCGAACATCTCAAACTTGGGAGGTTTGTACCCCTCGGGCAGTTCGATATCTGGTAAAATTCTAACGTCTTCATAATTCAGCCCCTCGAACCCCTTGCTTCCTTCGACACCCTGAACTCTGCTAGTCATCTTCTTGAGTTCTGCAACCAGATTCATGATAAGAGAGTCTTTGTCATTAGACTCGGGTGTGCCCAAGGCGGGCTAGTTGTGGTGTGGTACGATTTCCACATAGATGGAGGTATTGTGGTGATGATCATTTGTGGAGTTTAGTTGTTCATGGATAAGCAATGAGGTGTTACTTGAAGTGTGGCATGTGTTGCAGTGGTGGTGGTAAGTGGGTTGGTTTTGTGGTTTCGACATGTTTTGTGGTGGTGTGGGATTTTGAATGTTGGGGAAGTTGACTTATGGAGTAGTGAGGGAAAATGACAAGCTTTACAAATTTCGAACTTGGTCCAGTTCCTCCTGAAATTTCAGTAACTTCTGTTCGAGCTGGGAGGCACTTTCCTCAGAAACCTGAACACCTTGGGGAACCTCTACCCTTTCAACTGAGTTCTCCATCCTGATGTTGCTTAAATCTTCCATTTTCCTTTGTTCTAGTTTATGATAGGACTCGGAGGAGGAGGAGGTGGAGGGCCCTTGGAGCTTGTGGAGTAAGATGACGATGCCAGAATGCACAAACTATGGGAATAAGACAAAAAGTAAAAAACAAAAAGGTGACAAGTTAGTGTGGATTATAAGGAGAAAAACATTGCAGTATTTAAGCACATAGTGCAAGAATATAAATCTTGTCCTAATTTGGGAGCCTCGTTGTGCCCGTAGGCCTAGAGACAAGTTTATTTGGAGAACTTATAATGCCAAATGCCTCATTTTATTGATAAAAATAAGACGAACCCCAAAACGACACTGAAACTGCGGAAAATAAAATGGTACTAATGGCCATTGGCCTTATTACATTAAATCAAAGGAAAGACTCCTGACTACTTGGTCCCATAGGGACCTTCCCCAGACCCGGCATCTTCAGCTCCATCGAATAGCTTCACCAGCTCATGGAGTCCCAACAGAAAATAGGCTTTAGCCAAGTGTCCTCCTTTGTTTCCCTCAGCGTTCTGGCATTCCCCAAATATTTGCGGACGAGGGTTTGATCCCTGGAGTGAAGGTCTTCCCACCAGCTTAGTAACCTTAGGTAGATGTTGGTTACCATGCCGAATCTGGGTACTTCGTGCCCCATTTTCTGCAAAACAAAATGTTAGACCATTACCCCCACCGGACTCAACTATTTAAACCAATAATTAGCATTAAAGCATTTAGTCTCCAAATAAATGCATAGAACATGGTGGTGTCCTTTTGGGTTTCAAGGAAATCCGGTAGACTTTGGACAAGGATATTTTAAAGAGTCATTATGCAGACAACATAACTAACTCTGCTAGGTTTGATAGTGATGCATGCACAGTTTAAACAAAAGATGTTTTTGTGAGCTGGTAGACCGGTTCCCTCGAGCGGACAACTCAAGAGGGAAAGGTACAGAACCGTCGACTGTAGCGTGATCAACTGGTTTAACCATAAATACACCTTTGCCAAATTTAGGGGGTGTAATATAGGAAGGGTGCAACCACTCATTATAAGCGTTGCTATGGTATTTTGTTTGGCACGAGTGGAATATGATGAGGAAGATTCAATTTACAAGAATGAAACAAATGTCATCTATTTGGACATTTATAGAGTATTGATTACAATAATTGCACATACTTACAATAGTATTAAAGGAAAGCGGTAAAAGCATTAAAGAAAAGAAAACAAAGAGCCAAGTCAGTTTCGAGGTAGAAGAGATATAAAGACATTAAATAAAGGTAATGAAGAAGCAATAAAGTCACAATTAACATGAAATGGTAAAACTCTAAAGATATCCCCAGCAGAGTCGTCGTGCTGTCGATGCCCCCCTTTTCCCTTAATGGAAAAATCGGGTTTACGACATTTGGGAGGATAACTCATTTCCCTTTTGAGAATTGGATATTAGCGTTTGAAGAGTTGCCACCTAATAATTAAGTGCATAAGTACGCTAAGAAGGGTTTGAGTTTGAAGAACCATAGTTTGGTACTAGCGCATCAATCATCATATCCATATCTACCCTTTCCCACCCCATTAGGGTATTAAACGCGAAATGGTTTCACTACTTATTGCATGCTAGTAACTATCTTGATGCTATCTGTCCCAGAGGCATTTGGGACTACTAGTCCTAAAGGGAAGAGAGTTGGGGCTTTTCAGAAGTTTAAGAAAGGATAAAAGTCTAGGGGACAAACAAAACATATAATCAAATAGGGGGAGAAACAGACAACAGTTAGGGCTCAAACAAGCCTCCTCACTTAAAAACAAATACATAACATTACTTCAAACACTAGTTAGGTCTTTAATTCAACTTAACATAGGAAGGGTGGTTGATATATCACATATTTTCGTATAAGAAGTCCGAATTAGACATGTCTGTTGGTTGTAATTATTGAAGACTGGTATAGTTGATTAATTACTTGTAAGTTTGCCGAGATGAGGCCAGTAATCATGATATCTAACAGTACAGAAGGCATGCTAATTTAAAAGAAGGATCACTGATTTTAGAAACACACAAAAGTTCTGCAGATTTTAAAATGACTTACCATTGATTTTAGACTTGTAAGCGTGATAGACAATTCAGATTAGTTAGTTATTCCTATAGGCATGCTTTCTAAGTGTGATTGATTTTAAAACGTTTATAGAAGTGCAAGAGTCATATACGCATGGTGTCTTGAGTGCATTTTATTTTTTTGAGCCCATAAACCATTTTCTTAGTGATAGATGATATGCAAAAGTGCACAAAAAACCATATAGTCATGGTCTCTATATGCATATGAATATACTTATAGTCATGATTTCTATATGCAGATGTGAATAAACTTATAGACATTATTTCTAAATGCGTAATGAAATGACATAGGCGGGATTTCTAAATACCGATGTGAATAAATTTATAGACGTGATTCCGAAATGAGTAATGAAATGACTTATAGACAGGATATCTATATGCGGGTATATAAACGAAGATGATATGATTGCAGAAATAAACCTAAAGCATGATATCTTTATGCAGATATATAAACGAAGATGATGTGATTGCAAAAATAAACCTAAAGTAGAATATCTACCCCACATGCCTAACACGAGAGACCCTCCCTATTTTTCACTATACACTCCATAGTTGTTACAAATGATTACAACTTGAATGAATCTAAAAAAGTAAATTACATCAGAAATAAAAAGTTCCAACCAAGGAGAGCCTAATTCAGACTCCTAGTTTGATACATGAAATAAACAAACTTCCAAAGATCAGATTTCTAAAGCCTTCTTCTTATTTGGGATGCGTCAAATTTCCAAGGAGCTTCAGGAAATGTAGGTAGTGCTTACACCCCAAATATTATGACAGAATCATAGTGCAGTGTGGAAGGGACAACCCTCAAATGTCCAAGTTTAGAGGGAACTCAAGGTCCCAAGGCAAGGTTCATAGGAGGGTGCAGAACTTAGAGTGTAGGAATAAGTATAAGTGCAATAAAGGGTAAATTAGGGAAGGCCATGGCAGGTTGGTGGTCATGCCCAGTAATTGGGATGTTGGCACACCCCTGACCAGCATGTCAGCTATAAATTGGGTAGTTAGGACCTATTGAACGTCAGGTTCAGGCCTGGACAATAATTTGGATACAACCAGGCCATGAACTTTAACTCAGAGCACACAGGGGAATGAGGTATGTGGATTTATGATAGAAGAAAAGAGCAGGCAAAGGGGCATACACGATAATGAGACATAATGGCACACCCTCCAGTCTACTTAGAGGTTAGGGGTCAAAACTCTGTTCATGAAAAATAGTTCTTGTTACCATGCCCTAAGTCCTCACTAACAAGCACATAAGGGGTAATGGGATAGGGATCAAGTGTTCACAAGAAAAAGAAGCAAATAGTAGTATATAGGCAAATTAACTTAGATGTTAAACAACACAAAAAATAGATATGGATATGAGGACTGTAAGGAAATACATTGGGGTGATAGTGAAAATTAAGTTCGGACATACCATTTTTAAAGAGACAAATAAAGAGAGAAATATTCTTGTAAAATCCAAAGTGGAGACAAGAAGCAAGAATACTCTAAGTATGACTTCAGATGAGAATTGTGAAATTGTATAGTTTGAAGCGTGTTCAGTCGCGTGTGCCTTATTAAAAAGGGTCATGTATTTATAGTGCAGAAAGTCATACGAAAACAAGGTAAAAATAACTGAAGACTGATTGTAAATCAATTACATAAGACTCCCTTTAATTAAGGGGATTCAGATTCGAACGGTAAACACTTTGTGTAAAGCATGTAATCGAGGGAAAATACATAAAGGTTATTTAAGGACAGGGTTTCTGAAAGTACATGGTTTGTGAAAATAAGTCAAGGGAATCACTTGACAATCAGCAAATCACAAATTCTAGAATTGGGTATGAATGAACTAAGTCATAAAAAAAGGAAGAAGGGTTTTACAGTAGGAGAAGCACATCAGATCATAGAGGAAGAAAATGGCAGAACATAGTGAAAAGTATGTGAGAACATAGCATAGAAAATAGAATAGAAGAATATACAAGAACGAGGTATAAAAAACATAGTAAAGGACATTCAAGCCCGAAGTATAAAAACCAGTAAAAGAGCATACAAGAACATGGTAAAAGAAAAATTATAAGCACGCAGTAGAAATCAAGTGAGAACATGACATAGGAAACACAACAAGATAAACAATACGAATAATAAAGAAGAAAAAACATAAAACACTTAAACACTTTCCGAAAATCCCTAAATCGAAAAGGAAGGGTTTTGAAAGTAATTTTCAAAAGAAAAATTAAGGAAATCGTTTGAAAACTCAGATAGAGCATAGATACACAAAGATCTAAAGGAATCGAAGGAAACCTCAAAAGCTTAGGGTTTCAAAGGAACCCTAGAATGAGGAAGGCTTGAAAAAGTCACCGATCAGAGTCGGAGAAGGTCGGTATTAGACTCAGAAGACTAGGATATGCCGGAGCAAGGCCGGAGATGGCCGGAAACCTCGAGTAGGCGAAGGTTTGAGTGAAAACCTTCAAGGTCTAGCCTGGAATCTTCAAGTATCAGGCACATAGGAGTAATAGGCGGTGAGTATGGGTCATCCATGGCCTGAGAGGCCATGGATTTCGGTGAGTTGGAGGTTGAAAAGTGGTAGAATGTGATTAACGTTTCAGGACATTCGAGAGAGTTTAGGAGATGAGAGGATTCAGAGGTGATGATTGGTGAGAAATGGTTAGGGTTAGGGTGGGTTGGTGAATTAAAAAAGAAAGGATGAAATATGGTCGTTGATCATTTAGATCAACAACCTAGATTGAATGAGGAACCAGGCGGATTGGATAATTGGGTCAGAGGTTGGGTTATATCACAATTGGGCTAGGGGGATTTGAAACTAGGTTAATTGGGGGGGGGGGGTGTTAACTTTGAAAGGAAATGGGGTTGTATTATAAATATTATTAGACTAAATGTTAATTAGCCAATTTTCCTCTTTTATTTTTATAAAAATAGTAAAATGGTTTTAGAATCAAATTAAAAGAACTGAACCAATTTATAATGTATAAATATTAAATATTAAAATACTGAGACCAATTTTATAAACGTAAAAATGTTATAATTCTTAAAATAGGCTAAAGTTACAATTACATGCAATTTATCTTTTAAATACTAAATAAGTTCTAAAAATTGTACAAATATTACCTTAACTATATTTTGGCATAAATATGGAAATAAAATAAATATTCACCAAAATGATAATTTTGGGAATAATCATTGATTTTTGTACTTCTAAAAAATGGATAATAAATTGATTTAAAAACCTTTAAAAATTAGGAAAAAGGCCAAAACACCTAGTTATGCTTATATATGCATATATATGCCATTTTGATAGTACTTTGTATATGAATTACACAAAAAAATAATAATAATAATAATAATAATAATACTCCAATAATATTATTTGTAAGCAGATACATGAATTGGCTTGAGTCGTGCTGGGCATTGTCCTAAGAAACTATTTCAGCACTGTGAAATATTTTTATAGTATTAAACAAGCCCATCTCTAATTTATTTAAAGGATACAGGAATTAGAAAAATATTTATATTACAATAATCCAACAAGATTGAAAAGAGAATAGGACAAAGAAAATGGAAATAAGAGAAGCCAAGAGAAAAAGAGAATAACTCTAAGTAGAAAAGCACTTCTGATGGGATGATTATTATGCATCAAAATGATGGTTATTTATACTTGAAATTGCATGTAAGTTTGTAGTGCATGCCAAGAAGGTGGATAATCAAGCTTGCCACTTGGCATTTGTAGTGCATGGCAAGAAGGTAGTTAATCATGTTTATCACTTGGCATATGTAGTGCATGGCAAGAAGGTGGATTATCAAGTTTGCCACTTGGCATAGTCATTTAGAAGGTTAAGACACTTGTCTTTAAAATATTTATATAGATACAACATCTATAAAACTCGAAGCTCCATCCCTTTTGATCCAGATGCAACAAATCTTTGAAGCGAGCCCTGAAATAGGGAGGATTGTTCGGAAATCATACTTTTTTTCCTTTTATTTTATTTTTTTATTTTGCATATTTGGAGAAGATATACGTGTTCTCCAACCCGCATCATGAGAAGAAGGGGTTGATCATCACTCATCTTTCGATATTTGACATAAAATTGCACATTACAATGCTCACCATCTGCATTTAAGTGTCGTGTCATTCACACCGGCTCTTGTTGTTGAATGAAATATCTACGTCGTTGTCTTTATTTCTTGTGCATGGTTCGTGGAACTACTGGTTTCAGATACTCAACGACCTAACTCATGGTCGGACCTAGAGATTAACGAGGCTACCTAATTTTCACTTTCCTTTCCATGCTGATTAGTTTTAATCAAATTTTTTGTTACTCATACAACCTTTTTCTTCTTTTCTTTTCTTAGAATGTGGGGTTGTGAAGAAGTATTCAAGAAGCAGCAGAACCACTAAACGAAATCAACATTAGCCCATGAAGCATTTGTTTGAAAGCATAGCATCTCAATTAGTGCATCGAATACATCTATCGTCGTTAACCAACCCAACCAGCAGGAGCTAAAGCATATAGTACTCTACAGGAAGATAGCAGTAAGCCAAATTTCAAATTAAGCATCTTGTCTTTAACATTGATACTTACTGTTAAACTTAGCTTTGCATCGTCGACACCAATCAATCATGTGAAATCAAAAGTTTCAGGTCGACTGCGTCGACATTTATGATTGTAGTTGAAGTGTCATATTGCTGAACTGTCATGCTATTGGCACCGAGTACTTTCAATATAATTTCTTTGCAGGATTTTAGGACAGTTTCAGTGATCTTGATATCCTTAAGAAGATGCATTGCTAGAGAACCTCTCGTGTCTTTGTTGCAGCTTGGTGAGAGAGATATATAAAGTGTCCTTTCAACCTTGGTGACCAAATCACTACTATTCGAGGCTTGGAGAGACAATATTTCATCATTTGCGAGCTAACATGTACCACATCGTATCACTGGAAGTTAACGAGGAAGACAATTGGAGTAGGCCTTTCCAACTTCGGCATGCAAAAATATAGTGCGTCTCTGCAAACATATTTATTTCTCTATGTAGGAGCAATGAATTCATAAGATGTTTCGTCCTATAGAATCCTAACTTGAGGGTCTGGAAACATAAATAATTTAGTGCCAAATTCCTTGAAGATTAGCCGCAATATCTTTTTGAAGTTGATAAATGATGAGTTGGTATTTTACCAACTCATCTTGTCTTTAAATCTACACTTTTGCTATGTTTGAGCAATAAAATCATGTATTTGATGCCATTTACTTCTATTTTATAGGTTGTATGTGATTTAAAAGTAATAGTGAAGAAACCAAGTGAAAACAAGTCAAAAGGAGCCAAAAAAGAGAGAAAATCTGGGCAGTGGCCTCAGTGGTCGCAAATGCGACAAGGTCTTCGCAATTGCGAAGTCAACTGAAGAAGTCAAGCATCACAAATGTGAAGAGCACCTTCGCAATTGCGAAGTCAACTGAAGAAGTCAACCATTGCAAATGCGAAGAGCACTTTGCAAATGCGAAGTCAACTGAAGCAGTCAACTTTCGCAAATGCGAAGAGGTCTTCGCGAATGCGAACCTGGGCAAGCTGGGCATAGTTTGCAATTGCGATCATATGTTCGTAATTGCGAAAATCGAGCTTCAGTTCTGGGCAATATTGGAATTTCACAAATCTTGACCCCAAATCATTTTTATACTCGTCCAAACAGACATTGAAAACATCTTTGGCTTATTTCCTGTCTTCATAGACTAGAGAGAACAAGTTTGGAGGCTAGGGTTTTGCACACACACTTGGGTCTTGAAGATTAAAGCTTGTGGTTAAGGATTTCTTATCCATTTATGTTTATTTCTTCATTTCCTTGCTTTATATTGTATATCTAAGTGTGTAGTATTTATTTCCAACACTTGAATCTTGTTTATAGAAATATTCATATTTAAAGTGTGGATTAAATACCTTGTTGTGCTTATGTATTGAATGATTTTTATATATTCATGAAGTGAGTTATTGTTATTTTAATTATTCTTGTTCTTTAATATTTCCAAAGGGATTAGCTAACCCTAGGACTCGCCCATTAACTCCGAATTAATTTTGGGAAAGATAATTTGGGGTTGGGAAAGATTAATTAACACGAACTTGAGGCGTTAACCCTCATTTTATGGATTCTACCTAGGGATAAGATTGAACTACTTGTAGCCATTATGGGTGTGCTTAATCTTCTAATTGTGTTAGGGGTAATTCAATTAGGAAGTCTTGTTAGTCTTCGGAAGAAGCTAATTAAGAATTATTATCCGTGGCTAATTAACATAAACTCGCTCATATTTGTAAAATGGTAAAATACATTGGATCGTTACTTGAGTGTAATTCCCGATGCATTCTTATTTGTAGCCATTGATCATTTTATTTGCTTTCTAGGTTAGTTTACATTATTGCATTTAGATATAAACATTTTCCAAAATCAAAATCTTAGTGTTTGGCTCAGCGCGATTAGCGATAATTTTCTTACATTCCTAATCGCCTACACATTGTTCTCTGTGGGATTCGACCCCGACTCATAGTTGGGTGAATTATATTGCGCACGACCATGTCTATTACGTTTTAGTAGTAGAATTGGACGTTACCAAAAATGGCGCCGTTGCGAGGGAACAATTTGGCGTAATTTAGGTTGTTTGAGAAATAAGCGAAAGTGCTTTGATCCAAACTTGTGAATATTTGTGTAATTATTTTCCTTACCTTGGGTCTATTTTTCTTGTTTATTTCTTGTTTATTTTCTTAATTTTGAAAAATGGCATCATACAATGAAAATTGGTCGGATGGTATTTGTTCATACTTTGATGATCCTTGTCCTAATTGTGGAGGACCACACTCGTGGCAAAATTATTTAAATTCTCCCGGAGGTGGATTGTGCGCACAATATCAACCCCATGAGTGGAGTATTTGTGATAAGTGTGGTTTCCAAAATGGTCATTGGAATGATTGTGCTTATTTGTTATTCCATTCCCCAAGTCCCCACTATGATGATTCTACTTGTTTTGGTAAGAATTATAGGGCTATGGAATTGGAAGTATTTGAGCATGGCCAAAATGGAGAGTTCAAGCTCATGTTGGAGTATTTACTTGAAGAAGGAAACAAGGAAGAAAATGCCTTGGAACATCTTTTGGAGACTAGTCTCCAAAATGATTTAGCACTTGAAAGGTTGCACTCACAAATGGATAAAATGATCAAAGCCTCAAGGGCTCAAAAAGACTCGGAAGTGAATGAAAACCAAAAATCCTTCTTGGACATTGAAATGAAAATCCTTCCTTGGCATTTTATCAAGACCAAGAAGAACTCTTAAATGCTCAAAATGAGATAATAATGCTCATGTTGAAGACCATTCTTGAAAATGAGGAGAAGCACAACTTTGCACTCAAGGACTTGAAGCAAGGCATGAATCACAATGATGAACACATCCGTACTTTGGAAGATCAAATGCAAATTTTGGTTGAGGCTCACTATGCCCAACAAATTTCGTGTGCGGATAAAAGCCAAGAAGAGTCCAACTCCAAGGAAGAAAGTGAGATTTACCTTGAGGAGTCAAGAATTGAACAACCGCCAACCATCTCAATGAGTGTTGTTGATGCCGGCAAAAATATGAAACTAGAGTCAACCCGTGAAAATGCAAATGTAGTGGAGATTGACTCTAGTTTGGGGGAGAAGGAGGTTGTCAAGATAGAAAAATTTCAAAGTGAAGGGTTGAAGTCACATTCCAAGCATTTTTCAATGTTGGAATTTTGTAGTGATACGAGAGTTGAACTACACGAGTCAATGGTGGACTGCGAGGAAAAAGACAACAACCATTCATTTTACAGTTTGAGAAAGCAAGAAAACAAAATGGCATTCCTCATTTGAGAGCCAAGAAGTGCAAAATGAAGACTTTAAGCATTGGCTCGAGCATAAACTTATCACCCCCCATCGCTCGTGGTCACAAGCTTGACTCCAAGCTAGGGGCCCAATTCATATCATCCAAATGGCGAGAAAAGTGGTAATGTTGTTTGCGTCATGCCACGACGTTAAATGCGACGCTTGGTGGGAGGCAACCCATCATTTTTTAAAACTTTTGTCACTTTTGAAATTTTCTTTTTTAGAATAGCTTAGAATATTATTTTTAACTAATCTGCCAAGTTGGAGAATTTTTGGAGTTGATTTGAGTAGGTCGGGATGACCCGGAGAGGCCAAACCAGTAGTTGTTGGAAAATGCAGGGGCAGGCTTTTGCGAAGCATTGTTCGCATTTGCGAACTACACCCATCGCAATTCCATTCATTTGTTCTCAATTGCGAACAACATAGGAAAAGGTGACCTTCACAATTGTGAAAGGTCTGTCGCAATTGCGACATCTGGGGTAAACATTGGTCGACAAACCATTGTTGAACCAACATTAATTAAAACATTGGGTAAGGCTCTCAAGCTCATCTTCCTCACTCTCATCACTAAATATCCTTCAATTCTCACTCCTCATTGCAAATAATCAGGTATGAAAGTGTAATCCCATCACTCATTCTTCCTCTTCTTCATCTTCTCTTTAATTTTCTTGATATGCTATAACCCAGGGCTCTAATGGCAGCCACCCCTTTTCCCCCAAAATTGTGAAAATTGTTTTCTTTAAAGCATGTGATTTCTGGGTGAGGATTGGTTGAGAGTGTGTGAATTTGTGGTTGCTAAGAAATTTGGGGAAGTCTGAGTACCCAACTACTTATCAAATAGAAGCAAAATTTTATGCTTTTGATATGTTCGATGTAAGGCCCGAATGAAATTCTTGGTCAAACCATCGACATTTTTTTATTTATGGTTGTTTATGAAGTTTGTTGCATGAGTTATGCTTGACTAATGATTGGGTTAGTAAAAAAATAGCTTGAATTGAAAATTTCGATGGTTTAAGCTCTGTTTTCTGGAAAACAAAAGTGAAGCTGCGATGATGGGTTTGCAATTGCGAATATTTTTTTGCATTTGCGACTTCGCAATTGCGAAAAGGTGATCGCAATTACGAAAACCTTTGCATCAGTGTCTTTCGTAATTGCGGAGATATCTTCGCAATTCCCAGCTTTGCAGACTTCGCAATTGCGATGATTTGTTTCGCAATTCCCAGCTCTGCAGGCTTCACAATTGCGAAGAAATCCTGGGAAATGCGATATCAGAGAGTGCTCACTTGAAAATCTGGAAAACCTGGAATTTTTTCTAAGTCTCAGTTTTGACTGTCCGATCATTCTTTTGGCATATTTGCTTCATTTTGCACTATTCTTCATAGCCATGCCATGTTTTCACTTTTGTCACTTTTTGACAGGTACTATAATTGAACAATGAGCGCAAACTCCGAAGGATCATCGAGTGACAGCCCTGTGGAAGAAGAGCAGGCATTTGATCAACACTAGTGTCTCTTAGTGGAATGCCAAGAACGATACTATGCCGAGCTGATCTCAAAGAAGTTACTTCCAGCGAGTGGTATAGTGATGGACAATGTCCAGGAAAGCCTTCCAGAGTTCCACCAAAGGCTGGTAACAATGGGATGGAACTGTTTTGCTCCCGAACCTTGCCGTGCAAATGAGTAATGGGTGAGGAACTTTTACGCTAATCTCCCGGCTATCAGGTTGAGGAAGCCACAAATGAGAATTCGAGGCAAGATGGTGCGATTTGGGGCTGAAGATGTCAATGCTTTCTATCACTTACAAAACCATGACATGGGTCCATTCAAAGAGAAAGATTGTGCTTCAAGAGAGTGGCTGGTGTCAAAACTATGTCCGGGTGCAGATGTTCCATTGGCAGATGAAAAGAGGGGGATCACCTTAAAAGAATTCACCGAGGAGGCAAAGATATGGCTGGCCATTATATGCAATCGTATCTCCCTTGTGTCAAACATTAGGAATATCCCTGTTACTCGAGCTCAAATGATAGCTTTCATTCTTGACGGCATCCAGCTAAATGTGGGCGAGATCTTCATAAATGAACTGAGAGAGTACCGGATTCAAACGGCCCTTCTTTGATATTTCCATCGCTCATCACCGAGTTGTGCCAACTGGCTGAGGTGGAAGAAGCTCCAAGGGACAATTGGGTAGATCCGGGGAACCTGTACATCCTTTGAAGAAAGGAGGAGAGGGTGGCGTAGTGAAGAGCAAAAACAGGAAGCTGGGCTCTTCTTCTCAGGTTGATCCGAGCAGTCAGCCGTCATCCTCTGTTGCATGACCATTTGCTATGCTTGGCGAGGAGATGTGAGTGATTCGCGAGCTAGTGGCCGGTCTTCCCCAGGGACCTGGAGAGACATATGAGGGACCTACCTATGTCTCAAAGAAAGACTTTCAGAAGTACATTGAAGATCAAAAGAAGAGGGAGATCACCTCAAAGCACTGGAGAAAGCGTATACTGAACTGGCCAAAAGGCATGGTACATTGAGCACCTCACTGGACAACCTGGAGAAGTCCCACACCCAAATGGTCAAAAGGGAGAAGAAATGAGATAAATTCTTCACTCGCATGTGGAAGGGTGTCAAGGGGCTATGGAAGGTCCTCAAGCCTCAGGACCTATTACCATCGACCCGGACGGTAGAGGATGATGAGGTTCCGGTTGAGTGGCCCGAGGAGGAAGGAGATGAGGAGGATTCAGACTCAGACAGCGAGGATAGCAGTTGATGCAGTATTCAGGGAGCACTTTCCTTCATTTTTTACCCTATCATGTTATGTTGCATTGGGGACAATGCAACATCTTTGGTTGGGGGTGGCTTCCTGTATAACTGCTTCTTTAGCATAATTATGGATACTTTTTATTTTTGTTAATAGTATATCTTTGTAGCATGTGTTATATTAGTATGTGATATTAGTATGTTTATTTACTTAATTTTTATTAGCTTCTTAATTTTTTTTATTTTTTTTATATATAGTAGGTTATATGATAGTGGCAATATCCTTAGTTTTCTTTATACCACGGTTCTTTTTCCAAGGATGCAAATTTTCTTCTGTAATCGGGTAATTGCAAAAAAAAAATATTTGTTGACTTTTCCCGGTGATGGATAGATTGACAACTTTCTTAAGGGAATAAGTCTTGTAATTAGGAGTAGTTTTTGTTAAAATTAGAAAAATAAATGGTTTGAGTTAGGATTTGTGTCCATTGGCCTTGTTGTAGCTTGCTTGGTACCAACATAATTTAAACCTCGGCATATGAATTTTTAGTTGGTGAAAAAGAAAAATGATTGAAGTAAAGATGTCATGACTTTTAGACTCAATTTTTTGCTCTTTAACTCACTAAATAGCTTCCTTTATGCTATATGTGACCTCTTTGAGTCATTTGTTTCAATTGGATTTTGTATTTGTATTCCACTTGAGTTTTCATGTGCCATGTGTGGTGAGATTTATTTGTGAGTTCTTTTGAAGTACGTGTGGTCTAGAACTTGCCCGGAATGTGCTTCAAGGCAAAATCATAGACTAACTTGGTTTGAAAAATGATATTAGGCCTTCCTTGGACCGCTAGCATGCCTTAAAAATTCCTACCCTTAAATATTTTCCCTAGTCAACCCATTTTGAGCCTTTAACCTTATTCTTTGGCAACCATATTACAAGCTTAAATCCTTTGTTCTTAATTGATCTAGCTTTTGGTACCCTACCTCCCTAAGTACTTTGAAAGTATAAGCATACGCTAAAAGCCTAAGTTTGGGGGTGAAGGTTGGAAAAATTGTGATATGAAAGTTGCTTGAAAATGGTGGAAGGTAGGAAAAAAATGAAACCTTCATGGTTTTTGAAAAAAAGAGAAAAGGAAAGAAAAGAAAAAAAAAATATATATATATATATATAGAATAAAATGATAAGAAATTGTGAAAAAAGGAAGACTAGGTGTGAAATGAAAAAGCGAAGAAAGGATGGAAAATATTTTTGAAGGAAGGAGACTTTAAGTCACATTCTAAGCATTTTTCAATTTTGGAATTGTGTAGTGAGACGGGACTTGAACAACACAAGTCAATGGTGAATTGCGAGGAAGAAAGACAACAACCATTCATTTTACAGTTTCAGAAAGCAAGAAAACAAAATGACTTTCCTCATTTGAGAGCCAAGAAGTGCAAAATGAAGACTTTAAGCATTGGCTCGAGCATAAACTTACCACCCCCATCATTCATGGTCACAAGCTTGACTCCAAGCTAGGGGCCCAATTCATATCATCCAAATGGCGAGAAAAGTGGTAATGTTGTTTGCGTCATGCCACGACGTTAAATGCGGCACTTGGTAGGAGGCAACCCATCGTTTTTCAAAACTTTTGTCATTTTAGAAATTTTCTTTTTTAGAATAGCTTAGAATATTATTTTTAACTAATCTGCCAAGTTTGAGAATTTTTGGAGTTGATTTGAGTAGGTCAGGATGACCCGGAGAGGCCAAACCAGTAGCTGTTGGAAAATGCAGGGGCAGGCTTCGCATTTGCGAAGCATTGTTCGCATTTGCGAACTACACCCATCGCAATTCCCTTCATTTGTTCGCAATTGCGAACAATGTAGGAAAAGGTGACCTTCGCAATTGCGAAAGGTCTGTCGCAATTGCGACTTCTGGGAGTAAAAATTGGTCGACAGACCATTGTTGAACCAATATTAATTAAAACATTGGGTAAGGCTCTCAAGCTCATCTTCCTCACTCTTATCACTAAACATCCTTCAATTCTCACTCCTTATTGCAAATAATCAGGTATGAAAGTGTAATCCTATCACTCCTTCTTCCTCTTCTTCATCTTCTCTTTAATTTTCTTGTTATGCTATAACCTACGGCTCTAATGGCAGCCACCCCTTTTCCCCCAAAATTGTGAAAATTATTTTCTTTAAAGCATGTGATTTCTGGCTGAGGCTTGGTTGAGAGTGTTTGAATTTGTGGTTGCTAAGAAATTTGGGAAAGTCTGAGTACCCAACTACTAGTCAAATAGAAGCAAAATTTTATGCTTTTGATATGTTCGATGTAAGGCCCGAATGAAATTCTTGTCCAAACCATCGACATTTTTTTATTCATGGTTGTTTATGAAGTTTGTTGCATAAGTTATGCTTGATTAATGATTGGGTTAGTAAAACAATAGCTTGAATTGAAAATTTCTAGGGTTTAAGCTCTGTTCTCTGGAAAAAAAAAGTGAAGCTGGGACGATGGGTTCGCAATTGCGAATATTTTTTCGCATTTGCGACTTTGCAATTGCGAAAAGGTGATCGCAATTGCGAGAACCCCTGCATCAGTGTCCTTCGCAATTGTGGAGATTTCTTCGCAATTCCCAACTCTACAGACTTCACAATTACGATGATTTGCTTCGCAATTCCCAGTTTTACAGGCTTCGCAATTGCGAAGAAATCCTGGGAAATGCGATATCATAGAGTGCTCACTTGAAAATCTAGAAAACCTGGATTTTTTCTAAGTCTGAATTTTGACAGTTTGATCATTCTTTTGGCATATTTGCTTCATTTTGCACTATTATTCATAGCCATGCCATGTTTTCACTTTTGTCACTTTTTGACAGGTACAATAATTGAACAATGATCGCAAACTCCGAAGGATCATCGAGTGACGGCCCTGTGGAAGAACAGCAGGCATTTGATCAAGCAGGCATTTGATCAAGACCGGTTTCTGTCAGTGGAATGCCAAGAACGATACTATGTCGAGCTGATCTCGAACAAGTTACTCCCGTAGAGTTGTATAGTGATGGACAATGTCCAGGAATGCCTTCGAGAATTCCATCAAAGGCTGGTAACAATGGGATGGAACTGTTTTTCTCCCGAACCTTGCCGTGAAAATGAGCAATGGGTAAGGGAGTTTTACGCTAATCTCCCGGCTATCAGGTTGAGGAAGCCACATATGAGAATTCGAGGCAAGATGGTGCGATTTGGGGCTGAAGATGTCCATGCTTTCTATCACTTGCAATACCATGACATGGGTCCATTCAAAGAGAAAGATTGTGCTTCGGGAGAGTGGCTGGTGTCGAAACTATGTCCGGGTGCAGATGTTGCATGGGCAGCTGAAAAGAGGGGGATCACCTCAAAAGAATTCACCGCGGATGCAAAGATATGGCTGGCCATTATATGCAGTCGTATCTCCCCTGTGTCAAACATTTGGAATATCCCTGTTACTCGAGCTCAAATGATTGCTTCCATTCTTGACGGCATCCAGCTAAATGTGGGCGAGATCTTCATAAATGAACTGAGAGAGTACCGGATTCAAAACGGCCCTTCTTTGATATTTCCATCGCTCATCACCGAGTTGTGCCAACTGGCTGAGGTGGAAGAATCTCTAGGGGATAATTGGGTAGATCCGGGGAAGCCTATACATCCTTTGAAGAAAAGAGGAGAGGGTGGCGCAGTGAAGAGCAAAAAGAGGAAGTTGGGCTCTTCTTCTCAGGTTGATCTAAGTAGTCAGCGGTCATCCTCTACAGCAGGACCATTTGCTATTCTTGGCGAGGAGATGCGAGTGATTCGCGAGACAGTGGCTGGTCTTCCCTATGGACCTGGGGAGACATCTGAGGGACCTACCTATGTCACAAAGAAAGACTTTCAAAAGTACATTGAAGATCAAAAGAAGCAGGGAGATCACCTCAAAGCACAGGAGAAAGCGTACACTGAACTGGCCAAAAGGCATGGTACATTGAGCACCTCACTGGACAACCTGGGAAGTCCCACACCCAAATGGTCAAAAGGGAGAAGAAACGAGATAAATTCTTCACTCGCATGTGGAAGGGTGTGAAGGGGCTATGGAAGGTCCTCAAACCTCAGGACCGTTTAACATCGACCACGGCGGTGGAGGATGATGAGGTTCCGGTTGAGTGGCCCGAAGTGGAAGGAGATGAGGAGGATTCAGACTCAGATAGCGAGGAGAGCAGTTGATGCAGTATTCAGGGAGCACTTTCCTTCATTTTTTACTCTATCATGTTCTGTTGCATTGGGGACAATGCAACATCTTTGGTTGGGGGTGGCTTCTTGTATAGCTGCTTCTTTAGCATAATTATGGATATTTTTTATTTTTGTTATGTCATGACCCGAAGTTTCCCCCAACATCGGAATCGTGATGGCGCCTACTCGTGGTAGCTAGGCAAGCCAACATATTTAACATTATCCTATTTTTATCAGTATTTGATACTCAATTTTATCAACAAGAAACATAACCTTAATTAAATATATGCGGAAGAGTCATCAAAATAGAAATAACTAGTACCAAGGTAAAATAATACCGAAATCCTCTACCTAAGATGTGGAGTCACCAACTCACGAACTACTACTGAATACTACACATAAAGGTCTGAAGGAAAATAACATAAGTCTGTTTGTCTCGGAACAAGGAGACTACATCTAATAATATAAATAAGTGGAAGAGACTCCGGGCCTGCGGACGCCTGCAAGCTACCTTGGTCTCGATATGCTCAACTCCCACGCAAGACTCTACTGCTACTGCTCCTGATCAAAACCTGGACCTGTGCAAAAATGCACAGAAGTGCAGTATCAGCACAATCCGACCCCATGTGCTGGTAAGTTCTTGGCCTATCCCGGCGAAGTAGTGACAAGCCTAGGACCAGACACCCACATAAACCTGTGCAGTTCTATATACATATGTACACCACAAGATAACAAAGATATCAAGTAAACAAAAGCCAACAAAAAATATCATAAGATGGAAAGCTCAGCAGTTAACAACATTTATTAAATCAACAAAGGAAACCAAAGTATACAGGAAACAGGTAATATCAAGCCAAGGAATAGCAAATAGTTGCACGGCATCACCCTTCGTGCTTTTACTCTCATCCTCACCAAATAAGCAAATAAAATGCATGGCATCACCCTTCGTGCTTTTACTCTCATCCTCACCAAATAAGCAAATAAAGTGCATGACATCACCCTACGTACTTTTACTCTCATCCTCACACCCATAACATGGCATGATCCTTCGTGCATGGTTCAATAACAAGGAACGGCATTACCCTTCGTGCACAATCAATATCATAAGGCACGGCATGATCCTTCGTGCATAATCAATAACAAGGCACGTCATTAACCTTCGTGCATAATCAATAATAAGGCACGGCATTATCCTTCGTGCAATAACAGTAAAACAAGGCACGTCATCACCCTTCGTGCATTATCACTCTTCCTCACCCAAATAACAATCACAGTTAAGGGTAGAGAATAAAAACAATAATCATGAATCCATCTCGGCAAGGGACACAATAATCATCACAACAAGTCCCGGCAAGGGAAAACAATATCTCACTTCACAATAAGTCCCGGCAAGGGAAAACAAAGTACAATTTCACAACCCGGCAAGGGTTCAACAATTCATCATTAAGATATCTCACAACATGTATCAATAACGACTCACGGTCATGCTAGACACCGGTGTATGGATGCTCGTCACTACAGCCCATACACCGCACTCAATCACGTAGCACATAGCACACAATCCTATTCCCTCAAGCTAGGATAGAACAAATACTTACCTCTAGCCTTGAAGTCCAAATTATCCTTCAATTATAGCTTTTCCCCGAATTTCCGCTTTCAACTAGCTCGAATCTAATCACAATTGGTTCCATTACATTAATAAATATTAAATAACTTGGTTTGAATGCTTAAAAATGGTTTTCTCAAAGTTTACCCCAAAATTTCCCAAAACTCCCCTGGCCCACGTGGTCGAAACTCGGGGTTCGGACCAAAATCCGGTTACCCATTCCCCCACGAGTTTGAATATATTATTTGTTTCAAAATCGGACCTCAATTCGAGGTCCAATTACCCAATTCATGAAAACCCTAGGTTCTACCCAAAAATAAGAATTTCTACCATGAAACCCTTTGATTTCTATTGAAAAACATGTCTAATGTTGTTAGGAATTGAAAGAATTAAGTAAAAAGTGACTTACAACTGCTTTGAAGTGAAATTGCTCTTGAGGGTTCGTGTGTAGTGTGTGGGTTTTTGAAAGAATGAAGAATGAGTTGAGAAATTCGTTTAAGTATAAAATTACACAGCTGCGGGTATCGCAATTGCGAACATTTGTTCGCAATTGCGAACACTACAGGTCTGGGGTCTGAGGCTCTCGCAATTGCAAGACTGAGTTCGCATTTGCGAACTGGGCTGGCACACTGGGTCTTCGCATTTGCGACAAAGTGTTCGCATTTGCGAACCCGGGCGAATAAGTGAAGGCCTCGCATTTGCGAGGTTAAGTTCGCATTTGCGAACCCACGCGTACATGGACCCCCTTCGCATTTGCGATCAATAGTTCGCATTTGCGAACACAGTCTTGGTCTGCCCCCTTCGCAATTGCGACACTTTTCTTCGCATTTGCGAAGACACCAGCTGGGTGAAAAACCACCTGTGTAAAATTTCAGAATTTGCACCAACGGCCTATCAAAACTTTACCCGAGCCCCCCGGGCTACAAACCAAACATGCTCACAATATCAAAAACATATTACAAACTTGCTCGTGCGATCACATCGCCAATATAACATCGATTTCATCAAATCAGGCCTCAAGTTCATGATTATCTTTCTTTTAGTTTTCAAAACTTTCAAATTTGGAACTCAAGGTCCAAAACATATCAAACGACATTCAAATGTCATCAAACTTTGCAGAAAGCAAATATATAATATTTAAGAATTGTACCGGGCGTCGGAACCAAAATACGAGCCCGATACCAAGGTCATTTAATTCGTTTTCCTATAATAATTACAGCAAAAACAATTTCACAGAAAAATCCATAACTTAGGCTCTAGGCCTCATAATTCAACTTCGGATGCATGTCCGAGTCCCATATTTTCCTACAGACCTTCCGGGACCGTCCGACCCCGGGTCCGGGTCCGTTTACCAAAAATGTTGACCGAAGTCAACCATATCAATATTAATATCATTTTTCTTCAAATTTCTCATAGAATTCATACATTCTATCACAAAATCTTTCCGGCTACATGCCCGGATCATGCACGTAAATCAAGGCAACATAGAATGAGGTTTTGAAGGCCTCGGAAGTGCGGAACAAGTGAGGAAATTAGGTGATGACCCTTTGGGTCATCACATCCTCCACCTCTAAAACAATTGTTCGTCCTCGAACGGACAAGAGAAGGAAGTACCTGAGTCGGGGAACAAATGTGGGTAGCGGCTCCATATATCAGACTCGAACTCCCAGGTCGATGCCTTAGGAGGCTGACCTCTCCACTGGACACGCACAGAAGGATAACTCTTCGACCTCAATTGTCGAACCTGCCGGTCTAGAATGGCCACCGGCTCCTCCTCGTAGGATAGATCATTGTCCAATTGGACAGTACTGAAGTATAACACATGTGTGGGATCGCCGTGGTATCTCCGAAGCATAGATACATAGAAAACTGGATGTACAGCTGATAAGCTAGGTGGCAGAGCTAGTCTGTAAGCCACCGTTACCACTCGGTCCAGAATCTCAAATGGACTAATATACCTAGGGCTGAGCTTGCCCTTCTTCCCGAACCTCATCACGCCCTTCATAGGCTACACTCGGAGCAATGCTCGCTCACCAACCATGAAATCTACATCTCAAAACTTACGATCTGCATAAGTCTTCTGTCTGGACTGAGCTGAACGTAATCTCTCCTGGATAGTCTTGACCTTATCCAAGGCCTCTTGAACTAAGTCTGTACCCAACATCCGAGCCTCTCCCGGCTCAAACCATCCGACTGGAGATCGACATCGCCTACCATACAACGCCTCATATAGGGCCATCTAGATGCTAGACTGGTAGCTATTATTGTAGGCGAACTCCGCTAATGATAGAAACTGGTCCCACGAGCCTCCAAAATCAATGACACAGGCTCGAATCATGTCCTCTAGAATCTGAATAGTCCTCTCCGACTGACCATCCGTCTGAGGATGAAAATCTGTACTCAGCTGAACTTGGGTGCCTAACTCCTGCTGGACCGCTCTCCAGAACCGTGAGGTAAACTGCGTACCCCGATCTGAGATAATAGATACTGGCACCCCATAAAGACGAACTATCTCCCTAATGTAAATCTTTGCTAACCTCTCCGATGAGTAGGAGACAGATGCTGGAATGAAGTGTGCTGACTTGGTTAGCCTATCAACAATGACCCAAATAGCATCAAATTTCCTCTAAGGCAAGGGAAGTCCAGTAATGAAGTCCATAGTGATCCGCTCCCATTTCCACTCGGCAATTTCGATCCTCTGGAACACACCAGCAAGCCTCTGGTGCTCATATTTCACCTGCTGACAATTTAGACAACGAGCAACATATTTAACGATGTCTTTCTTCATCCTGCACCACCAATAGTGCTACTGTAAATCCTGGTACATCTTCGCGGCACCCGGGTGAATAGAATATCGCGAACTGTGGGCCTCCGCTAAGATCAACCCTTAAATACCCTCAACATTAGGCACACAAACTCGACCATGCAATCTCAATACTCTGTCATCATCTAGAGTTACCTTCGTGGCACCTCCCTGCTGTACAGTATCTCTCAAGTCACCCAAATGAGGATAATCAAACTGCCTCTCACGGATCCGCTCTAATAGAGATGAACGTGTGACCGTGCAGGCTAACACCCTGCTAGGCTCAGAAATGTCTAGTCTCATGAACTGATAGGCTAAGGCCTGGACATCTAGAGCAAATGGTCTCTGACTGACCGGAATGAATGCAAGACTACCCATGTGGCAGACTTTCTACTCAATGCATTGGCCACCACATTGGCCTTACCTGGGTAATATAGGATAGTGACATCGTAGTCCATCAGCAATTCTAACAATCTCCGCTGTCGTAAATTCAACTCCTTTTGCTTGAACAAGTACTGTAGGCTTTTGTGATCAGTGTACACCTCACATGTCACACCATATAGATAATGCCTCCAGATCTTCAAGGCATGAACCACTGCTGCCAACTCAAGATCGTGAACAGGATAATTATTCTCATGTATTTTTAACTGTCTCGAAGCATAAGCAATAACCTTACCATCCTGCATCAATACCGCACCAAGCCCTGTACGAGATGCATCACAGTAAACTGTATAAGGCCCTGCACCCGTAGGTAGTATCAACACTGGTGCGGTAGTCAAGGCTGTCTTGAGCTTTCGAAAACTCGCCTCACACTCCTCTGACCACTGAAACTGGGCACCCTTCTGGGTCAACCTGGTCATCGGGGCTGCAATAAAAGAAAACCCCTATACAAATCGACGGTAGTAACCTGCTAACCCCAAGAAACTCCGGATCTTAGTCACTGAAGCTGGTCGAGGCCAATTCTGGACTGCCTCAATCTTCTTTGGGTCTACTTGAATACCTTCCACCGATATAATGTGACCCAAAAATGCTACTGAACTCAGCCAGAACTCACATTTAGAAAATTTGGCACATAGCTGGTTATCTTTCAGAGTCTGAAGAACCACTCTGAGGTGTTGCTCGTGCTCTTCCTGGCTACGGGAGTATACCAGGATGTCATCTATAAAGACTATCACGAACAGATCTAAGTAAGGCCTGAATATCCAATTCATCAACTCCATGAATGTTGTTGGGGCATTGGTCAACCCAAAGGACATGACCAAGAATTCATAATGCCCATATCTACTACGAAAGGCTATCTTAGGAATGTTCACCGCCCTGATCTACTGCTGATGGTAGCCTGACCTGAAGTCTATTTTTGAGAACACCCTCGCTCCCTGGAGTTGGTCAAACAAATCATCAATCATCGGCAGTGGATACTTGTTCTTTATCGTCACTTTGTTCAATTACCGATAATCAATACACATCCGCATCAAGCCATCCTTCTTCTTCACAAACAACACAGGTGCTCCCCAGGGGGAAACACTGGGCCTAATAAAGCCCTTTTCAAAAGGTCTTGCAACTGATCTTTTAACACTTTTAACTCCGGCGGGGCCATACGATAGGGTGGAATAGAGATGGGCTGAGTGCCCGATGCCAGATCAATATAGAAATCAATGTCCCTGTAGGGTGGCATGCCCGGAAGGTCTGAAGGGAAAACCTCAAGAAACTCCCATACAATAAGGACTAATTCAATAGAAGGAACTTCTGCACTGGAATCACAAACATAAGCCAGATAAGCTAGACACCCCTTCTCGACCATGCGTCGAGCCTTAATATAGGAAATAACAGTGCGAACGGAGTGTCTTGAGGTCCCTCTCCACTCTAGTCGGGGTGATTCTGGCAAGGCCAAGGTCACTGTCTTGGCATGACAATCTAAGATAGCATGGTATGGGGACAACCGGTCCATCCCCAATATGACATCGAAATCCACCATGTCTAATAGCAACAGATCAATACGGGTCTCAAGACCCACAAAGATAACTGCGCACGAACAATGCACCCGGTCGACTACAATGGAGTCACCCATCGGTGTAGACACATAAACTGGAATATCCAGAGCATAGCTGGGCATGGCCAAATACGGTGCAAAATAGGAAGACACATATGAATATGTAAACCCGGGGTCAAATAATACTGAAGCACCTCTGTCACAAACAAGAATGGTACCTGTAATTACGGCATCTGATTCCTCCGCCTCTGGCCTAGCTGGTAAAACATAGAATCGGAGATCAACACCTCCCCTCTAAGCTACATCTCTAGGACGGCCATCCACTGGCTGACCTCTGCCTCTGGCTGGACGGTCTCCACCTCTACGGTCTCGACTTCCACCTCTATGATCTCTACCCCCGCCTCCCGCTAGCTGGGCAGGCTGAGGGTCAGCTGGGGCCTGAATCATGGGATGAGGGCCCCGCTGCTGAGTGTTGCCCGTCGCTTGAGGGTACAACCTGACAAGATGACCTGGGTCACCACAACCGTAGCAACTCTTAGGCTGATGGGGACGCTGACCTGACGACCCGAATGGCCTCCACGAATACTCTGAAGAGGCTGAGCACTAATAGGAGGCTGATCTGAATATTTCTCACGAAACCCACGATCACATGGTCCACCCTGTTAAGCCTGAAGGGCGGAATGAAAAGGCCTGGAAGACTGGCCCCTATTAAAAGATTCACTGCCTCCTAAAGAAGAACCACCAAATCTGCCGGAATGACAAGGCCTCTTGTCTGAAGGATAACCACCTCCCCGAGCAAGAGCCATCTCAACTCTACATGCTGCATTAGCTGCCTCCTGAAAAGATATATCACTTCGCACTCCCACAGCCATCTGAAGTCTAATCGGCTGAGTAAGCCCATCTATGAACCTGCGGACCCTCTCCCGCTCTGTGGGGAGTATCACCACCGCATGATGTGCCAGATCAACAAATCTTGTCGCATACTGAGTGACAGTCATAGTACCCTGCTGGAAGTGCTCAAACTGCCTCCGAAGTGCATCCCGCTGAGTAACAGGGAGAAACTTCTCCAGAAATAACTCTGCAAACTGATCCAATGATAAAGCCAGGGACCCTGCTGGTCGAGTCAAACAATAATCCCTCCATCAAGTCTTGGCAGATCCTGAAAGCCTGAATGTGCAGAAGTCAACTCCATTAGACTCCACTATCCCCATAGTCTTGAGAATCTAATGGCAACTGAATAAGAAATCCTGAGGATCCTCTGATGTGGCACCGCTGAAGGTAGTGGTAAACAGCTTGGAGAACCGATCAAGTCTCCATAAGGAATCAGAAGTCATGGCCGCTCCATCTCCAGCCTGAGCTGTGGTACCTGACTGAGTGGCCATAACTGGCTGAAACACTGGTGCCCGATGCTGAGGAGCTACTGGCTCCGGAGTACGAGCAACAGGAGTCTGGGTCCCTCCTCCAGCCTGAGAAGCGGCTGGTACAGCTGGTAATAAGCCTACTCGGGCAACACTGTCCATGAAACCCGCTATCCTGACCAACGCCTCCCGAATATCTGGGGTAAATAGAGCCTCTCCTGGGACCTGAGCTGGGCCCACTGGAGCTGCTGGACTGGAACCTCCTCGCCAGTCTCAATATGAGGCTCCACCTCTGGAATAGCTGCCGGGGGCTAAGCTCTGCCCCTACCACGGTCTACGATACGGCCTCGGCCCCTGCCCCTCACGGGAGCTGCCTGGGGCTCAGGCTACTAGTCAGCGGACGAAAAAGAACGTGTCCTCACCATCTGCGAAAGGACAGAGTAGAAATTCAATCAGTACTGGAGGAAAAAATCGCACGACAAGAAGGAACAAATGAGAGACTCTTTCCTAACTCAATAGACTCTGGAGGACAAGTACATACGACTCTGTACCTACCTCTCAAACACTACTAAGCTTGTTCGTGAGTGGTGAGACCTATGTAATGTAGAGCTCTGATACCAACTTGTCACGACCCGAATTTTCCCCCAACATCGGGATCGTGATGGCGACTACTCGTGGTAGCTAGGCAAGCCAACTTATTTAACATTATCCTATTTTTACCAGTATTTGATACTCAATTTTATCAACAAGAAACATAACCTTAATTAAATAAATACGGAAGACTCATCAAAATAGAGAGAAGTAGTACCAAGGTAAAACAGTACCGAAATCCTCTACCCAAGACGTGGAGTCACCAACTCACGAACTATTACTGAATACTACACAAAAAGGTCTGAGGGGAAATAACATAAGTCTGTTTGTCTCGGAACAAGGAGACTACAGCTAATAATATAAATAAGTGTAAGAGACGTCGGGCTTGCGGACGCCTGCAAGCTACCTTGGTCTCGATATGCTCAACTCCCATGGAAGACTCTACTGCTGGTGCTCCTGATCAAAACCTGGACCTGTGCAAAAATGCACAAAAGTGCAGTATCAGCACAATCTGACCCTATGTTCTGGTAAGTGCCTGGCTGTAAGGCCCCGTAAAATATTTGTGCATAAAACGTGTCCAATATGCGGTCAAAAATGCGATCGCAAACCTAACATGCGGACCGCATTCTTGCCGCAAAACGTTCCGGAGAGTTTCCCAAAATCGTGTCAATAATGCGGTCGAAATTGCGATCGCATAGTGAATCTGCGGTCCACTTTGCGACCGCAGATCAGGAATGCGGACCGCATAATGGCCGCATTCTGTAACAGAACCTGCGTAATTTTGAGGCCATTTTGCGGTCACTCTGCGGACCGCATGTTGATTCTGCGGTCGCAAAGTGCACCGCATAATTGACCCGGTCCAGATTTTTGTAACATTTTGACCCGATCTCTTCTTTAATATAACACCTTTCTTCTTCATTTTATCATATCATCTTACCAAAATTAGAGAGATAAGGGAGGGTTTTTAGAGAGAGAAATCTTTCATCTTCAAAGATTGTTCCAATCATCTTAGTTCAAAGGATTCTAGGGCAAAGATTCAACTTCCCCAATCTTTTCAAGGTAAAAACCCTAACTATTTTCTTTGA
Source organism: Nicotiana noctiflora (assembly GCA_032618575.1). NCBI lineage: Eukaryota > Viridiplantae > Streptophyta > Magnoliopsida > Solanales > Solanaceae > Nicotiana > Nicotiana noctiflora. Next base: position 319,421 of record JASVEL010010782.1, on the reverse strand, counting down.
TTTTCAGTTTTAAATTGAGTAAAGAGAGGTTTGCATATAATAGCTTTTGAAAATAGAATTTTTACACTCATGCATGATTATTGAACTTGATTTCTAGTAAAAAGAAGTGAGTAGAAGTAAGAGTCTTCAAGAACAAGGTTGGCAAGAGTAGGATATCTTGGGTAATCATAAAGTAGGAAGAAAACTCATCACCAGGTATGTATGGCTAATTTTGATTCTTGTAAAATAGCCTATATGTGTGAAAATTGCTTGGTTAATGTTAATTTGACAAATTGTGTGAAATTCTCGATGTTGTTGTTTGGATATTCAAAGTGTTGTTGAAATATGAGTGATGTGGTATAGAATATGAACCGAAAGTTAAATGAGAGTTGAATTGGGTAAAGAATTGTGAATAATGATTTTGATGGCCTATATGGCACTTTGTGGAAAACAAACGAAACACTTGAGAATTGGTTTATTGTGGAAAGAGATGAAACACTTGAATTGTGGAAATATTGTAACATGGTTGTGATATTGGTTTGAAAAATAATTGACAACATGAAACAATGTGCAAGTTGCTTATTTGAACTTGTTGAAATTGTGTGTAGTACCTTATCTGCTTGTTTGAACTTGTTGTGTTTTAAACTGTAAGGCGGGGTCGTGTTGCGCGCCGCAACGTGAGGAAATAAGGTGTGGGTTGGGGTGATAAGGGTGGCCGAGGTAATAAGGGTGGTCGGGGGCAATAAGGATGGAAAGCGATCGAAATCGCTATTGAAAATTGATACAAAAATCAATAAATGTGAAATTGTGAAAGGAGACAACAGGAGAGTTTGCAACCTGTGGGGCACTGATTGCCCCTTTGTTTGACTACTTGTGCTTTACGTGATTGATTGGTTATTGTTAAATTGGTTGATCGTAGATAGTGCTTTGTGTTGAGAATTATTTGAAATGAGGAAGATGTGGAAACATGGTTGGCTGGGCTTAATTAATTGTTGATGTAATTCAATGGCTTGAGTTTACTTGGGACAAAGTTTGTCCATACATGCCGGTACAATTCAAGTGTACTGACGTCCCTTTTGCCGGGGACGCTACATTCGTGTTATGATTGTAGGTGGATCAGTAGCAGGCACTTCAGCTCATCGGCAGTAGTATCCTTCTCCTTCCACTGCCCGTTTTGGTGAGCCCCTTTCTTCCTCGGGGCCTTGTGTGGTTCATGCCACTTCGGTTTAGATTTCATTTTGGTTTTGTAAGGTATAGCCGGAGCCTTGTTACCGTCAAGTATTGTATTTCCCTTTTTGTATCCTAGAGGCTCTATAGACATGTAAACTGTGGGACTCCAGTATTATGTATACATTATGTTATGTCGGGCGTTGTAAAAACTGCAAACTTGTTAATGAATCACTTGTATGGTTTTATTTGTTTAATGTGAAATCATTCATGGTTAGTAAGATATTTGGTTAATGGGAAACAGTCAAGACAGGGGTAACGTGTGGGAATAAAAGGCACCCAGGTCCGCTTGACTGGGGCAACCCGGTCAGGCGCCGGTCATGTCCCTCAATTTGAGGCGTGACAAACTTGGTATCAGAGCCTATGGTTTTTAAAGTGTCCTAGGATGTCTCGGAGCCGTGTCTAGTAGTGCCCTTCTTATAGGTGTGTTGTCGACCACATCATATAAGTAGGGGGCTACACGGGCATTTAGGAATTTACCTACTTCTTTGTTAATCTATATCGTGCGGTAAAGTGCAATGTGGAAATATCCGTGTCTAATTCGCGCCTTGTTCCCAAATTTTCAGAATATGGCACCTAAGAAGAAGGCTAGACTCGGCCTTAGGGCCAATGCCGGCCCAAGTGCGGTTGTTAATCATGTACCCGATGCCGTGGGAGAGAATGACCCACCAGGTCCCGAATTTGCCTGGCCCATCTGTTCAAAACCCAAGTGTCCCTATTCCAGTTGCGGCAGAGGATGCCACCATTCCTCCTGCCAGTGTTCCTGACTCAGATACAGTTCCCGCTTCGGGCTCCGGTATCTCTAATGAAGATCTTAGGGGAGCCATTCATATGTTAACACGGTTAGTGGCCGCCCAGGCCCAGAGATCCCATGATGCCCCAGCATCCTCCAGCGGACAGGGAGATTCCTTTGGCTCCCGAGTCCATCAATTCTTGCGGTTGGCCCCTCCGGAATTTTTAGGTACTGATCTAGAGGGCTGATCCACAGGAATTCCTCGATGAGATATACAAGACCCTCGAGTGATGAAGGCTACGGATATAGAGGGGGTAGAGTTGGCCTCTTACGGGCCGAAGGGAGCGGCACGTTCATGGTTCGAAATGTGGGAGGATTCCCGTGAAGAAGGAGCCCTCCGGCCGGATGGGATGAGTTCGTGGATGCATTTATGGACCACTTCTTACCTGCTGAGGCAATGGCATCCCGTGCCACCGAGTTCAAGGTTCTCAAACAGGGCGGTATGAGTGTTTGGGAGTATCACATGGAGTTCGTAAGGTTGTCCAAGTACGCTCCTCATTTAGTGTCGACCATGGATACCCGGGTTCGACGGTTTGTTCAGGGCCTTAGCCCTTTGGTAGTGAATGAGGCCGCCACAGCAGCTTTGCACTCAGACATGAACTATGGGAGGATCGTGGGGTTTGCTCAGGCCACAGAGGCCAGGAAATTGAAGATTCGCGCAGAAAGAGAAAGTAGCAGCAGGGCCCGGTCAATGGGTCATTCAGGGAGATCACTTCCAGGGAAAGGGTCATCAGGGCCATCGCAGTCATATGCTCAGTCCTCCGCGAGTGCACCGCCATCCGTGCACAGTCATCAGCAGGGCAGTTACTCGAGACTGGTTTAGACAGCAGGAGGTCTCGTTAGTCCGGTCGTCCTAGGGTGAGATCCCAGCAGCAGGGGAGACCTACATGCCCCAAGTGTGGGAGATTTCATACAGAGACTTGCTACCTTGACCTTCCGGTGTGCTTCGGGTGCGGGGTGAGAGGTCACATTCAACGAGACTGTCGTGCACCCCGTCAGGGTATAGGTAGGGGATCTGCTCAGTCATCCGGTTCTTCAGCTGCTACATCATCAGCGCGTACTCCAGCATCAGCGGGGCGTGGTGCAGCTAGGGGTGGAGCTCGGGGTAGGGGTGGACCTAGCCGATTCTATGCATTGAGTGGCCGCCAAAATGCCGAGGCTTCTCCAGATGTTGTTACAGGTATCATGTCTGTTCAGACTATTGATTTCTATGCCCTTATTGATCCGGGGTCCTCCTTGTCTTATGTTACTCCATTCATTGCTTCAAGTTTTGGAATAGAACCCGAACAGCTTCATGAGCCGTTCTCTGTGTCGACTCCGATTGGTGATTCTATTGCAGCCTCACGAGTCTATAGGAATTGTGTTGTTACGGTAGGTGGTCGTGATACCACGGCCGATCTTATTGAGCTTGGGATGGTAGATTTTGATGTAATTATGGGGATGGATTGGCTCTATTCGTGCTTTGCCAAACTTGACTGTCGAACGAGAGTTATGAGGCTCGAGTTCCCTAACGAGCCGGTTATTGAATGGAGAGGAAATGGTGTAGTGCCAAGGGGTAGGTTTATTTCCTACCTTAAGGCTTCGAAGATGATTAAGAAAGGGTGTATCTATCACCTGGTTCGGGTAACGGACACCACCTCGGAGGTGCCTACCCTCGAGTCCGTGCCAATTGTGAATGAATTTCCTGAAGTGTTTCCAGATGAGCTTCCAGGCATCCCGCCGGATAGGGAGATTGATTTCGGGATCGATGTAATGCCGGATACTCAGCCAATATCCATTCCACCATACAGAATGGCGCCAGCAGAGTTAAGGGAGTTAAAGGAGCAGGTGAGGGATTTATTAGAGAAAGGGTTCATACGACCGAGTGTGTCGCCGTGGGTTGCTCTAGTTCTCTTTGTCAGAAAGAAGGATGGGTCACTTCGAATGTGTATTGATTATCGGCGGCTCAACAAAGTCACCATCAAGAATAAATATCCTTTGCCTCGAGTGGATGATCTGTTTGACCAATTGCAGGGAGCAAAGTTCTTCTCAAAAATTGATTTACAGTCCGGGTACCACCAGTTGAAGATCATGGAGCAGGATATTCCTAAGACCGCTTTCGGAACTCGTTATGGTCACTTTGAGTTTTTGGTCATGTCTTTTGGGCTAACCAATGCCCCAGCAACTTTCATGGACCTTATGAATCGTGTTTTCAAGCCATTCCTAGATTCCTTTGTGATTGTATTCATTGACGACATCCTCATCTACTCTCGGAGCAGAGAAGATCATGCCGTTCACCTCAGAGCAGCGTTGCAGACCCTTCTTCAGCATCAATTGTATGCCAAGTTCTCAAAATGTGAGTTTTGGTTGGAGTCCGTAGCCTTTCTAGGGCATGTTATTTCCAGTGAGGGAATTCAGGTGGATCCTCAGAAGATTGCGGCAGTGAAAGATTGGCCTAGACCCACGACCCCGACAGAGATTCGTAGCTTCTTGGGTTTGGCAGGGTACTATCGGAGGTTTGTAGAGGGATTCTCAACCCTCGCTTCCCCATTGACAAAGCTGACGCAAAAGGCAGTTAAGTTCCAGTGGTCCGAAGCGTGTGAGAAAAGTTTCCAAGAATTAAAGTCAAGATTGACCTCGACACCAGTATTGGCCTTGCCAGAAGGCACAGAGGGATTTGTGGTTTATTGTGATGCCTCTAGGGTTGGTTTGGGATGTGTATTGATGCAGCACGGGAAAGTCATATCTTACGCTTCCAAGCAACTCAAGAATCACGAGAAGAATTATCCGACGCATGATTTGGAGCTTGCAGCTGTTGTGTTTGCTTTGAAAATATGGCGGCACTATCTTTATGGAGTTCATGTAGATGTGTTTTCGGACCACAAGAGCCTCCAGTATTTGTTCAAGCAGAAGGAGCTAAATCTGAGACAGCGACGGTGGTTAGAATTGCTCAAGGACTATGATATGAACATATTGTACCATCCAGGAAAGGAAAATATGGTAGCCGACGCTCTTAGTCGAAAATCCATGGGTAGTTTGGCTCATTTGGGTGTGGATCGGAGACACCTGGCTCGAGAGGTTTACCAATTAGCCAGTTTGGGGGTTCGTATCTCGACGTCAGACGGGGGGGATATTTTGGTGCATAATGGAGCAGAATCATCATTGGTTGCGGAAATCAAGGAAAAATAGTTCATGGATCCAGCATTGGTTCGGGTAAAGGAAGCAGTCATAAATAACAAGACCTCAGCATTTGTACTCAGCAGCGAAGATGGGGTATTGCGGTGTCAAGATAGGCTATGTGTTCCGGATGTGGACGAGCTTCGGGGAAGGGTAATGGCGGAGGCTCATATTTCCAGGTATTCGGTACACCCAGGTTCCACGAAAATGTATCATGACCTTAAGGAGATTTATTGGTGGAACGGTATGAAAAGGGATGTAGCAAGCTTTGTAGCTAAATGTCCGAACTGTCAACAAGTGAAGGCCGAGCATCAACGGCCTGGTGGATTAACTCAACTTATAGAAATACCAAGGTGGAAATGGGAGATGATCAATATGGATTTCGTGGTGGGGTTACCTCGCACTCAGCGTAAGTTCGACTCAATATGGGTGATAGTGGATCGACTCACCAAATCAGCTCACTTCCTGCCTGTCAAGTCCACTGATACTGCGGAGCAATATGCAAGGTTGTACATCAAGGAGATAGTAAGGCTTCATGGCACTCCACTTTCTATTATCTCGGATCGCGGGGCTCGGTTCACAGCTAACTTTTGGAAGAAGTTTCAGCAAGGTTTGGGAACTCAGGTGAATCTCAGCACAGCTTTCCATCCACAGACCGATGGTCAGGCCGAGCGGACCATTCAGACGCTTGAAGATATGTTACGGGCTTGTGTCTTAGATTTTAAAGGTAATTGGGATGAACACTTTCCACTGATAGAATTTGCTTACAATAACAGCTATCATGCTAGCATTCAGATGGCCCCGTTTGAGGCATTGTACGGGAGAAGATGTAGGTCGCCAATCGGGTGGTTTGAGGTAGGTGAAGCGGAATTGCTAGGGCCAGATATGGTGTACGAAGCTATGGAAAAGGTCAAGGTTAGTCAGGAGAGAATGAAAACAGCACAGAGTCGTCAAAAATCGTATGTAGACGTTCGCCGAAGGGATTTGGAGTTTCAAATCCTATGTAGACGTTCGCCGAAGGGATTTGGAGTTTCAAGTCGATGATTGGGTGTTCTTGAGGGTATCTCCTATGAAAGGAGTCATGCGATTTGGAAAGAAAGGGAAATTGAGTCCTAGGTATGTCGGGCCATATCGGATCGTTCAAAGGATTGGTCAAGTTGCTTATAGGCTAGAATTGCCTCCTGAGATGTCATCAGTGCACCCGGTATTCCATGTGTCCATGTTGAAGAAAGTGATTGGAGATCCATCCACCATCATGCCAGTCGAAGCTATAGAGGTTAATGAAGATTTGTCATATGAAGAAGTTCCGGTTGCCATTCTTGATAGGCAAGTCCGTAAGTTGAGAAATAAGGAAGTTGCCTCTGGTTAAAGTATTGTGGCGAAGTCAACAAGTTGAGGAGGCCACATGGGAAGTGGAAAAAGATATGAAGGAAAAGTACCCCCATTTGTTTGATCAAGCCTAGAAGAAATTAGGTAACCTTTCTACTCCTAGTAACTGACATCTTGTCTAAGTTGTTTCCCTCTTCGTATTAGTAAAGTCTCCTTCACTTTGTAATAAGTTAAATGTGTGGTTACCTTGGGTCACTTGAACCTTTCTTGATAAATGAAATCCTTATAAATATTCGCGTGTTAAATAAACAACTAATAGTAAGTGTACATGGTGTGTTAAAATGGTTAAATAAGGTAAGAATTCATTGAAGTGACTAGTTTATGTGCAATTGTAACAATGTGATAGAATATGTGCATTTGTTGAGGTAAGAAAGTGTATACCAGTTGTGAAAAGTGTTGTATTTGTGTATTGTTGTTTGGTAATGTGTTTCGGGGGCCCTCTGACAGGTGGATATGTCCATAATACAAAGGAAACTCCGGCGAAATTTTTCTAAAATATAAGAGTTAGTCAAAATTTTGATGGTTGCATATCATGTCTTTCAAAACCAACTCATTTATTTCAAAATCCTCATTCGAGGACGAATGATCTTAAGGGGAGAGGATGTAAGGCCCCGTAAAATATTTGTGCATAAAACCTAGTAGCTATAGTGTCATGGTCCGAATAATGTGTTAGGAATGCGTGTCAATAATCCGCATTCTTGCCGCAAAACGTTCCAGAGAGTTTCCCAAAATCATGTCAAAAATGCGGTCGATATGCGATCGCATAATGAATCTGCGGTGCACTTTGCGACCGCAGATCAAGAATGCGGACCGCATATTGGTCGCATTCTGTAATAGAACTTGTGTAATTTTGAGGCCATTCTGCGGTCACTCTGCGGACCGCATGTTGATTCTGCGGTCGCAAAGTGCACCGCATAATTGACCCGGTCCAGATTTTTGTAACATTTTGACCCGATCTCTTCTTTAATATAACACCTTTCTTCTTCATTTTATCATATAATCTTACCAAAATTAGAGAGATAAGGGAGGGTTTTTAGAGAGAGAAATCTTTCATCTTCAAAGATTGTTCCAATCATCTTAGTTCAAAGGATTCTAGGGCAAAGATTCAACTTCCCCAATCTTTTCAAGGTAAAAACCCTAACTATTTTCTTTGATTTTCAGTTTTAAATTGAGTAAAGAGAGGTTTGCATATAATAGCTTTTGAAAATAGAATTTTGACACTCATGCATGATTATTGAACTTGATTTCTAGTAAAAAGAAGTGAGTAGAAGTAAGAGTCTTCAAGAACAAGGTTGGCAAGAGTAGGATATCTTGGGTAATCATAAAGTAGGAAGAAAACTCATCACCGGGTATGTATGGCTAATTTTGATTCTTGTAAAATCGCCTATATGTGTGAAAATTGCTTGGTTAATGTTAATTTGACAAATTGTGTGAAATTCTCGATGTTGTTGTTTGGATATTCAAAGTGTTGTTGAAATATGAATGATGTGGTATAGAATATGAACTGAAAGTTAAATGAGAGTTGAATTGGGTAAAGAATTGTGAATAATGATTTTGATGGCCTATATGGCACTTTGTGGAAAACAAACGAAACACTTGAGAATTGGTTTATTGTGGAAAGAGATGAAACACATGAATTGTGGAAATATTGTAACATGGTTGTGATATTGGTTTGAAATATAATTGACAACATGAAACAATGTGCAAGTTGCTTATTTGAACTTGTTGAAATTGTGTGTAGTACCTTATCTGCTGTTTGAAATTGTTGTGTTTAAACTGTAAGACGGGGTCGTGTTGCGCGCCGCAACGTGAGGAAATAAGGTGTGGGTTGGGGTGATAAGGGTGGCCGAGGTAATAAGGGTGGTCGGGGGCAATAAGGATGGAAAGCGATCGAAATCGCTATTGAAAATTGATACAAAAATCAATAATGTGAAATTGTGAAAGGAGACAGCAGGAGAGTTTGCAACCTGTGGGGCACCGATTGCCCCTTTGTTTGACTACTTGTGCTTTACGTGATTGATTGGTTATTGTTAAATTGGTTGATCGTAGATAGTGCTTTGTGTTGAGAATTATTTGAAATGAGGAAGATGTGGAAACATGGTTGGCTGGCTTAATTAATTGTTGATGTAATTCAATGGCTTGAGTTTACTTGGGACAAAGTTTGTCCATACATGCCAGTACAATTCAAGTGTATTGACGTCCCTTTTGCCGGGGACGCTACATTCGTGTTATGATTGTAGGTGGATCAGTAGCAGGCACTTCAGCTCATCGGCAGGTAGTATCCTTCTCCTTCCACTGCCCGTTTTGGTGAGCCCCTTTCTTCCTCGGGGCCTTGTGTGGTTCATGCCACTTCGGTTTAGATTTCATTTTGGTTTTGTAAGGTATAGCCGGAGCCTTGTTACCGGCAAGTATTGTATTTCCCTTTTTGTATCCTAGAGGCTCCGTAGACATGTAAACTGTGGGATTGTGGTATTATGTATACATTATGTTATGTCGGGCGTTGTAAAAACTGCAAACTTGTTAATGAATCACTTGTATGGTTTTATTTGTTTAATGTGAAATCATTCATGGTTAGTAAGATATTTGGTTAATGAAAAACAGTCAAGACAGGGGTAACGTGTGGGAATAAAAGGCACCCAGGTCCGCTTGACTGGGGCAACCCGGTCAGGCGCCGGTCATGTCCCTCAATTTGGGGCGTGACACTGGCCTATCCCGGCGAAGTAGTGACAAGCCTAGGACCAGACACCCACATAAACCTGTGCAGTTCTATATACATATGTACACCACAAGATAACAAAGATATCAAGTAAACAAAAGCCAACAACAAATATCATAAAAGGGAAAGCTCAGCAGTTAACAATATTTATTAAATCAACAAAGGAAACCAAAGTCTACAGGAAACAGGTAATATCAAGCCAAGGAATAGCTAATAGTTTCACGGCATCACCCTTCGTGATTTTACTCTCATCCTCACCAAATAAGCAAATAAAATGCACGGCATAACCCTTCGTGCTTTTACTCTCATCCTCACCAAATAAGCAAATAAAGTGCACAGCATCACTCTTCGTGCTTTTACTCTCATCCTCACACCCATAACACGGCATGATCTTTCGTGCATGGTTCAATAACAAGGCACGACATTACCCTTCATGCACAATCAATATCATAAGGCACGGCAAGATCCTTTGTGCATAATCTATAACAAGGCACGGCATTAACCTTCGTGCATAATCAATAATAAGGCACGGCATTAACCTTCGTGCAATAACAGTAAAACAAGGCACGGCATCACCCTTCGTGCATTATCACTCTTCCTCACCCAAATAACAATCACAGTTAAGGGCAGAGAATGAAAACAATAATCATGAATCCGTCCCGGCAAGGGACACAATAATCATCAACACAAGTCCCGGCAAGAGAAAACAATATCTCACTTCACAATAAGTCCCGGCAAGGGAAAACAAAGTACAATTTCACAACCCGGCAAGGGTTCAACAATTCATCTTTAAGATATCTCACAACAAGTATCAACAACGACTCACGGTCATGCTAGACGCCAGTGTATGGATGCTCGTCACCACAGCCCACACACCGCACTTGATCAAGTAGCACATAGCACACAATCCTATTCCCTCAAGCTAGGATAGAACAAACACTTACCTCTAGCCTTGAAGTCCAAATTATCCTTCAATTATAGCTTTTTCCCCGAATTTCCGCTTTCAACTAGCTCGAATCTAATCATAATTGGTTCCATTACATTAATAAATATTAAATAACTTGGTTTGAATGTTTAAAAATGGTTTTCTCAAAGTCTACCCCAAAATTTACCAAAACTCCCCTGGCCCACGTGGTCGGAACTCGGGGTTCGGACAAAAATCCGGTTACCCATTTCCACACGAGTTTGAATATATGATTTGTTTCAAAATCAGACCTCAATTCGAGGTCCAATTACCCAATTCATGAAAACCCTAGGTTCTACCCAAAAACAAGAATTTCTACCATGAAAACCTTTGATTTCTATTGAAAAACATGTCTAATGTTGTTAGAAATTGAAATAATTAAGTAAAAAGTGACTTACAATTGCTTTGGAGTGAAATTACTCTTGAGGGTTCGTGGGTTGTGTGTGGGTTTTTGAAAGAATGAAGAATGAGCTGAGAAATTCGTTTAAGTATAAAATTGCACAGCTGCGGGTATCGCAATTGCGAACATTTGTTCGCAATTGCGAACACTACAGGTCTGGGGTCTGAGGCTCTCGCAATTGCGAGACTAAGTTCGTATTTGCGAACTAGGCTGGCACACCGGGTCTTCGCATTTGCGACAAAGTGTTCGTATTTGCAAACCCAGGCGAATAAGTGAAGGCCTCGCATTTGCGAGGTTTGGTTCGCATTTGCGAACCCAAGCGTTCCTTGACATCCTTTGCAATTGCGATCAAGGCTTCGCATTTGCGAACACAACCTTGGTCTACCCCCTTCGCAATTGCGACACTTTTCTTCGCATTTGCAAAGACACCAGCTGGGTGAAAAACCAGCTGTGTAAAATTTTAGAATTTGCACCAACGGCCTATCAAAACTTTACTCGAGCCCCCGGGCTCCAAACCAAACATGCACACAACATCAAAAACATATTACAAACTTTTTCATGCGATCACATCGCCAATATAACATCGATTTCATCAAATCAAGCCTCAAGTTCATGATTATCTTTCTTTTAGTTTTCAAAACTTTTAAATTTGGAACTCAAGGTCCAAAACATATCAAACGACATCCAAATGTCACCAAACTTTGCAGAAAGCACATATATAATATTTAAGACTTGTACCGGGTGTCAGAACCAAAATTCGAGCCCGATACCAAGGTCATTTAATTCTTTTTCCTTTAATAATTACAGCAAAAACAATTTCGCTGAAAAATTCATAACTTAGGTTCTAGGCCTCAGAATTCGACTCTGGATGCATGTCCGAGTCCCATAGTTTCCTACGGACCGTTCGACCCCGAGTCCGGGTCTGTTTACCAAAAATGTTGACCGAAGTCAACCATATCAATATTAATATTATTTTTCTTCAAATTTCTCATAGAATTCATACATTCTATCACAAAATCTTTCCGGCTACATGCCCGGATCGTGCACGTAAATTGAGGAAATATAAAATAAGGTTTTCAAGGCCTCAAAAGTGCGAAACAAGCGAGGAAAATAGGTTGATGACCCTTTGGGTCGTCACATGTTATTAGTATATCTTTATAACATGTGTTATATTAGTATGTGATATTAGTATGTTTAGTTACTTAATTTTTATTAGCTTCTTAATTTATTTATTTTATATATTGTAGGTTATATGATAGTGGCAATATCCTTGGTTTTCTTTATACCACGGTTCTTTTTCCAAGGATGCCAATTTTCTTCTTGAACCGGGTAATTGTAAAAAACAAAATTTGTTGACTTTTCCCGATGATGGATAGATTGACAACTTTCTTAAGGGAATTAGTCTTGTAATTAGGAGTAGCTTTCGTTAAAATTAGAAAAATAAATGGTTTGAGTTAGGATTTGTGTCCATTGGCGCCTAGTTGTAGCTTGCTTGGTACCAACATAATTTAAACCTCGGCATATGAATTTTTAGTTGTTGAAAAAGAAAAATGATTGAAGTAAAGATGTCATGACTTTTAGACCCAATTTTTGGCTCTTTAACTCGCTAAATAGCTTCCTTTATCTATAGGTGACCTCTTTGAGTCATTTGTTTCAGTTAGATTTTGGATTTGTATTCCACTTGAGTTTTCATGTGCCATGTGGGGTGAGATTTATTTGTGAGTTCTTTTGTAGTACTTGTGGTCTAGAACTTGCCCGAAATGTGCTTCAAGGCGAAATCATAGACTAACTTGGTTTGAAAAATGATATTAGGCCTTCCTTGGACCGCTAGCATGCCTTAAACATTCCTACCCTTAAATATTTTCCCTAGTCAACCCATTTTGAGCCTTTAACCTTATTCTTTGGCAATCATATTAGAAGCTTAAATCCTTTGTTCTTAATTGACCTAGCTTTTGGCACCCTACCTCCCTAAGTACTTTGAAAGTATACGCATAGGCTAAAAGCCTAAGTTTGGGGGTGAAGGTTGGAAAAATTATAATATGAAAGTTGCTTGAAAATGGTGGAAGGTAGAAAAAAAATGAAACCTTCATGATTTTTGAAAAAAAGAGAAAAGGAAAGAAAAGAAAAAAAAATATCTATATATATAGAATAAAATGATAAGAAATTGTGAAAAAAGGAAGACTAGGTGTGAAATGAAAAAGCGAAGAAAGGATGGAAAATATTTTTGAAGGAAGGAGACTGTAAGTGTAAATATTGTAGTGCTTTGGGAGGTTTTGAATCACTTTAACCGAAATTTTGCCGTACCTTAACCAAAAGCCTAAACTACAACCCTTAAGTCCAAATTGATTTTGAGCCAAGTTGTCTACATTAGTGGAGGAATACATGAAGGGCAAGCCTATGATACTATTTGTATGCATTTGAACATCTTTTCGAGAGAGAGTTAATTCTTTCCATTTGATATCCCACATTTTGTTGAAATTAAGATTTATGAGTGTGGGATCCTCTCTTAAATGTGAGGGCACATGATATTTGAGTTGTGAATCTAGTCCAATTTTCAATTGGAAAGAATAACCAAAGAAAGTTCATTGTGATAGAGAGACAAATTTTGAAGCTTTAGTGTCATGACTTGATTATTACTTTGATTTGCATTAGTGTTTGAGCACTTGAAGTATAATGAAGTTTATGTGAAGTGCTTGATAATTCATATGCCTTACAGTAATTGTTGGTACCAATCAAAGTCATGCATTTGTGCTTAAAGTAGATTTTCTTTTTGGCTTGGCATTATGTAGATGCATTGCTGAGTTAACCACTTGGGAAGAGATTTTGTTGCTTGTGTTGCTTGTGGACAAGCAATAGTTACAGTTTGGGGTGTGATGAGTTGGTATTTTACCAACTCATCTTGTCTTTAAATCTACACTTTTGCTATGTTTGAGCAATAAAATCGTGTATTTGATGTCATTTACTTCTATTTTACAGGTTGTATGTGATCTAGAAGCAATAGTGAAGAAACCAACTGAAAACAAGTCAAAAGGAGCCAAAAAAGAGAGAAAATATGGGCAGTGGCCTCAGTCGTCACAAGTGCGACAAGGCCTTTGCAATTGCGAAGTCAACTGAAGAAGTCAAGCATTGCAAATGCGAAGATCACCTTCGCAATTGCGAAGTCAACTGAAGAAGTCAACCATCGCAAATGCGAAGAGCACTTCGCAAATGCGAAGTCAACTAAAGCAGTCAACCTTCACAAATGTGAAGAGGTCTTCGCAAATGCGAACCTGGGCAAGCTGGGCATAGTTCGCAATTGCGATCATATGTTCGCAATTGCGAAAATCGAGCTTCAGTTCTGGGCAATATTGAAATTTCACAAATCTTGACCCTAAATCATTTTTATACTCGTCCAAACAGACATTGAAAACATCTTTGTCTTATTTTCAATCTTCATAGACTAGAGAGAACAAGTTTGGAGGCTAGGGTTCTGCACACACACTTGGGTCTTGAAGAATAAGGCTTGTGGTTAAGGATTTCTTATCCATTTATGTTTATTTCTTCATTTCCCTGCTTTATATTGTATATCTAAGTGCGTAGTATTTATTTCCAACACGTGAATCTTGTTTATGGGAATATTCATATTTAAAGTGTGGATTAATACCTTGTTGTGCTTTTGTATTGAATGATTTTTATATATTCATGAAGTGAGTTATTGTTATTTTAATTATTCTTGTTCTTTAATGTTTCCAAAGGGATTAGCTAACCCTAGGACTCGCCCATTAACTCCGAATTAATTTTGGGAAAGATAATTTGGGGTTGGGAAAGATTAATTAACAAGAACTTGAGGCGTTAACCCTCATTTTATAGATTCTGCCTAGGGATAGGATTGAGCTACTTGTAGCCATTCCGAGTGTGCTTAATCTTCTAATTGTGTTAGGGATAATTCAATTAGGAAGTCTTGCTATTCTTCGGAAGAAGCTAATTAAGAATTATTATCCGTGGCTAATTAACATAAACTCGCTCATATTTGTAAAATCGTGAAATATATTGGATCGTTACTTGAGTGTAATTCCCGATGCATTCATATTTGTAGCCATTGATCATTTTATTTGCTTTCTAGGTTAGTTTACATTTTTGCATTTAGATATAACATTTTCCAAAATCAAAATCTTAATGTTTGGCTCAGCGCGGTTAGCGATAATTTACTTACATTCCTAATCATCTACACATTGTTCTCTATGGGATTCGACCCCGACTCATAGTTGGGTTAATTATATTGCGTACGACCGTGTCTATTAGTTTTTAGTAGTAGAATTGGACGTTACCAATATTCGTGTCCAACATTTTAACTTTATAGTATTGTACAGTCTCGCCAAAAGATTGATATCTTGAGCTAGGAGTGTCCGAATTGCGATCCATTTGCACCATTGGAGCTAGGCAAGCCAAACATTTAAACCTTTTGAATAACAACACAACAATAATAACAATAATAAACCTTTAAATGAAAGCGGAAGTCTTTCTATAACGTAAATTACTGAAAACCCAAAATGCTGAATTTTAATATTTTACTACCCAAGACTGGAGTCGCTATCTCATGAAATACTAATGAATACTACAAACAAGTCTAAATAGAAAAATACACAGTGTCTGTCTCGATATAATGAAAACAAACAGAAGCTATAGAAAGGGACATCGGCATGCAAACGCCAGCTAGTGTACCTCATAGTCCCTGAACTAAAGTGAGCTCCCACTCGATATGCTACTGTTGTGGTCCAAAATTTGCTCTGGTACCATGATCTGTGCAAAAAGCACAGAAGTGTAGCATCAGCACAACCGGCCCCATGTGCTGGTAAGTGTATAGCCTAACCCGGTGTAGTAGTAAATTAAATCAACCTGTGCAGATATACATATATATATATATATATATATATATATATATATATATATATATATATATATATATATATATATATATATATATATATATATATTTTATTAATTTAAACAAATAGACATGGGCACACAAATGCAAACAATAAGAAAAAGAACATGTAATCCACAAATATTGCAAACAAACACAAAAACTCTTTTATTTTTGACATTTTGTATAGGGCAAAAATCACGTGCTCACAGCTGCCCCTCTTTGCGCGGAAACATGAACCTATCTTTATTTTTATAATCTTGAAAACACAAAAAAATAGTTTTATGTTTCATAGTTTAGTTTAATTAATTAAAATTAATTTTATATTTTTATATTATAATTGTACATAATTTTAGAAGAAGAAATTAATTTTAGGTTGATTTATCCTGTTTTTATAAATCTTATAGTCCATTTTTTTGTCTTTGGACCAAAATTCCTAGCTCATAATTGTAGGCACATACCCCTAACCTAATTCCTACCCTATATAACACATCCTACCCACCTAAAAAACCCTAGACTCTAAAAAGTTGAATCAGCCGCAACAGACCTAAAAAATCTGGTCAGATCCTTCACCTACATGGAAGGACGCACTTGCTTCTAAAAACAACGAAGAGCCCTTCATTTTCTTGAAAAACACAGACAAATGAATACTATCTTCGGTCTAAAATAAGTGATTTTTTTGATGTTCTCACACATATTAAAAAATTCACCTTTTAGCATTAATTAGTAATAGAATTGACCATTTTAACCTTACTATCTCACATAAACATCCCTAATACATATTTCAATACTATTTATTCCAAGGACAATGTAGGAAAAATATCATTAAGTCATTCTTGAAATTCGGAAAAATCACTTATTTTGGACCACAAAAAAAGATAAAAAAATCACTTATTTTGGACTGGAGGGAGTAATAGTTAAGCCTTGTTTTCTCTCTGGATTTTCCTTAAAGAGAACGACCAACGACACTTGATTTTCAAACGAAATCGGCCATGGCCATTTCCATGGCAAAACCTATCACGATCGTCCATCCCTGAAGTTCACTGACACCGAATAATTTTAGAGGCTACATGGCTATCCTAGAGCTGTGAACTTTCGATCTTAGCATTCCCTAGAGGTCTATTGGCTGGCCAGTGATGTCGGATAGAAATTGAGGAGAAAAAATTAAGCTGAGCTATCCCGTTAGAGGTTTTCCGGTCGGTGAAAGTTGCCGTTGATTTTCACTTCTGAAGCCAAAATTGTTGGTTTTTTGTACGTAGAAAAAGGTTAGAATCTATCAATAAATCTCCCTTATCTACTATTAGTTCATTCTTGCTCATGAGCAGTTAATGCTGTGCTCGTCGATAATTTTTGAAGATTTGTTTGGTTTGCTCTGCTTTCTCTAGTTTACTTACTGATTTTTAGTTTTCATTTACTACTTTACAATTGCAATTTAATATTAATCGTTATTTCTTTAGGTTTCCTTTGTGTGTTTTCATTATCTCTTAATTAGATTAGTTGGGCAAAGTTTTATTATCATGGAATTTGGTTTAAAATTCAAGAAGGTTGGTTCGATGTTCGATGGGTGGGTTAGTGTATTGTCTGGTAAAATGGAAGTGCGTCGGTGGTTTAATTTGAAGTTGGGTCATTTAGTTTAGTGGACATAAGACAAAAATAAGATTTTCACCTTAAGGTGTTTTGCTTCGTTTTTAAAAGTATATATATGTGACCAACAATATGTCGGACCCATTTCCTTGATCAACCATAGTCTGGTGTATTTACTTACATACCAAATCAAATAAGTAAATGTTAGTAAGTTATAAGCATGCTAGAAGTAAAATCAACTATGTAAATAATTTCACTGATCTATTTTAGCGCATGATCCAAAAATAGCAATCGTGTGGCCCTCGTCTAGTTATTTCCTTAAAACCCCTTAGAATTTGAGGCGCGTCATTTAGCGAATTTTCATGGCCCTTCCATTAATAGTATAACTCAGTATAGAAAATATTTGGAATGATCATTGTTTGGTTTAGGCTAGTATTGTGACTATGTATACGTTCGCGAAACATAATTATAAATTTAATTCTAAAAAGACTCGAGTGATGCGTTCGCGCAACCTCAACTAAACTTTTTCTTAATAAAATAAATAAAGCGTTATAAATCGTGGACACGTTCGCGTGACATAATTTTTGCCGTTCCCAAGTCTAGACCACAAACCCTAGGTTTTTAAACTTAGAATAATGCAAACTCATGCTGGATCCCTAGTAGGAACGATTATTTGCATCACGTGCATTTGACTTAGGGGACTCAACACTGGAGTTGGGTCCGTCTAGGACAGGTGTACCCCAAAAAGACCATCCTGATGCATCCTACATGCTATGTGAATAGTTATCTTGGCTTGCATGTTGACCGGTTAATGAAGAGAAAAACCAAGAGTGAGGATAGATAATTTACTCGGTTTCTAAAAAATACCGGTATTTGAAATTATCCAGAAACTCTGCTGGATTTTAAAGAAAAACAAAATAAAATTTTATTTCAAAAAGTGAGTCAAATATCATATATTTTTGTGGAAAAACTCACTGAACTACGCGAGTCTCATTCTCACCGGACATGAGATACGTCGACAAACCTCATTGGTTCTCACCCCAATTTTCAAAAAATCCAATAATATTCTCTTTAGTTCCTTCTTTAGAAACATTTCCTTAGAAAATTTAAAAAAATAATTTAGAAGATTTTTTAAACTCAAAAATGGTTTCCTTCTTTTAAATGTCTTTTATACGAAAAAAAGTCAATAAAAATTAAAATCCAAAAATATGATTTTCCTTCATTTCAAAGTATTTTTCAAAAAAAAAAAAGAATTCATAAAAAAATCATAAACAAAAAACCCAAAAAAAATATTCCTTAGATGTCTATCTTTCATAAGTGTCAATAAAAAAAATTTGGAAAAATTGAGTTCAAAAAATATTTTTGCTTTTCATTTGAAGTACTTTTGTAATATATATATATAAAAACTCAGATATCCAAAATATTTTCTTAAAAGTCACTCTTTCGAAAATTAAGAGTCAACTTCCAAAATCTAAATATATTTTTTTTCTTTCTTAGAAAAAGATAAAACGAATGAAAATTCAAACAAAAATATTTTCTTTTTACTTTTGAAATTCCCAAGGTTCCAAATAAAAGAAAATAAAATTTTTAGAAGTCTTTCTTTTAAAATAAAAAAATATAAATAAAAAATAAAAAAAAAATCCAAAAAAAAGTTTCCTTTCTTCTCTTAAAACTTATATTTCAAAAATTTCCAAAAAAGGAGTTAGCTTATTTTCTTTATTTCTAATCTGCCTGAACTACGGAAGCTCTGATTCATGCGGCGTTATGATAGGTAGGTAATCCCCATCGGATTCGATTATAGCCATAAATAAATTGAGTGAAAAATAAACTGAAAAAAAAGAAAAATAGTAAGGAAAAAAAAGCAAAAGAAAATAAAGAGTGACAGAAATAAAAGAGTCACAAAAAAAGAGCCAAAAAGGAGCAGCAAAAACAAAACTCAAGAGTGTTTGAAGAAAAAATGTCCATACTGAAAAGTTAGTGAAGGCCAGATGAAACATATAACCGTTCAAACACATGGTAGAAGCGTTTACCTGTTAGATGCATTGCATCCCAAACGTATGTTTTTCTATATGTTAAATGTTTCAAAACTAACAAGGTTGTTGAATGTGCAAAATTAGCCAGGTTATGGTGGTTGGTTTTGTTAGTGGTCTCTCTCCCCTCTTTCACAACATCCAAAGGCATAGATGGCCTCCGTAAGCAATCTACCAAATATCAGTTCTGTGGATAGTGCATCATCGGCTATTCTATAGCTGGGACCATCAGCTTTTGAAGAGAATAAGATGTTGCATCTCCGCATATGGGAAATGTGGGACGCCTGGTCTAATGGTAGGGAACCACCAAGTTCAATTCATGGGCTCCTTGAGTTGATTCCTAGGTTAGGTGAGGTTACCAAGGCACCTATGCCCAACCTGCTCATCCCATGCTAGTACTCGCCAATATCCTCCAATAATCATAGCATGCCTTTTGTGATTCGCCTCCATGCACAAGCTTGTAACGACCCGACCGGTCGTTTTAGAAAATTACGCCCCAATCCCTAATTTAACTGTTTCCCCTAAGTTCATTTCTGCTATTGTGGTTTGCCGGGAGAGTCGGTTCTGAAATTTGGAGCATTTTGGGACACTTAGTCCCTGAATGAGAGCTTTAAAGCTAGAAAATGGTCCGTAGCCGGAACAGTGTTAAGACGATCTCGGAACGGAAATCCGATGGTTCCATTAGCTCCGTTAGGTGATTTCGGGGTTAGGAGCGCGTTCGGAATGTATTTTGGAGTTCCGTAGCTAAATTAGGCTTGAAATGCCGAAGGTTGAAATTTTGGCGAATCCGAACGATAGGCGAGATTTTGATCCGGGGGTCGGAATGGAATTCCGACAATTCCTGTAGCTTCGTTATGTGATTATTGGATATGTCCGCAAATGTTCAGGTCATTCGGACGTCGTTTGGTCGGGTTTTAGATCGAATGTGCAATTCGGAAAGTTTTAAGAAATTTAGGCTTGAATTCGATGTGAATTATGGGTTTTGATATTGTTAGACGTGTTTTTATGATTTGAACAAGTTCATATCGTGTTTTGGAGTATGTTGGTGGTTTTCGTTGGGGTCCCGAGAGCCTCGGGATGAATTCGGGGGTCCAAACGGACCAATTTTGTGCCAAAAGGCACTGCTGTTCTGCTGCAATAACTGCAGAGCAATTTTGCTCTCCGCGATCGCGGAGATGGCCTTGCGATCGCGTAAGGGAGAAATCCTGAGCTCTGCGATCGCGAAGTAAAGCCTGCGATCGCGTAAGTCTGGAGGTTGAACCAGTGCGATCGCGTGAGGTTTCATGCGATCGCGTAGGGTATTGGTCGGAAGCAGTGCGATCGCGTGAGGTTTCATGCGATCGCGTAGGGTATTGGTCGGAAGCAGTGCGATCGCGTGAGGGAGTATGCGATCGCGTAGGGTAGTTTGGGGAGCCGGACGAGTTTGTTCTTCGCGATCACGTTAGTACGTTTGCGATCGCGTAGGGTTGTTGAGTTGTTCACTGCGATCGCGTCCAGGGTCACGCGATCGCGTAGAGGAAAATTAGGCCGCCCATATTTTGTGCATCGCGATCGCAAGCCCAGTGCTGCGATCGCGTAGAGTAAAATGGCCTGGCAGTGACTTTAAGTCCAGAACATTTCAGTCGCGGCCTAACACACCAAAACCGCCATTGTTGAGCTCCAAGAGAGGATTTTGAAGGGGAAACGCTGGGATATTATCGGAAAATCATCGGGGGTAAGTTTCTTGACCTTAATTCGTTGGTTTATCATGAAATCCGTGATTATTTCACTGAAATTGGAAGATTAAAGGTGGGTTTGAGCCCAAGGCCTAAATGTTAGAAAATCTCTGATTTGAGTGGGTAAATGGAGTCCGATTTTGGTAAATTTCATATGCCTAGACCCGTATTGAGATAAGGAACCCGAATATATAATTTTCGTGATTTTTCGATAAGCGTACCGAAAGTCGGGTTTTGGCAACTTGTGGGTTTTGGCGTATTTTGAGTTGTTTTGATTGGGTAATGCCCAATTGACCTATTTTGATATGATTCTATTGATTTTTATCGGATACTACACCTGTGGAGGCCGACATTCGCGGCAAGAGAGTTGTTTCATAGCGGTTTTGTAACGGAGTCGAGGTAAGTGGCTTGTCTAACCTCGTGTGGGGGAATTTTCACCCCTAGGATATTATGTGATAGTTTAAATGCCTTGTACGCGAGGTGACGGGCGTGTACATGCGCTGGTTGTTGAACACATACTTTATTTAAAATGTTCGATGAGCGGTATTCCTGTCTTTGGCTGTTAATTTGATATTTTTACCGGTAGTGGTTAGAAAAGCATGATTAGGTAGCACTTAACTGTTTAGTTGCCTAATTGCCTTATTTGAACTCCTTGATAATTATTGGCACTATTTTCGGTGAAGTTATAGTTAAGCATAATTATTCTCTTTGTGGATTCCTTTATTGGTTGTGCTTGTGGACTGCGGGTTCGATTCCCGGAGACCCAGGGTTGTGGGTTCGATTCCCAGAGACCCGGCGTGATATTGGTAGGGACTACGGGTTCGATTCCCGAGATCCCGAGTTATTGGTAGGGACTACGGGTTCGATTCCCGAGATCCTGAGTTATTGGTAGGGACTACGGGTTCGATTCCCGGAGTTCCTGAGTTATTGATTATTTATTGAGACATGGGCTGCGGGTTCGATTCCCGGAGACCCGGAGGTACTGTCAAGGGGACTGTGGGTTCGATTCCCATAGGATTTGTACTTGTTGTGTTGTTTTCTCTTTGCTCGGTTAACTGTAGATGACTTGTAGTTTTATCTTGCTTTGCTGCTATTTCAGATTTACTCATACCTTGCACTGTTCGATATTATTATCATTATTTCTATTATTCTCGGTAGGGCCTTAACCTTCCTCGTCACTACTCCATCAAGGTTAGGCTTGGCACTTGCCGAGTACCGCCGTGGTGTACTCATGCTACTCTTCTACACACTTTTATTGTGCAGATCCAGGTCCATCTGATCAGACGCACTACCGGTGATCTAGGAGTATTTTGGGAGACCTCGAGGTATGATCTGCTACGTCCGCGGATCCGGAGGCCTTCCTTCTATTCTAGTGCTAGTAGATGTCTTTCCTTCGTTCCGTTGTTAGATACTCCTTTTACATAGAGCTACAATTGTATGATCTCTTTTAGTCTGAGTTACCCGTGGGATTCCGGGTCTTGGTAGTGTTTTAAACAGCGTATTTGACTGGTGTATGTGCCAAGCGGCACGGATTACATTCCTTTCATCTTATTTTCCGCTAATTCTTATTAAATGTTCATAAACTGGTATATTCCGCAACGTGTTAGGCTTACCTAGTCGTGGGGACTGGGTGCCATCACGACATGTTCACGATTGGTGAACTAGGGTCGTGACAAGTTGGTATCAGAGCTCTAGGTTCATAGGAGTCACGGGACACGGACCGGTTACTTAGAGTCTCGCTGATCGATACGGAGACGTCTGTATTTATCTACGAGAGGCTATGTAACTGTTTAGGAAACTCTTCAATTCTTTGAATTCCTTATCGTGCGTCATTTATTCAGTTGAAGCCTATGTCATATGTTCTTTTGTATCCACTCGTGTATTGAAATTGCGCACTCGGTATCAAGTATGCACCGACGGTTCGTGACGCTGGAGAGAGGCCGAGGTAGAGGACGAGGACGCGCCCGAGGTGCAGCCACAGCACCCGCGCGCGCTGCCGCTGAGGTGCCACGGGTAGACCAGGTTGGAGCGCAGGCACCTGGTACACCGACTACATCTGCTACTACTCCAGCACTACAGGAGACCCTGGCCCGGTTCATGAGTATGTATACCACTTTAGCTCGAGCGGGAGACTGCTTCCTCTCGTCGCAGCTACATCTCAGGCCGGGGGAGGGGCCCAGACTCCCGCAGCCGTTACACCGGAGCAGCGTGTGCCAGTGGGACAGGTTCCAGATGTTTTGGTTATGCCTCCTGCCGCCCCAGCACAGCCCGGAGGTGGACCAGCTGCCTCTGAGGATGAGCAGCGTAGATTGGAGAGGTTCAAGAAATATGACCCTCCAGTGTTTAGTGGTTTGGCTTCAGATGATGCATTGGGTTTTCTAGAGGAGTGTCATCGTATTCTTCGTACTATGGGGATTGTGGAGACCGGCGGGGTTTCCTTCACTGCTTTTCAGTTTCGTGGGGCCGCTTATGATTGGTGGCGCACGTATGAGTTGGATAGTCCAGAAGAGTCTACTTCATTGACTTGGACGCAGTTTTCAGATCTATTTTTGAGAGAGTTTGTTCCTTAGAGCCTTAAGGATTCTTGGCGCTCGGAGTTTGAGCGGTTGCGACAGGGTTCCTTGTCAGTATCGGAGTATGCTATCAGTTTCACCCGTCTAGCCAGGCATGCACCGGCCTTAGTAGCCACGGTTCGGGAGAGAGTGCGGAGATTTATTGAGGGCCTGATTCCGCCGATCCGATCCAGCATGGCCAGAGAGTTGGAGACAGATATATTTTATCAGCAGGCGGTGAGCATCGCTAGGAGGATCGAGAGTATGCTCCCTAGATAGCGGGGAGATAGAGAGGCCAAGAGGTCTCGTGAGTCGGGCCATTTCTCTGGTGCCCGCACTTCAGCAGCCGGACGTTTTGGTAGGGGTTATTCCGGCCGACCAGTTCACTCAGCATTGGCCGCAGCCTGGTAGTACTCCAGGTCTTCCAGCACCTCAGGAGCCTTATTATGCTCCCCAGTTTCCAGTGCACCTCCTGCGCGGGGTCCTTCCAGGGGTCAGACTAGTGGGGGTGAGGCCGGGCAGTCACGGTCACCGTGTCCTCCCGGAGCTTGCTTTGGGTGCGGGGATACTGGCCATCTGGTTAGGGAGTGCCCCAGGCGTAGAAGGGGAGCACCTCCTTAGTCTTCGCAGTATCAGCGTGGTTCTCAGGGTCAGCAGGCTATCATTCCAGCTCCAGCTGCCACTCCACCTGCCCAGCCTGCTAGGGGCGGGGGTCAGGGTTCCAGAGGCCGCCCTCGAGAGGGGGAACATGCCAGATTCTATGCTATTCCTGATTGCGATGCGGCTGTTGCATCTGACTCTGTTATCACAAGTATTATTCTGGTTAGTCACAGGGAGGCATCGGTTCTATTCGACCCTGGTTCCACTTTTTCATATGTGTCTTCTTACTTTGCTTCTCATCCGGGTGTGCCTCGGGATTCTTTGAGTGCCCCCATTTATGTTTCCACTCCGGTGGGTGATTCTTTGGTAGTGGACCGCGTATATCGGTCGTGTTTGATTACCATCTGTGATTTTGAGACCAGAGCGGATCTATTGCTGCTTGGGATGGTCGATTTTGATATTATTCCGGGCATGGACTGGTTGTCGCCCCATTATGCTATTCTTGATTGTCACGCCAAGACCGTGACGCTGGCTATGCCAGGCATTACACGTATTGAGTGGAGTGGTACTCTAGATCACACCCCTAGCCGTGTTATTTCTTTTCTCAGAGCTCAGCGTATGGTTGAGAAGGGGTGTGCTGCTTATCTAGCCTATGTGCGGGACGTCAGTGTTGACACTCCCTCCATTGATTCTGTTCATGTGGTACGTGACTTTGCTGATGTATTTCCAGCTGATCTTCCGGGCATGCCGCCCGACAGAGATATTGACTTTGCTATTGACTTGTTGCCGGGCACTCGGCCCATTTCTATTCCACCGTACCGTATGGCTCCTCCTGAGTTAAAGGAGTTGAAGGATCAGTTACAGGAGTTATTGGGCAAGGGTTTTATTCGACCCAGTGTTTCTCCTTGGGGTGCTCCTGTATTGTTTGTGAAGAAAAAGGACGGTTCTATGCGTATGTGTATTGACTATCGTCAGTTGAACAAGGTTACAGTGAAGAACCGGTATCCTTTGCCCCGTATTGATGATTTATTTGACCGACTACAGGGCGCACATGTGTTTTCTAAGATTGATTTGCGCTCTGGGTATCACCAGCTGAAGATTCGGGAGCCAGATATCCCGAAGACTGCCTTCAGGACTCGGTATGGTCACTATGAGTTCCTCGTGATGTCTTTTGGGCTGACTAATGCCCCAGCAGCCTTTATGCATTTGATGCACAGTGTGTTCAGGCCTTATCCGGACTCGTTCGTGATTGTCTTCATTGATGATATTCTAGTATATTCCCGGAGCCGGGAAGAGCACGAGTAGCATTTGAGGATAGTGCTTCAGATTCTGAGGGAGAAGCAGCTTTATGCCAAGTTCTCTAAATGTGAATTCTGGTTGAGTTCGGTAGCATTTTTGGGCCATGTGGTGTCGAGTGATGGTATTCGAGTAGATCCGAGGAAGGTGGAGGCCATGCAGAGTTGGCCCAGACCCTCCTCCGCTACTGAGATTCGTAGTTTCCTTGGTTTGGCGGGCTATTACCGTCGTTTCGTAGAGGGGTTCTCTTCGATTGCAGCACCTATGACTAGATTGACCCAAAAGGGTGCCCCTTTTCGGTGGACAGACGAGTGTGAGGCGAGCTTTCAGAAGCTCAAGACAGCTTTGACTTCGGCCCCTATATTGATGTTGCCTACAGGTTCGGGGTCCTATACTGTATATTGTGATGCCTCACGAGTTGGACTCGGTGCGGTATTGATGCGGGACGGTAGGGTGATTGCCTACGCGTCGAGACAGCTGAAGGTGCATGAGAAGAATTACCATGTTCATGATTTGGAGCTAGCTGCCATTGTTCACGCCTTGAAAATTTGGCGTCATTATTTATATGGGGTTCCTTGTGAGATCTACACTGATCACCGGAGCTTGCAGCACTTGCTTAAGCAGAAGGACCTGAATATGCGTCAGAGGAGATGGTTGGAACTACCGAAGGACTATGATATTACTATTCTCTATCATCCGGGCAAGGCTAATGTGGTTGCTGATGCCTTGAGTCGTCGGGCAGAGAGTTTGGGGAGTTTAGCATATCTACCAGCTTCGGAGAGGCCTATGGCAATGGATGTTCAGGCTTTGGCCGGGCAGTTTGTTAGACTGGATCTTTCGGAGCCCAGCCGGGTCCTAGCTTGTGTGGTTTCTCGGTCTTCTCTATTTGACCGCATCAGGGAGCGTCAGTTCGACGACCCTCATTTGCTTGTCCTTTAGGATAGAGTTCGGCGTGGTGATGCTCGAGATGTTACCATCGGGGATGATGGAGTCATGAGGATGCAGGGGGCGTATCTGTGTGCCCAATGTAGATGATCTTCGAGAGCTGATTCTAGGAGAGGCCCATAGTTCGCGGTATTCCATCCATCCGGGTGCCGCGAAGATGTATCAGGACTTGAAACAGCATTACTGGTGGAGGCGGATGAAGAGGGATATAGTTGATTATGTTTCTAGATGCCTCAACCGCCAGCAGGTGAAGTATGAGCATCAGCGTCCGGGTGGATTGATGCAGCAGATTGAGATTCCCGAGTGGAAATGGGAGCGCATTACCATGGACTTTGTATCTGGACTTCCACGGACTATTAGGAAGTTGGATTCCATTTGGGTTATTGTGGATCGGCTGACCAAGTCCGCCCATTTCATACCGGTGAGCACCGCTTATTCATCGGAACGACTGGCGGAGATCTATATCAGGGAGATAGTTCGGCTGCATGGTATTCCAGTTTCCATCATTTCAGATAGAGGCACTCAGTTCACTTCACGGTTCTGGAGAGCTGTACAGCAGGAGTTGGGTACTCGGGTGGAGCTGAGCACAGCATTTCACCCCCAGACTGATGGGCAGTCCGAGCGCACTATTCAGATTTTGGAGGATATGCTCCGTGCGTGCGTGATTGAGTTTGGAGGTTCATGGGATCACTTGTTGCCACTGGCGGAGTTTGCTTATAACAACAACTACCAGTCTAGTATTCAGATGGCTCCGTACGAGGCCCTATATGGTAGGAGGTGCAGGTCTCCCGTGGGTTGGTTTGAGCCGGGCGAGGCCAGGTTGCTAGGTACCGATATGGTTCGGGATGCTATGGACAAGGTCAAGGTGATTCAGGACAAACTTCGTGCAGCCTAGTCTAGAGAGAAGAGTTATGCGGACAAGAAGGTTCGCGATGTGGCTTTTATGGTTGGCGAGCGGGTTCTACTTCGAGTCTCGCCCATGAAGGGCGTTATGAGGTTTGGGAAGAAAGGAAAGCCGAGTCCTAGGTTTATTGGCCCTTTTGAGATTTTGAGGCGTGTTGGGGAGGTTGCTTATGAGTTGGCCTTACCTCCCAGTCTAGACGGAGTTCATCCCGTATTTCATGTCTCCATGCTCCGGAGATACCTCGGTGACCCGTCGCATGTGTTGGATTTCACTTCTGTTCAGCTAGACAAGGATCTGTCTTATGTTGAGGAGCCAGTAGCCATTCTAGACAGGCAGGTCAGAAAGCTAAGGTCGAAGAACATCGCTTCGGTAAAGGTTCAGTGGCGGGGCCAGCCGGTCGAGGAGGCGACTTGGGAGACCGAGCAGGATATGCGCAGCCAGTACCCTCATCTTTTCACTACTCCGGGTATGTTTTCTATGCTCGTTCGAGGACGAACGAATCTTTAAGTGTGGGAAGATGTAACGACCCGACCGGTCGTTTTAGAAAATTACGCCCCAATCCCTAATTTAACTGTTCCCCTAAGTTCATTTCTGCTATTGTGGGTTGCCGGGAGAGTCGGTTCTGAAATTTGGAGCATTTTGGGACACTTAGTCCCTGAATGAGAGCTTTAAAGCTAGAAAATGGTCCGTAGCCGGAACAGTGTCAAGATGATCTCGGAACGGAAATCCGATGGTTCCATTAGCTCCGTTAGGTGATTTCAGGGTTAGGAGCGAGTTCAGAATGTATTTTGGAGGTCCGTAGCTCAATTAGGCTTGAAATGCCGAAGGTTGAAATTTTGGCGAATCCGAACGATAGGTGAGATTTTGATCCGGGGTCGGAATGGAATTTCGACAATTTCTGTAGCTTCGTTATGTGATTTTGGATATGTCCGCAAATTTTCAGGTCATTCGGACGTCGTTTGGTCGGGTTTTAGATCGAATGTGCAATTCGGAAAGTTTTAAGAAATTTAGGCTTGAATTCGATGTGAATTATGGGTTTTGATGTTGTTAGACGTGTTTTTATGATTTGAACGAGTTCATATCGTGTTTTGGAGTATGTTGGTGGTTTTCGTTGGGGTCCGGGGAGCCTCGGGATGAATTCGGGGGTCCAAACGGACCAATTTTGTGCCAAAAGGCACTGCTGTTCTGCTGCAATAACTGCAGAGCAATTTTGCTCTCCGCGATCGCGGAGATGGCCGTGCGATCGCGTAAGGGAGAAATCCTGAGCTCTGCGATCGCGAAGTAAAGCCTGCGATCGCGTAAGTCTGGAGGTTGAACCAGTGCGATCGCGTGAGGTTTCATGCGATCGCGTAGGGTATTGGTCGGAAGCAGTGGGATCGCGTGAGGTTTCATGCGATCGCGTAGGGTATTGGTCGGAAGAAGTGCGATCGCGTGAGGGAGTATGCGATCGCGTAGGGTAGTTTGGGGAGCCGGACGAGTTTGTTCTTCGCGATCGCGTTAGTACGTTTGCGATCGCGTAGGGTTGCCGAGTTGTTCACTGCGATCGCGTCCAGGGTCACGCGATCGCGTAGAGTTAATTGGCCTGGCAGTAACTTTAAGTCCAGAAACATTTCAGACGCGGCCTATTACGCAAAAACGCCTGGCAGTGACTTTAAGTCCAGAACATTTCGGTCGCGGCCTAACACACCAAAACCGCCATTGTTGAGCTCCAAGAGAGGATTTTGAAGGGGAAACGCTGGGATATCATCGAAAAATCATCGGGGGTAAGTTTATTGACCTTAATTCGTTGGTTTATCATGAAATCCGTGATTATTTCACTGAAATTGGAAGATTAAAGGTGGGTTTGAGCCCTAGGCCTAAATGTTAGAAAATCTCTGATTTGAGTGGGTAAATGGAGTCCGATTTTGGTAAATTTGATATGCCTAGACTCGTATTGAGATAAGGAACCCGAATATATAATTTTCGTGATTTTTCGATAAGCGTACCGAAAGTCGGGTTTTGGCAACTTGTGGGTTTTGGCGTATTTTGAGTTGTTTTGATTGGGTAATGCCCAATTGACCTATTTTGATATGATTCTATTGATTTTTATCAGATACTACACCTGTGGAGGCCGACATTCGCGGAAAGAGAGTTGTTTCATAGCGGTTTTGTACCGGAGTCGAGGTAAGTGGCTTGTCTAACCTCGTGTGGGGGAATTTTCCCCCCTAGGATATTATGTGATAGTTTAAATGCCTTGTACGCGAGGTGACGGGCGTGTACATGCGCTGGTTGTTGAACACGTACTTTATTTAAAATGTTCGATGAGCGGTATTCCCGTCTTTGGCTGTTAATTTGATATTTTTACCCGGTAGTGGTTAGAAAAGCATGATTAGGTAGCACTTAACCGTTTAGTTGCCTAATTGCCTTATTTGAACTCCTTGATAATTATTGGCACTATTTTTCGATGAAGTTATAGTTAAGCATAATTATTCTCTTTGTGGATTCCTTTATTGGTTGTGCTTGTGGACTGCGGGTTCGATTCCCGGAGACCCAGGGCTGTGGGTTCGATTCCCAGAGACCCGGCGTGATATTGGTAGGGACTACGGGTTCGATTCCCGAGATCCCGAGTTATTGGTAGGGACTACGGGTTCGATTCCCGAGATCCTGAGTTATTGGTAGGGACTACGGGTTCGATTCCCGGAGTTCCTGAGTTATTGATTATTTATTGAGACATGGGCTGCGGGTTCGATTCCCGGAGACCCGGAGGTACTGTCAAGGGGACTGTGGGTTCGATTCCCATAGGTCCTGGACTTGTTTTATTGAGTTTTGTTACTTGTTATTAGCTTAATTTTTGCCGGTTGCAGTAATCACTTTATTATTGCTATTTCGGATTTATTATTATTTGAGCTGCTTATTATTGTTATTGTCTTTTTGTTATTGTTCTCTCAGTAGGGCCACGACCTTCCTCGTCACTACTCCATCGAGGTTAGGCTTGGCACTTACTGAGTACCGCCGTGGTGTACTCATGCTACTCTTCTGCACACTTTTGTTGTGCGGATCCAGGTACATCAGGACAGGCTCACACCAGGTGATTCAGCAGCGCTTTGGGAGACCTCGAGGTATGATCTGCTACGTCCGCGGATCCGGAGGCCTTCCTTCTATTCTAGTGCTAGTAGATGTTTTTCCTTTATTCCGTTGTTAGATACTCCTTTTACATAGAGCTACAATTGTATGATCTCTTTTAGTCTGTGTTACCCGTGGGATTTCGGGTCTTGGTAATATTTTAAACAGTGTATTTGACTGGTGTATGTGCCAAGCGGCACGAATTACATTCCTTTCATCATATTTTCCGCTAATTCTTATCAAATGTTCATAAACTGGTATATTCCGTAACGTGTTAGGCTTACCTAGTCGTGGGGACTGGGTGCCATCACGACATGTTCACGATTGGTGAACTAGGGTCGTGACAAAGCTACAAGGGCACCACTCCCATTGTTCATATTGCAGGGTCCACGACTTCAACCAGAAATAACATATGTGACCTCATACTCTTTCACTCAACCTCCGCAATATGATCTCTTGGTGGAGCAAGAAAAGGTTGTTAAAAATCCCGAGCAAGAGTAAATGGGTCGGAAGATGAAGAGCCTAGAACAAAGATTGAAAAACATGCAAGGTCTGAGTGGTCAAAAGAGTGTCTCATACTCTAACCTCTGTATGTTTCCCCATGTCCACCTGCCAGCTTGCTTCAAGATGCCAAAATTTGAGAAGTACAATGGGCACAGAGACTCAGTTGCTCATCTAAAACGATATTGTAACCAGTTGAGGGGTGTTGATGGAAAAGAGGAGTTTCTAATAGTCTATATTGGGGAAAGCCTCACCGGAATCGCTTCTGAGTGGTATACGGATCAAGAAATTGCTCATTGGCATGTGTGGGATGATATGGCCTGATATTTTTTCTGCCAATTCCAGTATAATGTGGACATCGCTCCTAGCAGAAATACTTTGTCAAATTTGAAAAGGAAAATCGTGGAAAACTTCCGCGAATATGCTGTCAAATGGCGTGAACAAGCTTCCAGGGTAAAGCTTCCAATGGATGAAGTTGAAGTGGTTATTGTCTTTCTGCAGGCCCAAGAGGTTGATTACTTCCAAAACATGATGTATGCTATGGGTAAGCCATTTACCGAGGTGATCACAATTGGGGAAATGGTTAAAAACGGTATGAAAAAGGGCCGAATCTTGAGTCATGATTCGTTTAAAGCCACATCACCAGATGTTCAAAATGGTTCAGAGGGTTCGATAAATGGAAATGAGAGTGAAGAGGGATCCATGAAAGTTTGAAGATCGAGGGGGGACCCGCAGGTCATTCAGCCAATCATATGTGCCTCATATCATCCCACCACACTATTATCCTCTTCAAGATGATGCTTATGTCGCGACACAGCCTCACTATGCGGTGATGAGCGCACAATCTTACACGTGGCCACAATATTATCCACAAAACCGAGCTCCACTTCCTAGAAATTCTCATCCTTACCAAACCCTATATAATCCTCAACCAAATGATCCCTAATACAATCCTCGTCCAAGAGAGCCTTTCAGAAAGAATCAGTTCACCCCTATTGGTGAATCATATTCAAGCTTGTTCCAAAAGCTAATTAGGCTAAATATATTGCGGCCAATGGACCTGAACTGGCCAAACTCCGAGTCCACCATTAAGCTAATGATATATGTGAATACCACTCTAGAGACGTGGGACACAGTACAAATGACTGTTGGACCCTCAAAAGGGCAGTTGAAGATTTGATTGAAGCTGAAAGAACCATTTTTCGGGCTGAAGATGCTCCTGATGTGATGAACAATCTGTTGCCTGCCCACAACAGCGGGCCAATAGTCGGATTGATTTATGAAAATGAAGACTTTGATCCGGCACTTAAGGCTATTGCAGCCGTTGTCGAGACAGAAAGAAAGCTACAAAATGGTCGCCAAGCATTAAAGTTCCCCATCAGATGGAAGTCTCGGTATCTAGTTACTATCCTTTCTACGTTCGGATTATCTTAGGGTGTGATCCGGATGTTTTACTTTATTGTCTTTCTTTTCAATGTAAACCATTCTTCTTCAAAAGTGAAAAAAAATTAAAAAAAATAAAAAAAAAATCAAATAAATAAATAAAATGTAATTAATATTTCATTGTCCAGGAATGTCTCTTTTTTGTATCTTGTTATTTTTCTTATTATCTTTTCAGTTCTGTTAAATGCAGATTTCAATAACATGACATGCTTGCGGACTTCATGCCCGGATCTTGAAAGCTGTGTGACCTCGAAATAATGAATTAAGAGGCCGAATGCAAAGAGGATAAGTTTGAGGAAATAAGACAAAAGTTGGAATAGTTGAAGGAAAATTGGTTCCAGAGTGGAAAGTTCCATACATTGCAACAAGAGTACTGCCAAAAGAGTGTGTTGTACTAGGGACACATCGAAGGAAATGTACCTATGACAACTATCAATGCAAATGCAGTGCAAAGGTACTATGTTGGATCCTCTATATAGTTATAATATTCTCCGGTTAGGATGTCGAAGACTTTCTTTCTCGCTACCCAAACACTATGAACCCTTTGAGTCGGCTCCTATTCTTTGATTACCCCCTTTGAAATCCGGAAATGTTATTGAAAAATGAAACGAAAAAAAGAAGAAAAAGAAAAGAAAAAAGGAAAGGAAGAAAAGACAAAAAAATGAAAAAATGATAAAAAAGAAGGAGAATGAAATAGAAAAATAAAACAAAATGTTTTCCCTGAACAATGTTTGACTTGATTCCGAGAGGATACGTAGGCAACCTTTCTCTGGGGTTCAGCCACACCAAAATAAAAATCCAAGTTCCCCAAAAAGTGAAACTTGGAAGAAGTTATAATGTTTCGGCAATGATCCCGCCCAAAAGTTTCCGAAGTTGTAATTCAATCCAAGTTCTTTTTACCCCAAACCGTGTTCAAGTCCTTTTGATCAATCGGCAAAGAGGTTCGAAATGGGAGGATGGAGTTATTTGGATCTGATACAACAAAATGAGAGGAATAAAATGAGAGATTCTTATTGATGAAAACCCACACGAGCATCGTAATGCGATGGTAAGCAAAGAAAATCAAAATGAGGGAGTCTTGTTAGTGAAAACCTATACGGGCACTATAAGGCAATGGTGATAAGTGAAATGAGAGAGGTCAACTAGTGAAAACTCACAAAGGGCGCCCCTGATTGAAAAGAGTATCATCACAGCCAACGGCGCAAACAAAGTCTTGTCAAGATTTCTAAAATTTTGAAGCAAAAGATGTGATGAATTTCTGAGAGTCGGACGGTTTACATAGATCAGGCATCCACTCCCAAAGGCCTGTCATGTTCATTGCAGTCCACATGTACTCTAAATAAGTCCTTCTTTCCCTCCCCATAAAGGGACACTTCTTGTTTTTAAACTCATTCTCCATTCCATTGTTTGTTTTCTTTGAATCCCTTTTGGTCTAACACTGTTCTAAAACTAAGATGAAGAAAGTATGGCAAGACTGGTTTACAGGGTTCTCGTTTGACACAAGCTAATATGCAGAAAGGCACACATCCTTGTCAGGGGCATCACGTCGACCCCGACTAGCCATGGCAGCCGATGCTTCGAAAAAAAACTTTTGGAAGGAGAAAATTAAATTAAAGTGCCTTTACAGGCAAATAAAACTGAAAAGGTTAAGTCCCACGTGGTTAACCATCTCGGCAAAGGTTTGAAAAGCCAAGGTACCCCAAATGCTCTGAAATTAAAGTTGGAAGAAAGAAGCCAGAAAAGAAAGGCCAACAAAAGGCGAAATGAACTTGGAAGAAGTTAAGTACCACACGACTAGTCATTGCAGCAAAGTTTGAGGAGCCAAAATTTCTCAATGCTCCGAAGAAAAGAAAAGAAAAGAAAAAGAAAAAGAAAAAACAGAATCAGAAAGGAAAGGCCTACGAAGGTGAAATAAAGTTGAAAGTTGAGTTCCACCAACCAACCATCATGGAAAAGTCTGAAAAAATTAGAGGTTCTCCACGACTTAAGAGAGATCAATCTACAGACAAGCCAGCTAGCAGCGAAGGTTCTCACCAAAAGTTGGGCCAAGATCTAGTGATCAAACAATCAAGGCCACAAAAACCAACCATCATTTCAATCTAACAATTGTTCTTTGAAATAGGTGTAATCCAAAGTAACCGTGCAAGAAGCAGGTGCAACCAAAAAAGGAAAGGCGCAAGATCTAGGAATAGCTTCGGAGCAATTATAAACCCAAACGGGAAGTTTCCTCTAAATTCTTTCCTGTATTTTTACTAGAAAGAAAAAGAAAAAGAAGAGAAGAAGAAATATCCCGAAAAATCATAGTAGCATAGGGCTTCCAATCTCTAGCTGCATACTTTCTAACCTAGGACCACATTCCCTAGTTTGTCCCCGGCATAACCTGTGGACTTCCCTGGCATAACCTGAGGATCTTTTTCCTTTTCTCCCTGGCATAACCTGAGGATCTTTTTCCTTTTCTCCCTAGCATAACCCAAGGACTTTTTTTTTCTTTTATCCCAGCATAACCCTTGGACCTCCGTGGCATAACCCAAGGAGATTTTATTTTTAATCCTGGCATAACACGTGGATCTCCTTGGCATAACCCAAGGAAATGTTTTCTTTCCATCCCGGCATAACCCGTGGATCTCCCTGGCATAACCAAGGAGCCTTTTTCTTCCATCCCGGCATAACCTGTGGATCTCCTGGGCACAACCCAAAGAGCCTTTTTCTTTTCATCCCGGCATAACCCGTGGTCTCTCTGGCATAACCCAAGGAGCCTTTTTTCTTTCCATCCCGGCATAACAAGTGGATCTCCCTGGCATAACCCTAGGAGCTTTTCTCTTTCCATACCAGCTTAACCCGTGGATATCCCTAGAATAACCCAAGGAGCCATTTTCCTTCTTATCCCGACATAACCAGCGAATCTCCCCGGCATAACCCGAGGACCTTTTTTTCGGTATAACCTGGTCATTTCCCAGCATAACCTGGCTTCATTCCCAAGGATACACAATCCTGACTTTTATTTGCTTTCAAAAATAATAATAATAATAGTTCAGACTTTTGTTGCAAATAACTCACAAAATTTTTCCTAGTGAAAACTGGGCAGAAAAATTTCACTCGTGTACTTGTTTTGGTGTCTGAGTAGGTTTTACCTCGAGGCACATGGTTCGAGACGACCAAAAGAATGAGTCTCAATCCACAATAAAAAAAAAGAAAAAGAACAAAAAAAAAGTGAACTCAAAGTGTTGAAGCGGAGAATGACGCAGATTGCTCAAGATATGATTGAAGTTACAAGCTTCGCATGTCCAGCCTTGATCCAAAGCTGAAGAAAGAACCAATACCTAGAGCTAACGAGCATCAAGATTCAGATCGGAGTCTGCAGCAAGAGCTAGCCAAGACTCAAGATTAAGCTTCAAGAGATTTATAGATAGGAATCTTGTAACTGGTAGCTAATAGGCTTAGTCTTTTTAATTTTTATTTTGATGTAATAAATGGGACATCGGACCGGAACCTCGACGAAACCTCGCTCGGCTCTCCACCTCGGCACTCCATCACCCCATTCACTTTTGAAATACACGTGACCTGATTCATTTATAGCCAAGGATATGTAGGCAGCTCAGATACCATGGCCCAGTCACATTCTCCTTTCTTTTTTATTTTGGTCTCCTTAAATAAGGGTCGGGTCAAAAACCTGTCTAGTCATTCTTTGTTTGAAAACTCTTCGCATTTCCAGTCAAAGAGGGGCAGCTGTTGACATGTGATTTTTGTCCCTCCCCAAAAATTTACCCATTTTAGCATGTAAATATTTAGTTTATGCTTAATATAGCCATTTTAACAATTTTTTACTATTTTACTATAAGAAAACGAAAAATTACAAAAAATAGGTTTATCAATATTTATTTAGTCATTCTTAATCTTAATATATATATATATATATATATATATATATATATATATATATATATATATATATATATATATATATATATATATATATATATATATATACATATATATATATACATTCATTTTTATAATCATGAAAACACAAAAAAAATATTTTATATTTTATAGTTTAGTTCAATTAATTAAAAATAATTTATATTTTATATTATAATTGTACATAATTTTAGAAGAAAAAATTAGTTTTAGGTTGGTTTATCCCGTTTTTTATAAATCTTA
This sequence comes from Nicotiana noctiflora, assembly GCA_032618575.1. Classification (NCBI taxonomy): domain Eukaryota; kingdom Viridiplantae; phylum Streptophyta; class Magnoliopsida; order Solanales; family Solanaceae; genus Nicotiana; species Nicotiana noctiflora. The sequence goes on along the minus strand of JASVEL010010782.1, from coordinate 283,061 downwards.
TCGTCCATTTTTAAGTCTTTGGCCCAAAATCCCTAGCCCATAATTGTAGGCTCATACCCCTAACATAATATGTACCCTATATAACACACCCTACACACCTAAAAACCGTAGACTCTAAAAATTTGAATCAACCGCAACAGACCTAAAAAATATGATCAAATCCTTCACCTACATGGAACGACGCACTTGCTTCAAAAAAAATGAAGAGTCCTTCGTTTTCTTGAAAAACACACACAAAAGAATAATAGTTAAGTGTCACGGGCCGACGTTTTCCCGGACGATAGCGGCACTAAAACGCCCGTGCGGCGCCAGCAGTCACCCCGCACTGCTGGCCAGCCTTACCTCAATCCCAGGGTTTTCTAGCACGATCCTGTGCCTGTGGGAGGACATGCCACGGAGGCATGCTCCAACTGTGCCGCCCGACCATATGTCAAGGCACGAAGCCCTGACTAGTTGTGGCGCTTCTCATCTTTGGATCACATCCAAGCGCGCACCTGGGGTCGGCTAAGGACTTGTTGGTCCTTCGCCTTGACTGAGCATCGCCCTCGCATGCACAGCCTGATCCTCAAGCTTGACACTCGCCTAGTGCATCCGCACCTAGCTTGTGTTTCGCCCGAGTGGGACAACCTTCAGTCCTTGGCCCTCGTCGTATGCGCCTTTCATAGCATGCCTGTACTTGCCTCCGGTTTAAGAGCCCATACTCGCCTGCCTTTGGCATAGGCCAACATTTCCCTCGCGACATACTTCTATCCGGTATAGTGCAGTGTCGCCCCACAGCTGCACGTCTAGGCCAACGGACCCTTGCTCGCTTAGCGGAACCCAAGCCAAGCTCACAAGTCGACACATGACTCCCCTAAGATCGGTGAATCAAGTGTCCAATCGGCACGGAGGTCTCCATCCAACACTTCGGCAGCCCGCGGGGCCTGACCGTCCCACACGTTAAGCCTCTCGCGCCCGATTGATGCCCAACGCTAGCCCGAAGGCATTGCGCCGTCCATAGAGTTCCCAATCTCGTATGGATACCTAAGACACTCCTTTGAGCTGTCTAGGCAGGCCCCTGAGGTTGCCCTCAGAGTGGCTCATTCGGTGCGGCTCCGTAGATGCCCGCACGGGGGAGGCAGGTTGAGCTTGAAGACCTATACCCCCCTTATATATACTTAAAATAAAAAGTCCCATGTTCCAGGAGTAGACATGTTTTTGCCAGAGAATCAGAATGGCTCCTGTTCACATCAATGACTAATTATTCAGCATATATAAGGGCACACTAGGAACAAGGCTAAGAGCCAAAGTTCCTATATTCCCAACTTAAGTTAGCACTTAGGACATGCAACTCAACATGTCAAGATTGTTGTTGCCTCATGCAACGTCCCTGCCTGATAATCCCGTTTTGCACACTGCCAACACACGCCGCCTACGCGACTGGCACTTGTCTTGCAGCACTGTAGCTCGCAAGACGTAAGGCTGTCATGACCTCAAAATCTGAGGTGTGACAACTCTCCCACACTCATCATGTCATCGACCCCGATGACAACATCAATGCCTACGGCACCCGAAGTCTGCCCCCTCGGGGGTGACCATGGCTCCCTTAGTCCTTGTGGGTTGGACCTCCTCGAAGTCCTTTCTCAAAAGGAGTCGTGCCCCATGCACTTCTCCCCCAAGTATCTTCCAAGCGTGCCTTCTGCACTGCACCTCCTACCGGTGTTCGCTCGGAAAGTGCCTCCGCACTTGCACCCTCTGGTGACTAACTTTGTGGCGACCCACACTAGTCAACCACACCATGACCCTCCCGGCCTTCATATCCGTCCGAAGCTCCTTCCTCAATGGAAAGTGCAGCTCTCCAGTTCAACAACTTGAGTAGCTCGTGCTTTCGTGGCTTAACGGCACACCAAGCCCTCTTTGTGCACTTAGGCGGGGCTAACGCAGTTCAATCATATGCATGGCCCTTTTCTCGCCCTCATTCTCATGGAAAGATCAACTTGCTTCCGGATTTCCAATCTATGCAATGTCGCCTTAGTGCAGGCGGGTTCTCCCACACTCAATGTGGAGAACACTTCTTCATGTACCTGTCCCACTTGGCATAACAGTTCGGCCTTTACGGAAACCCACGCTGCAATATGGCACTCTCGGCACTTGGCATAACAACTCGGCCTCTGGAAACCCATACTGCACATGACACCTTCGGCAACTCATCTGTTTCGTGCCCTTTGGCACTCATCAAGCTCTTTGGGATGTACTCTTGGTGAGTAACACATTCTCAAAGTCATGGCATCGCAACATTCAAGAACAAAGTTCTTTGTTTTCCAACTGTCACTTCCTCAGCAAGTACCCAATGCTCCCGGTAGTACCTCGTACTCGCCCTATAGACAAGAACCCTCTTGGTCTTGCTAGCACGGCTTCCCGGTTCGGTGTGCCTCGCACATGGCTCGTCTCAACGGCCCCGATCATCCGGCGTACCCCTTTCCAGAAAGACACCTTCTAACTTGGAAACCCACTCAATTCTGAAGCTTCGCTTTACTTCGACTTCGTATCCTCACCGTGGCAATTCAGCGCCGTACCTCCCCATAAATGGTTTGGCTCATTTTCACAACCTTGGTGGCTCACTCCACCCCAGTGTGACATTCACACACACCCGCCTTGAAGCATGGACATCGGTCCTTCTTCGCGGTTGTTAAGGGACTCTCCTGCCATTCATCGCAACCCTTTAGATGGCTAGGTGACCTACTATCACCCATTGCACGGAAGACACCTCTGACAATTCTCAGTCCAAACAAGATGCTCCCAAAACCACATTCCAAAACATAGACGATGGCGGAAACAACGACTATGAAGTGGTATGATCTGCTCTGATACCACGTGTCACGGGCCGACATTTTCCCGGACGATAGCGGCACTAAAACGCCCGTGCGGCGCCAGCAGTCACCCCGCACTGCTGGCCAGCCTTACCTCAATCCCAGGTTTTCTAGCACGATCCTGTGCCTGTGGGAGGTCATGCCACGGAGGCATGCTCCAACTGTGCCGCCCGACCATATGTCAAGGCACGAAGCCCTGACTAGTTGTGGCGCTTCTCATCTTTGGATCACATCCAAGCGCGCACCTGGGGTCGGCTAAGGACTTGCTGGTCCTTCGCCTTGACTGAGCATCGCCCTCGCATGCACAGCCTGATCCTCAAGCTTGACACTCGCCTAGTGCATCCGCACCTAGCTTGTGTTTCGCCCGAGTGGGACAACCTTCAGTCCTTGGCCCTCGTCGTATGCGCCTTTCATAGCATGCCTGTACTTGCCTCCGGTTTAAGAGCCCATACTCGCCTGCCTTTGGCATAGGCCAACATTTCCCTCGCGACATACTTCTATCCGGTATAGTGCAGTGTCGCCCCACAGCTGCACGTCTAGGCCAACGGACCCTTGCTCGCTTAGCGGAACCCAAGCCAAGCTCACAAGTCGACACATGACTCCCCTAAGATCGGTGAATCAAGTGTCCAATCGGCACGGAGGTCTCCATCCAACACTTCGGCATCCCGCGGGGCCTGACCGTCCCACACGTTAAGCCTCTCGCGCCCGATTGATGCCCAACGCTAGCCCGAAGGCGTTGCGCCGTCCATAGAGTTCCCAATCTCGTATGGATACCTAAGACACTCCTTTGAGCTGTCTAGGCAGGCCCCTGAGGTTGCCCTCAGAGTGGCTCATTCGGTGCGGCTCCGTAGATGCCCGCACGGGGGAGGCAGGTTGAGCTTGAAGACCTATACCCCCCTTATATATACTTAAAATAAAAAGTCCCATGTTCCAGGAGTAGACATGTTTTTGCCAGAGAATCAGAATGGCTCCTGTTCACATCAATGACCAATTATTCAGCATATATAAGGGCACACTAGGAACAAGGCTAAGAGCCAAAGTTCCTATATTCCCAACTTAAGTTAGCACTTAGGACATGCAACTCAACATGTCAAGATTGTTGTTGCCTCATGCAACGTCCCTGCCTGATAATCCCGTTTTGCACACTGCCAACACACGCCGCCTACGCGACTGGCACTCGTCTTGCAGCACTGTAGCTCGCAAGACGTAAGGCTGTCATGACCTCAAAATCTGAGGTGTGACATAAGCCTTGTTTTCTTTCTGGATTTTCCTTAAAAAGAGAACGACCAACGACACTTGACTTTCAAAAGAAATCTGCCATCATGGCCATATCCATGGCAAAACCTATCTCGATCGTTCATCCCCGAAGTTCACTGACACCAAACAATTTCAGAGCCTTCATGATTGGAAACAGCAGTGTCTTACATACATGGATATCCTAGAGCTGTGAACATTCGATCTGAGCATTCCCTAGAGGTCTATTGGCTGGCCAGTGATGTCAGATATAAATTGAGGAGAAAAAATTAAGTTGAGCTATCCCGTTAGAGGTTTTCCGGTCGGCGAACGTTGCGGTTGATTTTCACTCCTGAAGTCGAAATTGTTGGCTTTTTGTACGTAGCAAAAGGCTAGAATATATCAATAAAGCTCCCTTCTCTACTATTAGTTCATTCTTGCTCATGAGCAGTTAATGTTGTGCTCGTCGATAATTTTTGCAGATTTGTTTGGTTTTCTCTGCTTTCTATAGTTTACTTACTGATTTTTAGTATTCCTTTACTATTTTACAATTGCAATTTGATAGTTGTTTTGCTCAAAAGATGTTGAATACCTTTGAACTAATCAATCAATGTAAACAATGGGATAATCGGAATCAATGGTAATATAAATCGAAGATCGATCGTTAGGCTAATGTGCATGGATAATTCGTATATAGAGATAGTAAAGTTTAATGCATAGTATAGAATAAATGAGCAGTGGAAATGCTGGTAATAGAGAGAAGAATAATGTAGAGAGAGATATCTTATTAAAAATTGATCGATCCCTACAAATGGGGGGAGGCCCTCCCTAATATAGCAAGAAGGCCCCCTCGCTCAACTATTACATTGACGCCCGGATACTACAAGCGTATTCAGAATATAAACTGGGGGGGATTGGGGACGTCCTCCTAGACAGGTCCGCTGACTTGGTGTTTTGAGGGAGGGGCCACATCCTTCTCGGCGTACGGCCATAAGTGAAGACGTCCTCAAATGTTGTCGTCCCCATAAGATGGCGTCCTCATCATGCGCTTCACCAGGGCCGACCACGTGTCGTACTTTTTCTATAATTTGTCCTCATACAGATAGTCCCTCCGCCTATTGGTGATATGCCCGGGGCGTATCTTCGATGGGCGGATAGATTCAGCCCACGTCGGGTTCGGTGCATGCGTGCGTACGTGGCACATTCTTTCGAATCGTCGCCTGCAGACGGCGTGCACTATAGTTACTGTTGTTTTCAATGCTGGCCATAAAGTCAATTTGACGTTTCGGTTTCCCGCCTCTTTTCTGGTGCAAAAACCCTTCGAATTTCATGCAGTAGCTTATTGTAAATAGGTGGCAGTTTCAATATTATCCTCTCTTTTAGATCATCAGAAACTCTTTGCTTCCTATTCACTCATTTTCACATTCTTGGCAACTTGTATCTCTTCTCTTAGCATCATTGCTACCAATTTCTTTCGATACTCAGCTAGCAATCTTAACAAAAAAAATGCCTAAAGGTAGTCATCGTAGAAAACCAGAAAGGGCAGAGACTAGTTCTGGGGTTTCCCGGCAAACTAGAGATAGTAACAAGAAAAAGAAGGTTCTTGTCCCCGTGAAGGAGAACAACCTTCTTCCCCGCGACCTGAACGTGAGAAAGGACTTTTCTCACCCGGTGGATGCCGATATGTGGGAGAGGTCTACATTCACTGAGAGGCAACTAAACAATCTCAGGGTGATCTGCCACGTGCCGGAGACGGTGGAGATGAGGGTGGCCGGGGACGACCTGGTATATGTTCATCGACCGGGGTTCTGCGCCATCCATGAATATCCTTTCATTATGGGATGCGAGCTCCCCATATACCCCTTGGCGGAGGCGTTATGCCGCTTCTTTAACATCTGTCCGGCCCAATTAACTCCGTATACGTGGAAGATCTGTCGGATCTTAACGACGTACGCAGACAGAGCTGGTGTGGACGTTTCCGTTCACCACCTATTGCAGCTGTTTAGTCTCGGCTATATGCGGGGCAAGATGCTGCAGTTGAAATATCAAGGAACAAAGGGCTTGGTCGTTGAGGCGGATGATAAGCCCAACCATCAATTCTGGATGAAATACTTCTACATCCGCACTTCTGACTTGGTGGCGGACGCGGCCAGCTTTTCGGAGGTGTGGAATGCCAACTGTAAGTACCAATCCATTCCTTCTACATCCGCACTTCTGACTTGGTTGTTGAGGCGGATGACAAGCCCAACCGTCAATTGTGCTCGTCGATAATTTTTGCAGATTTGTTTCCTTTGCTCTGCCTTCTCTAGTTTACTTACTGATTTTTAGTTTCCCTTTACTACTTTACAATTGCAATTTAATATTAATAGTTATTGCTTTAGGTTTCCTTTGTGTGTTTTAATTATCTCTTAATTAGATTAGTTGGGCAAAGTTTTATTGTAATGGAATGTGGTTTAAAATTCAAGAAGATTGGTTCGATGTTCGATGGGTGGGTTAGTGTATTGTCTGGTAAAATGGAAGTGTGTCGTTGGTTTAATTTGAAGTTGGGTCATTTAGTTTAGTGGACATAAGACAAAAATAAGATTTTCACCATAAGGTGTTTTGCTTGGTTTTTGAAAGTATATATGTGACCAAAAATATGTCGGACCCATTTCCCTGATCAACCATAGTCTGGTGTATTTACTTGCATATCAAATCAAATTAGTAAATGTTAGTAAGTTATAAGCATGCTAGCAGTAAAATCAACTATGTAAATAATCTCGCTGATCTATTTTATCGCATGATCCAAAAATGACGTGGCCGTCGTTTAGTTACTTCCTTAAAAACCCTTAGAATTTGAGGCATGTAATTTAGCGAATTTTTATGGCCCTTCCATTACTATTATAACTTAGTATAGAAAATATTTTGAATGATCGTAGTTTGCTTTAGGCTAGTATTGTGACTATGTTTACTTTCGCGTAACATAATTATAAATTTAATTCTCAAAAGACTCGATGGATGCGTTTGCGCAACCTCAACTAAACTTTTTCTTAATAAAATAAACAAAGCGTTATAAATCGTGGACACGTTCGCGTGACATAGTTTTGACGCGCCAAAGCAAAGAGTATGCGTACACGTAACCCAATCCTTTAATTACTAATATTCGAGTAATATTTTTAAAAAATAAAACGGTATAAAGATAATTGCACATAGGTCTTAAAATGAGTAGTCAAATAATTTAAGCCAAGTATAAATTGCTAAGCGACAGTGCTAAAACCACGGAACCTGGGAATGCCTAACACCTTCTCCCGGGTTAACAGACTTTCTTATCTAGAATTTCTGGTTCGCGGACTTTAAAAAATAACATTTCCTCAATTTGAGATTTAAAACAAAACCGGTGACTTGGGCCCCAATTAAACTATTTCAAGTGGCGACTCTGATAAATAAATAATATCATTTCGAATAATATCATTTTAATTGGAAAAACTCCCTTGTATACCTCCCTTTCGGGTGGTGTGTAAAAAAGGATGCGTGACAGCAATAGAAGGAAAGGAAATACAGAAAGCTAAACAATTAACAGGGAATGGAAAACAGGTTGTGGGGGAGTACAATCCGGATATAAAAATCATCAACTTAAATAAGAAATAGGACACACAATAATTAACGAGAACAAGAATCCAACAGTTGCACAACATCAACCTTCGTGCTTTTACTCTCATCCTTACCCAAAGCAATCAAATAAAATGCACGGCATCACCCTTCGTGCATTTCATGGCACGGAATGATCATTCGTGCAAATATACTCAAATCAGAGCATGAAATTTTCTTTCGTGCATAAATAATAAAAAATGGCACGGAATGACCCTTCGTGCATCATCACTCTTCCTTACCCAAACAGCAATCACAACCAAACGGGCGAAGGAAATAAATAATAACATGAAATATCCCGGCAAGGGATAAAAACAATTAAACAACTAAATTCCGGCAAGGGGGCAATAACAACAACTTACACATCCCGGCAAGGGAGATAATCAATATACCCAAGTCATCCCGGCAAGGGATTTAATCATATATTTACCAATTCTTTCATTTCTTTACTCAATAGTATTTTATCGTTCGAGCCAACGCTCCAAAGAATCCACAAATTCATAATTTATCCTCAACTCTTCACATTATGTAGAAATCATTAATTATTTTGGAAGAGTCCCCAAAATATACCAAAAATAAGTAACAACAAAGACCCACGGTCATGCTAGACACCAGTTTATAGATACTTGTCACCATGCCTATACACCGCACTCGATCATTTAGCAAATAGCAATTAATGACACTCTAATCCTATTCCCTCAAGCCAAAGTTAGATCAAACACTTACCTCGGTCCAAAGAATAGCAAATAACTCTCCAACACCGCATTTCCTCTAAAATCCGACTCCGAAACAATGGAATCGAGGCATAATTAATTCAATAATATCAATTACGGCTAAACAACATAATCCCATTGCCTAGAAATGAGTTTTCTGGCATTCTTCCAAAAATACCAAAATTCGACACATGGCCCACATGGTCCAAACACGAGGCTCAGACCAAAACCTAGTCACTCATAATCCCACGAGTTCAAATATATAATTTGTTTTAAGATTCGACCCTAAAATGAGGTTCAATCACCCAAAATTCCCAAAATCCTAATTCTACCCAAAAACCCCAATTTCTACTTGGATTTCATGATTTAGGGCTAGAAAATTAGTGATTAGTTGAAGAAATTAAGAGAGAATAAAGTTAGGAACACTTACTTATGAAGTTATGGAGGAATTTGTTCTTCAAACTTGTGTATGGAGGGTGAAGGAGAAGAGCTTGTGCAGAAATAATGAAAGAATCCTGAATGTACTATTTTTGAAAACTAAAAAAAAATCATTAGGTGAAATTACCCTATGCGTTCGCGATAGTAGGGTCGCATTCGCGAAGGGCACAAATTAATAACCATTGCATTCGCGAGAGAAGAATTGCAAACGCGAAGAGGAAAAATTACTGGGGTCCAAAATGTGGCCTACGTGAACGTGTGAGGCCACACGTGAACGCGATGACGAGAGTCATTGACTTACACGAATGCGAAAGAAGTTATGCGAACGCGATCGAGGGAATACCAATGCATCGCGAACACGGGATAGAGGGTGCGAACGGGAAGAAGTGGGGACACCAAAGCACTGCGAACATGAGCCTAGGCCGCATTCGCGAAGAACAAAATGTCTGCAGCAAAATCTGATCCTTTCTAAGTGTAAAAATACCCTGAACCACCTCCAATTCACTCCCGAGCCCTAGGGGCTCCTAACCAATCACACACGCTAACTCAGTAACATCTTATGAACTTACTCGAGCGATCAAATCGCCAAAAAACTATCAAAATCAATGAATCAAGCCTCAAAATCATCATTTTTATTTCAACTTCTTAAACTTCTAACTTTAGATAATTAGGTTCGAAACACATCTAACGACGTCCAATTTCGACCAAACTTCACAGAAAGTACTTAACACATACTTAAGATTTTTACCGGGCATCAGAAAGAAAAAACGAGCTCGATACCATAGTCTTTTAATCAATTTTCAATTCCATTTTCCTTAAAAATTTCAAAAAAATAATTTAACAAAAAAACTCTTTTGCTCGGGTTTTCGACCTCGGATTTTGACTCCGGGCACTTTCCCGAGTCCCATATTTTTCTGCGGACCCTCCGGGACCGTTAAATCATAGATCCGGGTCTGTTTACCAAAAATATTGATCAAAGTCAACTTTAACCATATTATATCAAAATTTTTTAAAGTTTTCATAGATTTCACATATTTTAACATAAAAGTTTTCTAGATACGCACTTGAACTGCGAACACAAATTGAGACAACTATAAGTGAGGTTTTAAAGGCCTTAAAATCACGGAATAAGGGAGAAATCTGGTGATGACCCTTTGGGTCGTCACATTGTCGGGCACTCAGCCCATCTCTATTCCTCATTACTATGTGACTCCTCCCAAGTTGAAGGAGAAGTTGATTGATAACGACTTCATTTGGCCTAATGTATCACCTTAGGGTGATCCCATCTTATTTGTGAAGAAAAAAGATGATTCTATGCATATGTATAGTGATTATCGTCAGTTGAACAAGGTTACAGTGAAGAACATGTATCCATTGCCTCGTATTGATGACTTATTTGATAAGTTACATGGTACTAGTGTATTTTCCAAGATTGACTTATGTTCAAGATATCATCGATTGAAGATTCACGATCTGGATATCCCGAAGACTGCTTTAAGGACCAGATATGGTCACTATAAGTGTCTTGTCAGGAATTTTATGCTGACCAATGCCGTAGCAGCCTTTATACATTTGATGCACAATGTGTTCCTGCCTTATCTTGACTCCTTCGTCATTGTGTTTATTTTATGATATATTATTGTATGCCCAAACATACGAGGATCATGAGCAGTACCTGAGGACTATGATTCAAACTTTTAGGGAGAATAGGTTATACAAAAAAATTTCTAAAGTGTGAGTTTTGGCTTGACTTGGTGGCATTCTTGGGCCACGTGGTATCGAGTAATGGGATCAAGGTGTATCCGAAGAAGGTGGAGGAGATGTAGAGTTGGCCTAGACAGTCATCAGCTATGGACATCCGCAGTTTTCTTAGGTTGGCGAGGTATTACCGTCGCTTCGTAGAGGAATTCTCATATATTGTAGCACCTATGACCAGGCTAACCCTGAAGACAGGTATGTTCAGGTGGACAGAGGATTGTGAGGAGAGGTTTCAGAAGCTCAAGGTAGTTTTGACTACAACCCCAATATTGGTAATGCCTACAGGTTCAGAGTTTTACCCTGTTTATTATGATGCTTTGCGGATTGGCCTTGGCGCGGTGTTGATGCAGGATGGTAGGGTGATTTCCTATGCGTGTAGACAGTTGAAGGTGCATGAGAAGAACTATCCTGTCCACGATCTTGAGTTAGAAGCCATGGTTCATGCCTTGAAGATCTGCTGCCACTATTTGTATGGTATTCCTTGTAAGATCTACACAGATCACTGGGGTTTCCAGCACCTGTTCAAGAAAAAAGATCTTAACTTGTGTCGACGGGGGTGGTTGGAGCTACTTAAGGATTATTACATCACCATTTTGTACCACCCGGGGAAGGCCAATGTGGTGGTTGATACTTTAAGTCACCGGGCGGAGAGTTTTGGGAGTTTAGCATATCTTCCAGTAATAGAGAAACCCTTAGAATTGGATGTTTAGGCCTTAGCCAGCCAGTTTGTGAGATTTGATATTTCTGAGCAGAGTTGATTGTTATATTGTGTAGTCTCTCGGTCTTCTATTTATGACCGTATCGGGGAGCGTCAGTATGATGACCCCCATCTACTCGTCCTTCAATATATGGTTCGGCAAGGTGATTATAGAGATTATACTATTGGTGATGATGGCATGTTGAGGATGCAAGGCCGGGTTTTTGTGCCCAATGTGGATGGGTTTCGGGAGTTAATTATTGAAGAGGCCCATAGCTCACGGTATTCTATCCATCCGGGTACCGCGAAGATATACCAGGATTTGAGACAGCACTACTAGGGAGGAGGATGAAGAAGGATATAGTTGGGTTTGTGGCTCAGTGTCTCAATTGTCAGCAGGTTAAGTTTGAGCATCAGAGACCAGTTGGCTTGCTTCAAAGGTTAGAGATCCCAGAGTGGATGTGGGAGCAGATCACCATGGATTTCGTAGTTGGGCTCCCACGAACATCAAGTAAGTGCGAAGCTATTTGGGTGAGCAAGTCAGCTCACTTCATTGATGACTACATACTTTTCCGAGCAACTAGCTCGAATCAACATTCGAAAGATTGTTCGCTTTTATTGATACCCATTTTTTTCCTGTATATTACATAAGCAAATACTTTCAAAATAGCATATGTACACATATATAAGTATTTCTAAATGTTTTAGTATTTTTTCTAATTTTTAAAAGATTTTTAAATTAATTTATTGCCCTATTTTATCAATAAAAAATCAATAAATGTTCCTCAAGTTATCATTTTTGGTGATTCATTTATTGTATTATTGTATTTTTGTATTTATACCAAAATATACATAAGGTAATTTTTGCATATTTTTAATAATTTATTTAGTATTTTAAAGCTAAATTGCATATAATCATAATTTTAGCCTACTTTAAGATTTAATCGCGTTTACAATTATGAAATCGACTCCGGTATTTTCAATTCAATATTTATATATTATTAATTAATTTAGTACCTTTAAATTGTGTTCAAAAATGATTTTGCTATATTTATAAAATAAAAAGGGAAAATGACCATTTAAATACTAGCCCTAATTATTTCTAATTTAGCCTAAATCAGCCCTCTAATTAAATCCAATCCCAATCCCAAATTACCCATCCCAATTCCTAAATTATCCACCCACGGCCTACTGAAATAACCTGCACAGACCTCTTCTTTGAATCATAGACGCTGATATAACAAATCAACGGCTCACATGCATTCTTTCCTTTTTTTAATCCCCCGACCCTAAATCATTTTCAATTATCTGCTGCCTTTGAAACCCTCCCCTCTCTGAAACATCCTCGAACCTTCTCTAACCTTAGCCACATATGCCCTGAAATCCACCGGAATCTATGACCGTCGAAGCTATAGGAGTCCTACACCTACCTCTTGGTGCTCTTACGTGCCATATAACTGAAGATTCAAGGCCTAACTATGAAGGGTTGAACCCAAACCTCTATCGATTCGAGGTTCTCCGGTCATCTCCGGCGTTGCTCCAGCGTACCATGGTTGTCTGAGCCTGGTTCTGACTTTCCTGACTCAGATCGATGACTTCTGAAAACCTTTCTCATTTCTAGGGTTCTTCTGAGACCCTAACCTTTCGAGGTTTTCTCTGATTTATTAGATCTGTGGTGTATCTATGATTTCCCTAAACCTTTCTTTTCAGATTTAGGGTTTTCTGAAAAAGTGTTTAAGTGGTTTTATGATTTTTCTTTGTCATTTGTGTGTATTAGTCTCTTCTGTGTTCTTGTATCATGTTCTTACGTGCTTCTCTTACTATGCTTTCCTATATTATGATCTCGTATGCCTTAACTGTGTTCTTGCGCTTTTTCTTCTACCATGTTCTCGTATGTTCTTCTAATATGTTTTCTATACTACGTTTGTGTATCCTTTTCTACCATGTTCTGTTATGTCTTTCCTACTATATTTTTCTACTGTGTTCTTAAGTGTTTTACTATTTTCCTTTTACTAAGCTCTTTTTAAAGTTCTTCTAGAAACCTCTTTAAGCATGCTTCTTCTACTGTTCCTATCAGTATTTTTCCTTAAATGCTTCTACTGTGTTTTCCATGTTACTTTGATATCATTTTTTCTTATGAGTTTCTGCTGCTGAAAGGAACATGCAAAAGGTTTCAGTTCTGAAGCATCTGAGCCTGTTTCAACTACTTGCCTTCTCATCTCTATACTTGATTCAATGTGGAAACCCTAGAATTTGGGATTCTGCCAAGTTTGATTGTGGGATTTGATTGAACTAGGATTTTATTTCAAAACCCCTAATTCTTTCATACCAACTTCGAGACTCTGATTTTAGTTCGGGGCTTCCTTGTTTTCATGTGATTCTGACCTTTTTACTAAAACTCTTCTACACTAAATTTCTCTATAGATTTTACCGTAACATGCCAGTCTTCTTAGCATGCTCACATTCTCTTTTTATAAGATGAATGTCCCTCAAAATGGGTTTTGAATTTGTTCAATCTTCCTTCTGGATATAGCCTGATTGATTTCTTTCCATTGCTTACTGATTTTCTCTGTTTCTCGACCTAAGTAAAACCCTTCTTCAGTTTTTTTAACTTGGTTCATTCATACAAATCTCAGACTTGATTTACTGGTTGTTAATTGATCTTCTTACCTTATTTGCACAAACTGTATATTTCAAAACATGTCCTTAAATAACTTTTATGTACTCACCCTAATTGCCTACTTTGCACAAAGTATTTGATTAATTTCTTTCCTTATTTGGTTTATACCCGTTGAATCTGAATCCCTTTATTAAAGGGAGTCTTGTGTAATTGATTGACAATCAGTTCTTCAATTATTTTCCTACCTTATTTCCTCATGACTTTCACACTATAAATACATGACTCTTTAACACACAACACACATGATTTTAACAATCCCCCACTACTACTTTTACTGTCTCTTCTGAACTCTCACTAGCACACTTCTTGTCTATTCCGTGGCTTTTACAAGACTGTTGCACTTTCTCTATTTTGTTTCTTTGAACATAGTATGTTCTAATTTAAGTTTCAACAGTACCACATTGTTTTTATTTACAACTTTTTGTATCCATGTCTACGGTACTGTTTCTGTAGAGTTCTACATTTAAATTAAATATGCTCATATTTGTATGCATGTTTCTATTATGAATCTGTGCTCCCCTACCCTATTACCCCTATGTGTTTGAGAGTTAGAACTTAAGGCATGGCAATAAGAGTTGTTGCCCATAAATTAAGTTTGAACCAATGAGGTCTTAACCTCTATATAAGCAGGCTGGAGGGAGTGCCAGCATGTCCCCATTGCTGGGTGTGCCCATCAGCCTGCTTTTCTTTTGCTCTTGCAAATTCCCCCATTCCCTATACTCTCGTGTGTATTAATGTGAACCATTCCCCTTTCCCTTTCCCATTTTAGAATTTTGCACTTACACTCTCTCTTAGTTCCTAATTTCTACCCACCCCCCCTCTTGTGAGCCTTGCCTTGGGACCTTGAGTTCCCTCTTAATTTGGACACTTGAGGGTAGGCCCTTCCACACTATCCCAGTCTGGTTATGTATTTGGGGTGTAAAAAGTGTCGGGAGTCCATGTGAGGCTCTTAGTGAACTCTGATACACCCCAAATGAGAGAAAGGCTTTGAAATCTGATCTTTGGAGTTGGTATACTTCATGCTTCAGACAAGAAGTCTAAATCGAGCTCTCCTTGATTGTAATTTTTAATTTATGATGTATTTTTATTTACCTTATTTTTCTGGGCTTTAATAACTTTATAATGAAACTTTCGAGATTGGCTAGTGAAAGGGGAAGGGTAATCATGTATGTAAAGGGTAGATAACCTGCCTATATGAGTCTCTAATTTCTGCATATTCCACACAGCTTCCAAGTCTATAGGATGTCTAATTTCAGTATTCTCATATAGCTACCATGTTTATAGGATTTATGAATTCTCATATAGATACCATGCCTATAGGATTTCTGATTTCTGCACTCATATATCGATACCATATCTATAGGATTTCTAATTTCAGCATTGTCATATAGATACCATGTCTGTAGGATTTCTTCACTCTCACATATAGATACCATGCCCATAGGATTTCTAATTTCATCATTATCATATAGATACCATGTCTATAGGATGCACATACATGTAGAAAATATTCCTATAAGTACTTTCTGATTCTCGCAGTGAGCACGTGATTTTTGCCTTGCACAAATTACTCCAAAAGAAATCCAAAATAAAATAAGTTTTTTTAGTTTGCAATTATTTTGAATTTTTGTGTTATTGTTTGCATTTGTTTATGCATATCTATTTGATTAAATTAATATAAAATACAAAAATATATTGCATTTATGTCTTTTGGTTTAATTTTACAGTTAGGATTAATTAAGTAATTTATTTTACAAAAATGAAAAAAATAATCACAAAAAAATAACGTACCTTGCATTTTTGTCATTTAAAGGTCTAGTTGTATGATTTTATTTTTAATTGGTATTTAATTTTATGTGTTAATTATTAGTAAAAGTTAATTTGATTCTTTGTAATCTAATTTAGGATTTTAATGTGTTAAATTAGGAATTAACATGAAGAAATGAACAAAAAAATGGTAAGAAAATCGGACTGGACCGTCCAAATTTGACCAAATCCATCCCAAATTTTACACTTAAACCTGTCCAATTGACCAGACCTCAGAGATGTCCAAACGACGTAGTTTTGGCCATACTTGATTTGGGCCGTTGATCTCAAATTGATCAATGACCATGATCACATTTCCCTTACCCGTTCCCTGCAACCGACCTGTTACATGTTCCAAACCGACCCCAATCTAGACCAAATGACGTCATTCGTTTTAGTTTAATCAATCCTGGCCGTTGATCTTGAGTAATCTAACGGTCCAGGATCATTTTTCCATATACTATATATTCTTCAAACACCCCCCCCCCCAACACCATTAGTTTGGCTCGAATCGTGCTGGAACTGGTCGAATCCCAAATCGAACCAAAGAACCCTGGAAAAACCAAGAAACTGAAATTTGTTCGAGTTAAGGGAAATTTGATGTTTTAATCAACTTAGTTGAATGTTCTCAGTCGAGAACACTCGATTAAGGTCCGTTTGGACCTCAAAGGTTTGATTCGGAATTTCAACTAGACGTATTAAGGTTTAGCCTGTAATTTTGAGGTCTTTTTTTCCCTATCTTATTTTTATTTCTCTTTGTTTGTTCTCTGATTAATTGTCATAGGAATTCATCATTTTTATCATTTATTCCTCTTTACCATCAGACATTTCTCATTTGGTCCAATTTCATCATTGTTTATATCTGTTGTTGATTGTGTTTATTTTAAATTGTAGAAAGGATTAAATAGTTTCGTCGCTTAGTCTATTCATGTCTAAAATCAGTATTCCTCGTCAACGTTGTTTGGTGATAATTGTGTTGTTCCCATGTATCTGTGTCAACCGTGGTTTTTAATTTTGACCTTAGTTAATTCAAAATAATTGTGTTCTGAATCCTTGATTTCGTTTTGATCAATCTAAGTTCAAGCTTTAACTAATATCTGATCTTACTGAGTTCTGGCTTGAGTTTTGGATTGAATACGATATGTTAAATTTGCTATAGATGTTGTAGTTTAGCTAACTAATTCTAATAGGTTTGAATTAGTTGTAGTTGATTTTGTTTTGGGATAGATTCAGTTCATTTTTATTTTCAGTGATTAATTAAGGATTAGTTTAGGTTAATCAATGGTTAGATTTCTTGTTAAATCAATTGGTCATAGTTTATGGAGTATAGGGGTAAGACATTAAGTTCAGTAGGATCGGGGGTTAGTTTGGAATTATGCTACTCATTAATTGATTAAGGGTTGCTGATAATTAAAGGGGTATTCAATAGAGTTGTTAAGGGTCAATTAGCATAAGCTTAGGGGTCAACCTAGATAGTATATAATATGGGGATAATGGTGGTAATAGTAACTTCACTAAATCTGATTTTAAGGGATTAAATGTACACTAACTATAATTAATTAGCACTAGAATAATGGGATGACATAAAATAATAAAAGATTGATAGTAAGAGGGAATGACACTAATTAAGGGCATATTTAAGAGGCTGAAAAATGAAAATTAAGGGAGAGATTTGAAAAAAAAAACATATAGAAATATAGGGACAGATTTAGATCAGTCTTTTTGAGTGTGTAACTAGACTCTGTTTGGTTGGTATTTTGGGTCCAAGTCTGATTTGATCCTAGTCATTTCCTGTTTGTGTTGTTTGGTATTTCTACAATTGTAATTGGCTTTCCTGGGTTTGCTGTTGGATCTTTGCTATCGTTGCTATGTTATCTGCTGCTAACTACTCCTTTTTGTTCTATCTTCATTATCCAGGTATATTCCCATGCTCAAGTAGTACTAAAGTTTTTCAAATGTAGAAGATCATTTTTGAAGTTTATGAAAAAAATGCATACTTGTGCTTGAACTATTAATGATGTTGTTCAGTTAGAAATTAGTTTTGTTTTGCACTTATTAGTTGATTCATTTGAATTATATTGCAGCAATGTTGATGAGATTATATGATGTATAAGTAGATTAGATTTGATGTATTAATTTGGACCATCTTTGTAAATAGACTATATAAATGAACTATAAAACAACTGAGTTTAGTAATAGATTATTAGGCTCATAGGTTAGTTTTGCGCTTATCTCTCCTGTTTCACATGACTTAATATGGGCGTGGTAATTGATTGAGCTAAATAAAACAAAAAATGAAGATGTTAATTAGTTGTAGTTTAAATATCAAAGTAAAATACAGGTTGTGGTACTGTTTCATTCACAAATAATGAAAGAAACAAAAATAAAATAAAATCATGTTCCTTAGCATGTTTAGACATTCATCTGGAATTTACTTTTGAATTTGAGCTGCAGACTCATTTTAGCCATTGAATTCTACAGAAGCTTGCATGTTTTACAGGGTTCAACGACAGGGCCCCAAATAATTCAAATAAATGTCACATTGGGCCAGTCATGAGTCCATTTTTAAAAATTATTAGGGTATTATAGGAATTCGGCCACTTATTGGTTATAAGTAACTCTTAAATTACATAGGAAGAGTAAATTAATTTACAAATATAAAATTGGATTTCCAATTTTGTAGCGGGTTCAACCTAAAAGGGCATCTCTTTTGTTTGAATTCGAGGCCCGTATTTATAATTGTAAGTTAATTGGCCTTTTAGAAACAAATAATAAATAAATAAAAAATTATAGTTTGCTTTATGTTGGCCTTCTAATAATAAAAATGAGATGATCCTCGCCAAACATAAATTGCGGGGCTCTCATAAAAAATACACACACACACACACACACACACACACACACACACACACATATATATATATATATATATATATATATATATATATATATATATATATATATATATATATATAAATACTTAGACTTCGAGATGTGCCATTTTAGCAAATGTCACGGCCTTCTAAAAAATAATAGCGTGTTAGTAGCTTTAAGCACGTATTTAATAATCTTATCTCCCTAAACTCGGGTGCACATATATGTGACCCAAAATCCAAATCTCAACAAAGTCGAAATGTGTCGATAATTACGGGTACATTGATTGTGACGTGATTTGAGATGCATTTTCATGATGATTCAATTCTTTTATTAAATTAATAAATAATAATATTAAAAGCAGTTAAAGGTTAAAATTTGTACATAAGTTAAAGCATGTATTAAAATCAGATTTTAGCCAAATATAATAGTTTAAGCGACCGTGCTAGAACCACGGGATCCGGATGTGCGTAACACCTTCCCTCGGGTCAACAGAATTCCTTACTTTAGAATTTCTGGTTCGCACTCTTCAAAAGGAAAGTTGAATTTTGCTCGATTTGGGATTCAAGATAAACCGGTGACTTGGGACACCAAAAGCCAATCCTTTCCCAAGTAGTGACTCTAAAAAATAAATAAATAATCCCATTTCGAATAATGTCACTTTAAATGGAAAAACTCTCATATACATTTTACCCTTCGGGGTATGGTATGTAAAAAAGGAGGTATGACAGCTCTGGCAACTCTGCTAGGGAAACGAACCCAGAATTCCGGTTCAGGGTTCAAAGAATTCGAGCTTAGTTTAATTATTATATTTGGGTTTTATATGATTTTTCTACATGTTTTCATGCTTAATGTGCTAAATGTTACTGCTTTGATATTCTCTAGATTGTACATATAAACTGTGCCGAAACCAATCTCCTCTTTGAGTCTTCTAAATCATGAAGAAGGGTGCACTTCGTGTGACTTCTTTTCTATATTGTGTCTAATTCCCACTTTAGGACGAGATTTGGATAAGTTGCAAAACCGGCGAAGCTTGTATATTTTCGAGCTGCTACTTCCTCCTCGGCTCGAGCTGTCCGCTTGGGTCAGCCAGGTGTAGACCAATTAACCTAGGGTTTAAACCTAAAAGAATAGTAAACTCATGCCGGATCCCTAGTAGGACGTTTGTTTGCATCACATGCATTTGACTTATGTGACTCAACACAGGGGTTGGGTCCGTCTAGGATAGGTGACTTGAAATGAATTGATCATCCTGATGCAACTTGCGTGCTACTTGCGCATTTATTTGCTTGGCGTTGCATGTTCGCCGGCTTGTCTAAATGAGTGAACATGGAGAAAACAAGTAGTATTAGGACTGAGTGAGGGCAACCATTTGTTGTAAAATCCAATTCCCAATTAGTACCGAAATGCTGTAGAATTTGTTTTTAAAAAATAAATAAATAAATAATATTTTGAACAATAGAAAGAACATTGTTGGTCAAAAACAATTTTGAATTTGGCCAATCGGCCCGAACTACGCCGGTTTAATTCTCACGAGGTGTGGATACGTAGGCAACCCCCATCGGGTCCAACCTCCCCTTTTGAAAAATAGCCGAATGTCCCAAAACGGGACGCCGGAAGGCTAACCGTGCAAGAATGACCACCTTTGGTCTCATTCTGAGTTTTGACCCTCACAGCCTTAAGTTTCGTACTCGAGGCGCTAAAAGGTCGTGTTTGAAAACTGAGTCCTTCACCTTTAAAATTGAAAAATGGAATATAGATTAAAAAAAATTTGAGTCGAATAAAGTTTTTCTTTCTTTAATCACCTTAATAATTGTGCAGGATGAGCACAAACAAAAAAATGAATTGTTCTTAGTCTTTAGCGAGGTCCCTCTACAGCTCCACATGTGGTGGAATGATCTGAAAGACGGTAGTAAGGAGATAGTGGGAAGAGTTTTGGGAGGTTTTGTCAATCTGTTGAAACTTAAGCCAAAGACAGATATCATAGAGGCTCTGATATCATTCTGGGATCCAACCCGCAATGTATTCCATTTTGTTGACTTTGAACTTACACCTACACTCGAGGAGATTGCAGGCTATGCGGGGTTGAATGGAAAATTAAGAGGAAATTATTTGCTTTCACCAAGACCGGTATCTCCGCATTGAATTTTTGATTTGCTAAACATTAGTTGGAAGGTGTAAAATGATGATTTGTCGAGAGGATGCTGCGCTCTTCAATTCTTATATCAACGGTATGGTGCTCCTTGCGGTTTTGAAGAGCCGAATCTTGGACTAACTCATGCTGGGAATAGAAACAAGTGGGAGACAAGATGTACTTTAGTATTCATAATGGCGTTCTTGGGGATCGCATTTTTTCCACGCAAAGATAAGAAAATAGAGATAAGCCTTGTAGGAATGGCCGATGTTGCAATCAAAAAAGCTACCTGTACGGTAGTCCCTTTGATTTTGTCCAAAATCTACTGAGCCTTAACTATATGCCGAGAAGGAGGCGATTTCTTCCAGGGATGCAATCTATTACTCCATTTGTGGATGCAAGTACACCTCTATCACCGAGCAGGATACATGAATCATGGATTGACCGGAAAAAGTTGAATTAGTGGTTTTGAGAAACAGATGACAGGCGATGTATTCCCTAAAGGTATCGAATCATTGCACAATTGAGGTCAATAGAGGCCGACCAAATTGAATGGGCGTTTGGGTGGTTTCCTAATACCGAGGAAATATACATGGCAGCTGAGGAATGTCATATTCTTTTGGTGGGGGTTCGCAGTATCTAACCATATGCTCCTCATCGGGTATTGCGCCACCTGGGAAGATTTCAGGTAATTCCCACTGATAAGGATCTAATCAAGCACGCCATTGAGTTGAGCCCAGGAGTCGTATTCCCTAAAGAAAAAATTCAAAAGTTGTGGCACAAATATAGATTCCTTGAGCCAAGACTATGGTTCGAGAACTGGCTAAGGGTGAGGTAGACCCAAAATACAATACTTGGTACAGAAAAAGGTTCTAGATTTGTCACACACTTTTTAAAAGAGCCCATGTCCAACAAATCACGAATGATTCACAAGAACAACAGGGTTGGTTGGCAAGAGAAGAAGACTATCGGGCTTAAATCGGGAAGCTGAAGCAACAAGTTGAAAGGCTTAAATTTGAGAACAACGTACAAGATACCTCGGATCAGGTTAAAAGGAATAGTTTGGCTCGGGAAAATGAGGTACTTAGGACCCAAATTCACCAACTGAAAATGGCTGCTGATAAACAACCAAGGAGACGATCAGATGAGCAATTGGTAAAAAAACTGAAAAATGAAGTCTGGGAATGGTGGGATGGTTTGGAAAAGTCTGACAATGTCATGGCAAAGCTCAAAGCACAGTGGGCTACAATAGAAGATGAGCATCGCCAGTACTTGATTCAACTGAAATGAGACCATGAGGAAATTGTGGCCAATCTAAAGTGAAAAGCAATCACTCTTAAGGATAAAACAGTTAGGCAAGCCAAAGCTTTTGAAACTGAAAGTAGGCATTGCTATGACTTGTTGGCCCAAATGGAAGTAGAAACATAGCATCTGCGGAATCAACATCTTCAGGATTCTCAGCTTTTGGAAGCCTAAAATGATCAAATAAGACATCTACTCATATAAAAGGGTCGAACCAGGGACATGATCGAGAGCATCGCCCATACCATTGTCAAGAAATGCCAAGTGTGTGAAGACATGACCCGCACTACCTTCTTCTCAGCAATAATGATCTTTGTCAAGAGAATAATATATGAACTTGAACAATTGAAAAGGGATCTTGCACCCAAGCTTGTAACAAGGCCGAACAATGCCCCGCGGACACCACAATTTGAAGCTTTAATGTACTCCTAGCTCGAGTCTATATTTTCTTTTTCTAGGAGTCCGCTATCTGTTAAAAGTCCATTTTTCCTTTTCCGTACAAGAGTCTGTTAATAGTGTATTTTGTTTCAAGTCTACTGTTTCCTTCTAGATGGTAATAAAGTGTTTTATTAATAATAAATTTTGTTTCTTCACTTTTTCATTCGCTTTCAAATGAACTACGCTTGGTCTGATTCACGTGGAGTCATGATACGTGGGAAATCTTCATCAGATTCAATCATAGCCATAAATAAAAAATAATAATAATAAAAATAAAAGAGAAGAAAGAAAAGAAATGGGGAGCGTAAAGAGAAGTCGGAATGATGCATGCAACCAATGCAAACATGTAGAAACCCACTTAACTGCATAGTGCATCATACCCCAACGTGAGATTACCTATCTTTTATTGGTTTCAAACTCACCGTTTGTTTGTTGATACCAGGGTTTTAGAAAGGTGGTTGATTTTTGTGGTAGTCTAGCCTCCCTTAATACATTACGAGGTCAAAAGGAAGTGTTCAGCTGACCGTTACTAAGTCAAGAGGAAGTATTCACACTTACTTCACAAGGTCAAAGGGAAGTGTAGAGATGTATTCGGAAATTCCTTTGTCAACGGTCTCCATTTCAGAAGAGAGTTCAGTCTCGGCTATTCTAACTTCTGAATCAGCAACTGCTGAAGAAAATTGAATCTTACGTCATCGCATGTTGGAAATGTTGGACGACTGGAACAATGGAAAAGAGCCTCCAAGTGTAATCCCCGGATTCCCTGAGCTGTTCGCTAGGACAAGTGGGACTTCCAACGTCCCCATAAGCTATCCAAATACCCCATTCAGGTATCCTACTATTTCAGCTCTCTCCGCTGGATCACCCTCTATTTCTTATCCCTGGATGTCAACAACAGATGTGGCTACAAACATGTCCACTGCACCGCCTTGTCCAATTACATCACAACCCACCATCACATGCATAATTTTGATTCATCCTCATTCACATTCCAAGTACCATCCCTCTTGCTGGAACCAACTCGGTTTGCCACCAACACTCACCCTCAGCAACCTATTTGTGAGGTTACGCCTGGGAAAAACCAAAACCCCAAAGCTTCTGAACAAGATGAGATGGAAAGAAGAATGAGGAGCCTTGAGCAAAGCTTGAAAAATATGCAAGGTTTAAGCGTGCAGAAGAGTGTCTCCTAAACCGATCTATGCATATTCCCTCATGTGCATCTGCCCGTAGGTTTCAAAACATCGAA
Organism: Nicotiana noctiflora; assembly: GCA_032618575.1. NCBI lineage: Eukaryota > Viridiplantae > Streptophyta > Magnoliopsida > Solanales > Solanaceae > Nicotiana > Nicotiana noctiflora. The sequence goes on along the minus strand of JASVEL010010782.1, from coordinate 259,266 downwards.
GTTTTAGAAATATGATGGGCATGTCGATCCCATTGCTCATCTCAAAAAGTGTTGCAACCAATTGCGTGGGGCTAGTGGCAAAGAAGAATTGATAATGGCGTACTTCGGAGAAAGCTTGGTAGGCATAGCCTCAGAGTGGTATATGGATCAGGACATATCTCGATAGCACATTGGGGACGATCTTGCTAGAAATTTTGTAAGGAAGTTTCAGTATAATATCGTCATCGTGCCAGAGAAGAATTCTTTGTCAAACTTGAAGAAGAAACCCTCGGAAAGCTTTCGAGAATACGCCATTAAATGTCGTGAGCAAGCTTCGAGGGTAGAACCTCCCATGGATGAAATAGAAGTGGTCACCATTTTCTTGCAGGCCCAAGAGCCTGATTACTTCCAGAATATGATGTCGGCCATGGGCAAGCCTTTTGCAAAGGAAATCAAAATTGGTGAAATGGTGGAGAACGGATTAAAAATAGGCAGAATATTGAGCCAATCTGCTATTAGAGCAACCTCTCAAGCCATCCAAGGTGGGTCCGAAGGAATAGCAAGGGAGAAGAAAAAAAGAAGAAAGATCCATGGCAGTATCAGGGATGAAAGAACATCGTAACCCCAGGCCCCATTTTTCAGGAAAAACCCCGCAACACTACTACCATCAAGATCCGGCCTACGCTCCTCAGCCTTACATGGTTATGAATGCTCAACCCTATGTCCGATCACAGCAACAAATCAATCGCAGTCCAGTTCCAAATCCTAGAAATCAGCCTCCTTACCAAAACCAATATAATCCCCAACCACCCCAAAATAACTTCCGGCCTCGAGAACCTACTAGGAGACCAACTTTCACACCCATTGGTGAGCCATACTCTAAGTTGTTTCCAAAGCTTGTCCAAATGGGTTTACTGCAACCCATACCCCCAAACGGCCAAAACTTGGAATCACCATCATATCAGCAGTCAGATGTGCCTATCATTCGGGGGTAGAAGGGCATGATACGAACAATTGTTGGACTTTAAAAATAGTAGTAGAGAGCCTGATAGAACAAGGGAAGATAGTGGTGAGGGACGAGGAAGCCCCGAATGTGACAAACAATCCCTTGCCTACTCACAATAATAGGCCTGTAATCGGGATGATTTGTGATTACAAAGAGTTTGATCCCGCATTAAAATCTATAATTGCCATTGCTGATGCAAAAAGGAAGCCCAAGGCAGCCCCGAAGCAAAAGAAAGGGGAAGAGAGGGCTAAAACTAACAAGCCAGAGTTTGGAAGAAAGTTTAAACAAAAACAGAGATGACGCTTACTAAAAATGAGGTCCTTTACGTCCCGAGAGGTTACCAAGAACAACCATTAATCACAAGTACTTCGAGGAGATTTGAAGTGAAAAAAGGAATACCGATGTATGTGCCGAAAGGGGCCTATGTTGTCCGGGGGACGATTAAACCACCTCGACTGAATGAGCCAGTGGTTATCGGACGTGTGCCACAGAAGCCTATGACAGATCCTACTGATGTACCCTGGAATTACAACAAAACAACGGTGACCTATAAGGGCAAAGAAATCTCAGGATCAGTTTAAGACAACCCCCTATGAAAAATACGCCAATTTAGGAGAGATAAGCCGTTCCACCAGAAGACTCTTCCCATCTAAAAAGCCTGTGAGTGCCGAGGAAGAAGAAAATTTCTTTCAAAAGATGAGGATGGCAGATTATGAAATGATTGACCAACTTTGAAAGTTCCCTAAGTAGGTTTCCATGTTATCTCTATTGATGAATTTCACCAAACATCAGTAGATATTGATCAAGAATCTTAATAAGCACATGTACCAGTCGAAACCTCTGTAGAGCAAATGGAAAGAATGGCAGAACGATTCTTTATTGTCAACCAAATCTCCTTCAGCAAGAATGATTTTCCCCCAGAAGGGAGCGCATATAACAAAGCCCTGCACCTAACGGTCAAATGTGAGGGTTATTACATGAAAAGGATCATGGTGGATGGAGGTTCGGGGGTAGATATCTATCCACTCTCAACTTTACAATGAATAGAAATTGGGACCGAAAATATTTGACCCAGCAATATTTGTGTACGGGCATTTGATGTTATAAAATGGGACACGGTTGGAGAAATCAATTTGATTCTGACTATTGACCCGGTGGACATTGAAATCACTTTCCAAGTCCTGGACATGGACACGTCCTACAATTTTCTTCTGGGGAGGCCCTGGATACATGCGGCCATAGCTGTACCTTTTACCCTTCACCAGATGGTAAAGTTCGAGTATGAGGGCCAAGAGACTGTGGTCCATGGGGAAGATGAGCAACCGATCTATCGAGACCCTTCAGTCCCGTGCCTTGAAGCGAGAGAGCGAGGTGAACACATAGTTTATCAGGCTTTTGAAGTTGTGCTTGCCGACCAGTATGAAGAAGGAGACCCTTGTCCCAAACCCTTCCTTTCTAATGCATCGATCATGGTGGATAAAGAGATGATCCAATGTTGTTTCAAACCAGGAAAAGGGCTTGGGAAATCATTACAAGGAATAGCGGAACCGATTACCCTGCCTTTGAACAAGAAGTTCTTCGGGATAGGTTTCCACCATACCCTAGAGGATGTGAGATGGGCAAATAAGAGGGGCAATGAGGGATGGAAGTTGCCTCGGACATTGCCACATTTGTGCGAAACTTTCTTCAGACTAAAATACATTGAAAAAGAGGATGATGAGATTTTCACAGCCGAAGAAATAGAAGATATTAGTGGGGCCATGAGGGAAATGCTTCATGGGACTCACATGGTCGAGCCAGGGGAAGGGACTAGCACCGCTAAGGTGATTTACATACGACCAAGAACTAAGTTGCAAAATTGGAAGGCGATGCCATTTCCAATCAGGAGGGAGTCCTAGTAGATTTGTCCTGCTACTTTTTCTGCATCACGAGTTATCCAGGGTGTCCTCGGGTGTTTTCTTTTGTTTTTGGCCTTTAAATTTTGAAATGTAAACCCTGTTATCATCAAATTCCAAGAAATAAAATCAAATTTCATCGTTCATTTTCCTTTATTCTTTTTGATTTTTTGCTATTTTTTATTCTTTCAGTTCTGGTAATGCGGCTTTAAATAACATGACATGTTTGCGGACTACATGCCTAGATTCAAACGCACTGTCTAATTGTGAAATAATGAACCAAGAATTCTAATATGGTGAAGAAGAGGCCTTTAAGGAAATAAATAGAGAATTGGAAAAATTTGAGAATAAGCCTAAACCAAACTTGAATGATACCGAGCCATTTAAATTAGGGACCCCTGAAGAAATCTAGGAAACCAAGATAAGCATTCACATATATGAGAAAACCCGAGATGCAATAATTCAACTTTTGTTTGAGTTCAAAGATGTGTTTGCTTGGTCGTATGATGACATGCCAGGGCTAAGTGTTGATCTGGCGGTTCATAAGTTTCCAATTTACCCCAATTGCCCTGCAGTCCAACAGAAACAGAGAAAGTTCAAAACTGATATTAGTGATAAGATCAAAGAAGAAATCACAAAATAGTTAAAAACAGGGGTAATCCGGGTGGTCCAATATACTACGTGGTTAGCTAATGTAGTTTTTGTAACGAAGAAAGATGGGAAAACTCGGGTGTGTGTGGACTACCAAGATTTGAATAGGGCAAGCCCCAAAGATAACTTCCCTTTGCCTAACACCCACATCCTTGTTAATAACTGTTCCAAACATGAGATACAGTCTTTTGTGGATTGTTACACGGGATATCATCAGGTGTTGATGGATGAGGAAGATGCTGAGAAAACTACTTTCACTACACTTTGGGGTACAAATTTGTTTATAGGGTCATGCTATTTGGTTTAAAGAATGTTGGGGCGACCTACATGAGGGCCATGATTGCCATTTTCCATGATATGATGCACCCGGAAATAGAAGTATATGTGGACGATGTAATCATCAAGTCTAGAACCCAAGATGATCATGTTCAAGACTTGAAGAAATTCTTTGAATGGTTGCGCAAGTATGATTTGAAGTTGTATCTAGCTAAATGTGCCTTTGGGGTCCTATCTGGTAAATTTTTGGGCTTTATAATTAGCAGAAGAGGTATCGAGTTAGACCCAACAAAAATAAAGTCTATCACGGATTTGCCTCCTCCAAGAACCAAGAAAGATGTAATGAGCTTATTTGGCAGATTAAACTATATCAGTCGATTCATTGCTCAATTGACTACCACATGTGAGCCCATATTCAAATTGTTGTAGAAAGATGCAGCGACCAAATGGACAACTGAGTGCCAAGAATCCTTTGATAAGATCAAGGAATATCTGTCAAATCCTACAGTATTGGTCCTACCTGAGTCAGGACGACCTCTCTTCTTGTATCTGACGGTGTTAGAAAACTCTTTTGGTTGCGTTCTTGGGAAACATGATGTGAACGGCAAGAAAGAACAGGCAATTTACTATCTGAGTAAGAAGTTCACCAATTATGAGGCCAAATATACTTTGCTAGAGAGAACATGTTGTGCACTGACATTGGTTGCTCAGAAATTGAGTCACTATCTACAAGCCCATACTACCTATCTCATAACCAGGTTGGATCTTTTAAAATACATATTCCAGAAGTCGATGCCCACTAGGAGACTAGCAAAATGGAAAATCTTGCTTACTGAATTTGACATAGTCTATGTCACCCGCACGACGATGAACGCTCAAGCATTGGCAGATCATTTGGCCGAAAACCCGGTTGACGATGAATACCAACCACTAAGGACATATTTCCAGGATGAAGAAGTTGATTCAGTAGAAGTCATAACAGAAGACACTCGTGCTTGGAAAATGTTCTTTGATGGAGCAGTAAATGCAAGAGGTGTAGGCTTTGGGGAAATATTGATATCACCCAATGGTCAGCATTATCCAGCTACAGCTTGACTCTAATTTTTTCTGCACAAACAATACAGCTGAATATGAAGCGTGTATCATGGGCATGAATATGGCCATTGACCAAGAGGTCGAAGATTTACTGGTCATGTGAGATTCTGACTTGATTATCCGGCAAGCATAGGGAGAGTGGGAGACTAGAGATGTAAAGCTCATTCCATATCAGCAATATGTGGATGATCTCACCAAACACTTCAAGTCAATAAAGTTCACGTACATTCCTCGATGTCACAGTGAACTAGCTGATGCACTTGCCACTTTAGCATCAATATTACCTTACCTACGCAATGCCCATATTAACCCCCTGGAAATTCAAATCAAAGAAAGGCATGGTTATTGTAATACGGTTGAGGTTGGATCTAGTACTCAACCATGGTATCATGATATCAAGAGATTTCTGAAAACACAAGAGTACCCTGAACAAGCCACAGGAGATCAGAAAAGAACCATTAGAACGCAGACGATTGGTTTCTTCTTAAGTGGTGATGTTTTGTATAAAAGAACCCCAGACCTAAATCTATTAAGATGTGTTGATGCTGAGAAAGCTAGGAAAATCATGCATGAAGTGCACGCAGGAGTGTGCAGACCTCATATGAATGGATATGTTTTGACAAAGAAAATCCTACGAGCGGGATATTATTGGATAACTATGGAAATGGACTGCTTCAGTTTTGTTTAGAAATGCCATCAATGCCAGGTGCACGATGATTCGATTCATGAACCACCAATAGAGCTTCATCCGTTGTCAACACCTTGGCCATTTGTTGCTTTGGATATGGATGTGATCGGGCCGATTGAGCCAAAAACTTCTAATGGGCATAGATTCATATTGGTTGCGATTGATTACTTCACAAAATGGGTAGACTTTCAAATCGGTCACCAAGAAAGCTGTGGTAGACTTTATGCATTCCAACCTCATTTAGTCGCTTCGGTATCCCAACTACTATCATTACTGACAATGCTGCCAACTTGAACAATCGTCTGATGGAAGAAGTATGTGAACAATTCAAAACAACACACAGAAATTCTACTCCTTATCGGCCAAAAGTCAATGGTGCTGTCGAAAAAGCAAACAAGAACTTCAAGAAGATTTTGAGAAAAATGATTCAAAGCTCTAGGCAGTTGCATGAAAAGTTGCCATTTGCATTACTCAGATATCGGACTACAGTGCGTACATCAATCGGAGCAACCCCATATTTGTGGTCTACGGAACTGAAGCAGTTATACCAGCCGAACTAGAAATCCCTTCGCTTCGTATTGTGAGCACGTGATTTTTGCCCCAAGCAAATAAGTCCAAAATAAATATACAAAAATGAGTTTTTGATTGAAATTTATTGATTATTGTATAAAAGTATCAGTATTTGTTTTTAATTGTCGAAAATAAAGTAAAGCAAATTAAAACAAAAATATAAAATGAAATTAATTAGAAAATGTCAAAAAAAAAAAGATAATTACTAAAGAAATTTAGAAAATCACAAGAAAAATACAAAAATAATACAAATAAAAGGGATAAATATATGGGAATAAGTACTAAGGAAAACAAAATACAAGAAAATATAGGAAAATAAAATACATACAAGTTAAAAATACAAAAAAAAGATAAAATAAAAAGAAAATACCAAAATACAAGATATTTGGGCCAAAATCACAAAATGTTAGCCCAAATCAACACCCAAACGGACCTGGCTGAAATAAAATTGAACCAGCTGTCTATATAGAAACCAAACGATGACGTATATAAGAAAAGATCTGGGTCGTTGATGATTTGAATTAAACAGACTAAAGTGAGCGGTTGCCTATTAAATAAAACGACATCGTTACTCAAAGTAATTAGGACCGTCCATCTAATTGATCTAACGGATGTAAACAATTTCTCATTTAAGCCAAACGACATCGTTACTCAAAGTAATCGGGGTCATCCATCTAATTAATCTAACGGACGAGAAAAGAATTTTATTAAAACCAAACGGTACCGTTTAGTGGAAAATTAATCCTGGACACTCATCTTATCTAATCCAACGGTTGATAATTAATAATACATTTTTGATATATATCTCTATACCCCGTTTAATCCCTCATTATACACACTCACCCTCTCTCAGATACAAACCCTAGCCGGCCCTCGATCCCCTTCCTCCTCTCTACAGGCCAACGGAACCCTATCCGTGGTCTGTCGCTAGTCGTCTTCTCTGACCAAGCCCTTCACCCTTGAACCTCCTCCTCCTCTACCACCCTATAACAATAGCCCTATCCAAATACTCCTCCATCTCACCAGATCTTGAAACTCCGGTCGCCGGAATCCTAGCCGGCGACCACCAACCAATGAACCAGCTTTCCTCTTTTACACCCTAGAACCGCCTTGAAATTCTATATCACCCCATCTAAGTCCCATCCCTCGAATGTTATCCCTACTACTCAAATATTGAAAAATGTTCCGCCAGAACCCTACTCCGGCGGATACCCCAAACCCAAAACCTTTTCAAATCACACCCTAGACTCTTAAAAACCATTCTTTAACATCCAAACAAGACTCCAAGAGTCTTTCTAAAAGATCAAGGTCAAAAGAGACTTAAAGTCTCTGAACCACCGGAAAACCAAGAAGAAAAGGAAGAAAAATGAAGAAAGATAAAGGAAAAGAAGAAAAAAAGAAGAAAGAAAGAAAAGGAAAAATGAAACGTCAAAAGCTAAGTTACTCTGAACCTATTCTTGTCTCTACTGTGCTTCATTCTTCTATCTTCATTATTTGCTAAAACCTACTGCATGTTAAAAGTCTTTTGTGTACTTGAAACTATCTGAATACTCTCTTATTTTGATTATAGCCATTTGTTAAATCGCATGCTATATAGTCGTTTGATTTTTCTTGTTTATTAGATCCTTTCTCAACTAAGGGTTTTGATTAATTAGGATTCAACCATTATCAATTTGTCTCTCTGAATTCTGATTAATTAAATATTAGTTGTAATTAGGGTTATAAGTGCAAGATTACTGTAAACTGGTTATTATTGCAATACGGTTTAAATGTTTGGCTCTTCTGAACTTTTGAGTACTTAGTCACATTAGGGCTATATATGAAAATGATTAATGTGGCTATTATTACAACATATTTGGATTTCTGATTTGTAAGAGTTTATTTGTGGCTATCTTTGTAAAGTGGTTATCTCTGAAAGGGTTTACTTAGTCTAAATTGGTTAAAATATAAAGTCATGTCTCAGGGGTTATATTTTAAATACTATTGACTACCCAAGGTCTTAACAGACCTAAGGATAGGTCGGGTAAATACATATAAGACATAAAGGGTAAAAGGGTAATGAAAAATGGTATTGCTGAAGATAACTTAGAAAAAATAAGGGCATAAAAGACAATTGGGCCTGGTTTTGGTGTAATTAGCTGAATAATAAGGGGCAATTCAGGTAGAGTTAAATGGTAAATAGGTAATAAACTTTAACAAGTGAGGGTAATAAATGCATTAACGCCTAAAAGAATGATATAGAATATCCTAGAACCTTCTAGCAGGGATTCAAGTGTATTCTTGTCAAAAATAGCTTATACTAAACTGAAATAAATCAAAAAGAGTAGGGGTGAGAAATCTGAATATTTAATTCAAATTTCCCTGCCATTCTACTTTATAAATAGGCCCCTCCATGCCTTATTTCAAAGGTTCAGAAGATTTTATACACTGAAATATACTAAATAGATACTGAAATACTGCAATTGTTCAATTGCTATTAGTTTGAGTGGTATTGCGGAACTTCTGATCATTGTTCTTTGTCTGTTGATTAAGTTTGCTGGGTTTTCTACTGGTTTTGATCCTGTTTTTCTGGGTTTTACCTATTTTCTTGGTTGAACTTGCTGAGTCCTCTATTACGAAGTCGAACTTGTTGTTATGATAGTTTTCCTTACTGCTGTTGATATTTGGTTGCTGCTATCGCTGATTTTCCTTCTTCTCCACCTCTAGAACTCATTGTTTCTTTCATCTGAATTAGGTACACTATCACTTCTTGGAGCTGTAATTGAAATGCTTTTGATTGAATGAGAAATGTTTATTAGTTCAATTTGCAATTGTATATCAATATTTCTGTTTTGTAGCTATAGATGCTTAGTTCTTATGTAATTCATATAGGATTTGGGTTGTAATAAGGACTGGATTGAACGAATATACTTCAAATTCTAGTAGTAGTGATAATGATATAGGAAATAGATTAAATAGGTTAGTTGAAATGATCACCTAAATTTAAAACTAAAACTGGCCTAAACTTAGTCGAGTCACCTAGATTTATAACTATTTTGAAATTAGACGTGTAATACTTATACTTAGATATTTTGTTGATTAAGTTCTGAATCAGAGTCAATTAATTCGAAAAGCATGAGTAGTTGAGTTCTAAATCAAGTTAATGATTTAGTGTTACTGAAACTGGTTTAGCTATAAAACTTGCATTTTACTTTGTGATATGGTGATCTGAATATGACTGTAATGACAATGGTAATTCGAGCATGCTTTAGTTGAAAACTTAGAATGTTTTTTTCCCGTTAAGTAAAAACAACAAAATAACTCTGCAATTAGTGTCTCGATCGATAGATAATTCATAGATCAGATTGTGCTAATCTAGTAGTTAAACAACAATAAGTTGATTAAAACTATCTGTCAAGGCTTTTTAGTTAATTTACAACATTGAAACCAATAATGTTCAAATGTAATTTGGGGTTAGTAGAAACAGTTAATTTCTAATACTGAATAATATTTGTTTATAGTGTTGTTACTTCATAAAAATGCTAATGCATCTTAAACTTGCTTTAGATGCTGATAATCTGGGCCTAAGTGTGAATAAAGGCCCCGATCCGGTCAAATTGGCTTTTGAGCCAGTGAGAACAGATCTGAATACTATTGACTAGGTTGTGAATAGGCAATTGCGTTTTGGTGCACACTATTAAGCTAATCCAAGTCCAGGCCCAGTAATGAATAATGGCCTGGATTCTAATAATTAATGATAAAGCTGCTCCAAAACAGTTATAGTTAGGGGAAAAATAGAAATAGAAAATATAGTACATAAATATGTTTGACCTTCAAAAGTGAAAACGGATGAGCCTCGTTGCAAGATAAAAACACACGGCCCCCCCAAATAATAACTATAAACTTTAGACTCGGAAGGATCGTTTAGACAATTTCACGATCTTTCCGAAATATAACAAGAATAGACATCATTAGGCATAATTTAATATACATTCCTTTGAATGGGTGCACATTTATGTGACCCAAATCCTATTCTCAGCGAAGTCGAAATATATTCAAAGCCACATGCGTACTGGTACGATGTGGTCGAGGATGTATTTTCACAACATTGCAAATTCGTAAAATTCAAGGGCGGTATACTTGCACATAATCAAAATATATAATTTGAAATAAGATAAAATCAAAACAACAGTTGAGCGACCGTGCTAGAACCACAAAATCTGGGAGTGCCTAACACTTTTTTCCGGGCTAACAGAATTCCTTATCCGAATTTCTAGTTCGCAGACTGTAACAGAGTAAAACATTCATCGATTCGGGATTAAACCGATCACTTGAGACACCATTATATTCTCAAGTGGCGACTTCTGAAATTTTTTATATAACTAATCCCATTCCGATTGTCCTTAAAATGGAAAAACTCCTTCTATGCCCTCATGGGTAAAGTGTAGAAATACACATTTTCCTTATCTAGTAGAGCTCCGCATAATTAAAAAAAGAGGTGTGATAGATCTGGCGACTCTGCTGGGGATAAGAAACCCAGAACTTTGGTTCAGGGTTTAAGAATTCGCGCTCAGTTAAATTGTTGTTTTTGATAATTTCTGATTTCATTATATGCTTTGAACAATGTGCTATATGTTTACCTCTTTGATATTACGTGAATTGTATAAAAAATTGTGCCGAAAACCCTTCTCTTCTTACCTCCGGGGATGTTCTCACTAGTTGAGACTCCCCTTTCTGTTAAGTCAAATACCTAAATAAGAAATAGAGGACGGAAAAGTTACAAAGTCAGACGATCCCGTGGGTCCCGGTACGTAGCCCCCTCCTTGACCCGAGTTGTCCGCTCGGGTACACAGTCTAGTACCAATGAAAATCAGGATATTGAGCCTAGCATTAGGGCGATTATTTGCATCATATCTGACTTAGGGACTCAACACAGGGGTTGGGTCTGTCTAGGACAGGTAACCCAAATATAAAAGACTAAGCATGATTATGTGTTGCATTTATTTGTCCTGGGCCATTATGCTGCCGGCTAAATACCTGAAGAAAAGAAGAGAAAAATAGCAATTTCTAGAAAAACCAATGTCTAAATACTAACAAAACGTTGTCGAAATTTCGAAGGAATTATCAAAATAGTCGGATTAAGTCAGCTTTTTTAAATAGTTTGTCTAAGTTGATTTGACCGAACTACGATGGTTTGATTCTCACCACTAGGCGAGATACGTAGGCAACCCTTGACGGGTCCAACCACCCCTTTTCAAAAATAACCAAAAACTATTAATAAATCAAAGTGATGCTATTTTTGAAAATAGTCGAATGTTCCGAAAGGACGCCAGAAGGCTTTTTGCTCAAAAATGGCCACTTTTGAGTCACTTTCCCTAAATAATAAATACGGTCTTAAAATCTTCAGAAGAAGTGTTGAAAGGACGTATTCGCAAATAGGGACTTTTTAAAAAAATGATGAAAAGAAATTTTCCTTTGAAAAATATTTTTATCTTTTATGTCAAATAATATGTGATTAAATCACCTTTAATAAATGTGCAGGATGAGCACAATGCAAAATGAACCTTTTTCACTAATGAATAAGATCCCTTTGAAGTTACGACTATGATGGAATGACTTGGGTCAAGATGGAAAGATGAGGTCAAGAAATACTTGAATGGTCTTACCGGGTTGCTAGATATCATACCACAGGGAGACATTATTCGAGCCTTGGTCACCTGCTGGGATCCCGCACGCAATGTGCTCCACTTTTTGAATTTTGAGCTCACTCCGACACTAGAAGAGATTGCTAATTACGTCGGTAAAAATGAGGTCCCTCTGCAAGACAAATATCCGGTTGCTCCAAGAGCCATCACCGCCTACAGATTCCTGGATTCCTTGAAAATAGCTCGAAGTGTTCACAATGAAGATTTGGTCCATGGGTTTTGCACTATGAACTTCATATACCATAGATATGGTCACGTTGGAGGATTTAACAACCCAACGAACAAACTCTGCAGTAAACCAAACCGTGCTAGATCGGAGGAAGATACGCGTTTTTCTCTCAGGGTAGCCTTTTTGGGTTTGATAATTTTTCCAAGGAAAAATGGGATTGTCAGTACTCTCCTTACACAAGACAACAATACTTTGGCACTGATGATAGTGGCCGATATATTTCGTGCTCTCACGGCTTGTAAAGCTGGAGAAAATTTCTTCGAAGGATGCAATTTGCTATTACATATGTGGATGATCGAGCACTTATGACATCACCCTCAATTTCTTAGTTATGGATCATCAGAGAAGACTTGCATAGAAGAATTCTACATGAGGATAAAAAAGGCCAATTGCCGGAAAGGTCTAAAAGTTGGATAAAATACTTTCAATTACCTACTGCTAGTTAGATAGAGTGGGCATTCGGGTGGCTACCCATCGATGAAGTCATATACATGCGAGCAGAAGGATCGCACTTTCTTTTAATGGGACTCAAAAGTATCCAACCTTACGTGCTATATCGAGTATTATGGCAACTCGGAAGATATCAAATAGTGCCAAAAGATGGGGATCTCAGCATTCAAGTGATAGAGATTAGTCTCGATAGGCAGTTTCCTAAGGCAAAAGTCTAACAAATATGGAATAAGTGTCAATATTTGAAAGTGGACACTTGTGTAAAGGATCGTGCCAGAGGTGAAGTGTCACCCGGTTATTCTACATGGTACAGAAGATATTTTGAGCATGAAAGACCTATGAAGAGACCTCACATTCGAGAATTTGCTGAGCTATCAAAGGAGGAATGGGATTGGTTTGCTAAGGAGAACGAATACCGAGCCAAAATCAGTATGTTAGAAAATAAAGTTCAATGCCTCAAATTCGAAAGCAGCTTACAAGCAGCAGTCGATGAGGGTGAAAAGAAACAACTGATTAAGGAAAATGCGGCATTAAAAGCTCAGATTCTGAAAATGAGAGCAGCAACTGAAACCCCTATTCAACGTGCACGGGATGAAAAACTAATTGATAATTTGCAGTGAAAGGTGAACGACTACAGTTTTGATCTAGATAAAGCTAAAAAAGAATTAATCGGGGTTCGGAAGCAATTGGCTAGAAATGTTGAAGAAAGGGCTCGGATGATCCAACAATTGAAAGAAGAACATACTATTAAAGTTTCCCGGTTAAGGAAAAAGATTGTCACGGCCGAGGTCAAAAGTAGCAAACAAGTAAAAGAGTTTGACATAGAAACAGAACACTACTATATGACCATGGCCCGGTTAGAAATAAAACTGCGGCAGCTTCAAGAGAAAAGCCAACATACTTTGGACGCTTGTGCCAAACAAATAGGGAGGTTGCTTCAAGAGAAAGGAATGATTATAGAAAGAATTGTGAGCATTGCTCATTATATCACTCGGAAATGCCAGATATGTGAATATATGACCCAGTCCACCTTTGCCGCTTCAGCACTGATATTTGTAAAGCAAGTAATGAGATATTTAGATAAACTCCAAAGGGAACTAGCATATAGGCCCGCGGTAAGACCGAACGATGTCTCGCGGGCACTAGGGTCTTTAATTTATTCTTAGGACATGCATTTTGAATCTTGTCTTTTTATTTCTGCATTTATGAGGTTGTAGTACAATTATCATTAGAATGTCATCTTTGTAATCAATGATTGGGAATTAATGAAGTTGAGAATTTCCAAATTTGTCGTTATTATTCTTTTTCTGTAAATACTTGTGCGATAGGTAAATATATAGGACCGATCAATGAAAAATGAAAAAAAGGGGACAATAAGAAAAGAAATGAAAAGTGAAAAATGAAAAATATGAAGAAAAAAAAAACAAAGAGAGAAAAAGAATGTCGGTGGTAATAAATATAAGGAAAAGAAAAAGCAAAAAACAATAGAATTGACAAATCAAAAAAAGACAACAATGCCGGGATGACGCATATTGCCAGGCAAAATTATGTTCTTAATCTATAATTTTGACCTATTATGGCCTAACCGGTAACAAGTTTTGTCGTTGTTGAGTAATAGATAAAGTGGTTAGTAAATGGCATTCTGGCAAATCACCATTATAGCACTCATTCCAAGAATATGACAAAGGCAATTACTCAGGAAATTGAAGCAACAGTTATGGATCAAGTGCAGGAAGACGAGGTAGTGGATGTGAATAGCATGAAGGAGGAGGTGTATAAGCTCAAACAACAAATGGCTAAGAAGTAACAGGCTTGGGCGAAGGGATAACCTTTACCCACCTACCCTGCCAACCCCACATATATCCCTCCACCAATCCCAGCACAAGATCCACCCACTATGAACTCATCCTCCACTTATCCTACAAATCCACCCTACTACGCAACCACATCACAAGCACCACCTCCAATGCCTAAACAAGTTCCACCATCACCACATGTTGCTCCTGTATATGTGGTACCACCACCCGCCACCTTGCACAAATCCTCTAGTGAACTACTATTCCACGTCCAAGACAACCATTATTACCCCCTAGAACCTACTTTCCGATAGCATGATTCCTATACCCCTTTTATCGATATGGCTAAATAGGAGAAACCAACTAAACATCCTGAGCAGGAAGAGATGGCTAGAAAGCTGAAGAGCCTCGAGCAATCATTCTGTAATATGCAGGGCTTGGGTGGTCAAGTAAGTGCAGCTTACAAGGATTTATGTCTATTCCCTAAAGTGAAATTTCCAGCAGGATTTAAGCTGCCAAAATTCGATTTGTACAATGGCCACGACTGCCATGACGACCCGGTAGGACATTTAATAGGGTTCTGTAGCAAGATGCGCGGAGCCGGTGGGAAAGATGAATTACTCATGGCTTACTTTAGCCAAAGTCTCAGTGGTTCAGCTCTCGAATGGTATACCCGGTAAAACCATACCAGATGATTTATTTGGGACGATCTATCCCAGGAATTTGTAAACCATTTTCAGTACAATTTGGAAATCATTCCAGATAGACTGACGCAAACAAAAATGGAGAAAAAGCCAGGAGAAAGTTTTCAAGAATATGGCTTTAGGTAGATGGAACAAGCTTCTCGGGTAGACCCACCAATGAAGGAGGGAGAGATGGTAGATTGTTTTCTACAAGCTTTGGAACCAACGTACTATGGGCATATGGTATCTGGCATTGGAAAAACATTCAACGAGGTAGTTAAAATTGGAAGCTTGGTTGAGGAAGGATTAAAGTCAAACAAAATCATGAGCTATTCAACCATCAATGCTACGAACCAGGCAATCCAGATAGGTACGGGTGGAGCAATCGGGAAGAAAAAGAAGGAAGAGGTGGTAGTCATAGAAGGGAGGTCTTGGTCTAGGAGTCCCAATCCATATTACCATCAGCCTCGCCTGCATTAACCCTACCCACCAACACCATAAAACCCACCTCAACACTATTACCCTCCTCCGGTCCCATAATTTTCTGTACATCACGCCTAAGCCTACCCACCACCTTCTACTCCATGGCGAATTCCAACACCTCAAAATATTTACCACACCCAAAACACATACCCACCACCAAAAATATACAAAACTCCCAATGGAACAAGTTTCTGCGCTAACCCTAGAGTCAAGAATGACAAGACACAAAGAAAGAAGACATTTACTCCCTTGGGTGTGTCGTATACTAGTCTTTTCCATAGACTAAGATAACTCGGAATGTTAAACCCCAGAGAGCCCAAAATTCCCAATCCACTACTGAGAAACTTGGACCAATCTTTCCATTGTGAATATTGTTCAGGAGCCCCAGGGCATGACACTGAAAATGCTGGCACCTGAAGTCTGCAATACAAAAGCTTATCGACTCTAGAAGAATTGAGGTTCAAGCTCCCGAGGCTCCTAATATAACACATAACTCTTTGCATGTGCACCATGAGACCCACATGATAGAGGTGGTACAAGGGGGAAATTGTAAGAAGCCCTCTCAGGCTGTAATGATGATCAAAGCAAGCAGCAGCACGACAGAAAAGAAAGTCATAAGTGAGAGAATACCAGTCAAGCCACCTGTGAGCAAGTCAGCAGTGGTAGCAGAACCTGAGCTTGTAAAGGTGATAGTGCCCGAAGTGAGTACAAAGCCCATATTGACTGTAAACGGAGCGCAGCTAGAGCTAGTTGTTATCAAGCCAGTCACTCAAATGCCCATAGTGAAAACCAAAGCTGTGTCTTGGAATTATAGCAAGGAAATTATCATGTATAAAGGAAAGGAAATCAAAGAGGAGATTTATGAAACCCACAGTTTGATCAGGCCATGGAGATGTTTTGCTCTTGATGAATTGAGGAAGTTGAAAGTTGTGAAAGATAATCTGGCCAATGTAAAGAAAGTTGTCACTGAAGAAGAAGCCGAGGAATTTCTGAAGAAAATGAAAGCTCGGGATTATTCTATAGTTGAGCAGCTAAGGAAAACACAAGCGCAGATATATTTGCTATCATTGTTGATTCATTCTGATGAACACCGTAATATGTTAATGAAGATCACAAATAAAATCTTTAAGGCAAACAGGATAACATTTTCAGATGAAAAATTATCGTTGGAGGGGACAAAGCATAAAAAGGCATTATATCTTACGGTGAAGTGTGAGGAATCCATGGTGACCCGCGTCTTGGTGGATAATGGGTCAAGTGCCAACATTTGCCCTTTATCTACTTTGGTCAAGCTAAAGATTGATAATGAAAGAATCCATAAAAATAGTATATGCATGAGAGGATTTGACGGAGGCGGGAAGAACACTGTTGGAGATATCATATTGGAACTCACTATCGGACTAGTAGAGTTTACCATGGAATTTCAAGGTTTGGACGTTGACGTATCCTACAATCTCCTACTAGGACGTCCATGGATTCATGCCGCAAAGGTTGTACCCTCCTCACTCCATCAAATGGCAAAATTCAAATGGGATCCTCAAGAAACAGTGGTGCATGGTGAAAATAATTCCTGCAACATCATCACACCGTTTGAAGAAATCGAGGGTGATAAAAGTCCCTGGGTATACCAAGTGGTAGACACTCTATCTGTGGACAAAATATCTGAAGGGGAAAACATTTTGATGCCCAAGATAGTTTCCGCATCATTCATGGTTGCTACAGAGATGTTGAAAAATAGGTTTCTCCCTGGGAAAGGTTTAGGTGCTGCACTACAAGGAATAACACATCCAGTATCTCTTGCGGGTATCATTGACACTTTCAGATTGGGTTTCAAGCCAACTATTGCTGACATAAAAAGAGTCCAAAAACTGAAAAAAAAAGGATGGACCCTCCCTAAGCCTATACCTAAACTCTCTCATTCATTCGTCAAGCCTGGTACAAAAAGGCGTCCGGCAACGGTCATGCCTAGCCGAGAAGTGATAAGGCCAGATAAGGAGCTGTTAGAAAGATTTGAGATGTTTTTCAAAGATGTGAACATGGTAGAGGAAGTTGAGGGTATAAGTAAAATGGACGTCCAGTTTGTTGGATCCCAGATCAAACTGAATAACTGGGAAGCTACTCCTCTTCCGACCAGAAGGGAGTTGTGGTAGTTAGCTTTGATGTTTCATTCTTAATTATGTTTTTACTTCAAGGTTGTAATACAGATTCTATGTTCCGTCCAATTGGACGTGTCAATCCTTGTTATCTTTTGAAATTTTAATGAAATCCATACTGATAGACTTATTTTATTTTTATTTTCTTTTCGTGTACAATCTGTTTTTTGCTGATTTCAATGATGTGTCATACATATGGAATTCTCGGCCCATTCTTGATAATCAAATAGTAATAAAAGAAATTGAATACGATAATGAAGTGCAGTATGAGGATGAGGAAGTTTTGGAAGAAATTAGTAAAGAGCTGAGCCACTATAAGGAGAAACCTAAACCAAACTTGAATGAGACGGAATCTATTAATTTGGGGGATGAGGAAAACGTTCGAGAAATAAAAATTAGAGTTCATTTGGAAGCCTCACTCACAGGGGACTTGATAAAGTTACTACATGAGTACAAAGACATATTTATGTGGTCATATGACGGTATGCCAGGGCTAAGTACTGATTTGGTGGTACATAAGTTGCCCATTTATTCAGAATATTAGCCCATCAAACAGAAGTTAAGAAAGTTCAAGATAGACATTAGTGTGAAAATAAAAGAGGAAGTCCACAAGCAATTTGAGACAAAGTTCATACGGGTCATCATATATCCCACCTTGTTAGCTAATGTTGTACCTGTTCCGAAGAAATACGGAAAAATCAGAGTGTGTGTTATTTTCCATTGCCAAACATCCACATACTAATTGACAATTGTGCCAAAAATGAAATTAGATCTTTCGTGGATTGTTATGCGGGTTATCATCAGATCCTGATGAACGAAGAAGATGCAGAAATGATAGCATTTATCACACCTTGGGGAACATATTGTTACAGTGTAATGCCGTTGGGATTGAAAAATGCTGGAGCCACATATATGAGAGCAATGACTACCATGTTTCATGTCATGATACATCGAGAAATTTAAGTTTATATGGATGATGTCACTATCAAATCCAGGAAGCAATACGATCATGTTAAAGACCTAAAGAAGTTCTTCCAAAGGCTTCGGAGATACAATCTCAAGCTCAATCTAGCAAAATGTGCTTTGGAGTACCATCAGGGAAATTATTGGGATTTGTGGTAAGCCGGTATGGTATTGAATTGGACCCGTCCAAGATAAAAGATATTCATGAGTTGCCTCCGCCAAAGAGCAAGAAAGATGTGATGCGTTTGCTGGGTAGGTTGAATTATATTAGAAGAATTATTGCCCAATTGACGTCAACTTGTGAGCCTATTTTCAAATTATTTAAGAAAGATGTTGTAGTAAAATGGACTGATGAATGTCAAGCTGCATTTGATAAAATCAAGGAATATCTGGCCAATCCGCCTATATTGGTTCCTCCAGAACTCGGAAGGCCCATGATCCTTTATTTGACTATATTGGATAATTTCTTTGGTTGTGTACTAGGACAGCATGATGAAACAGGGAAGAAGGAGCAAGCAATTTACTATCTCGGTAAGAAGTTTACATGTTGTGAGGTAAAATACACTCAGTTGGAAAGAACATTTTGTGCCTTGACCTGATTTGCGTAGAGGTTGAAACACTACCTGTTGGCTTATACCACCTATCTCATATCTTGTTTGGACCCGCTGAAGTACATCTTTCAGAAGCATATGCCCACGGGAAGGCTTGCTAAATGGCAAATTCTTCTTACAGAATTTGATATCGTTTATGTAACCTGTACTGTGATGAAAGCACAAGCAGTTGCTGATCACTTAGCAGAAAATCAAGTTGACGATAAGTATGAGCCACTGAAAACATACTTCCCTGATGAGGAGAAAATGAATATTGAAGAACTGGAACAAGACGAAAGGCCAGGCTGGAAGTTATACTTTGATGGTGTAACGACCCGGGCATTTGTTTTATCAATTTATGCCCCTATCCCCAATTAACTGCTTCCCCTAAGTTCATTTCTACTATTGTGGTTTGCCGGGATGTTCGGTTCTAGAATTTGGAGTGTTTTGGGACACTTAGTCCTTAAACGAGAGCTTTATAGTTAAAATATGGCCGTATTTGGAACAATGTTAAGGTGACCTCGGAACGGGAATCCGATGGTTTTCTTAGCTCTGTTAGGTGATTTCGGGGTTGGAAGTGTGTTTGGAATGTATTTTGGAGGTCTGTAGCTCAATTAGTCTTGAAATGCCGAAGTTTGGAATTTTTGAAAATCCGGTCGATAGGTGAGATTTTGATCTGGGAGTCGAAATAGAATTCTGACAGTTGCAGTAGCTTCGTTAGTTATTTTGGATATGTCTGCAAATTTTCAGGTCATTTGGACATTGTTTGGTCTGGTTTTTGGTAGCATGTAGGTTTCGGAATTTTTGGTTTAAACTTAGGCTTGAATCCGCCATGATTCGATAATTTTTGTGTTTAATGATATGCTTTTATTATTGGAACAAGTTCATATCGTGATTTGGAGTAGGTTGATGGTTTTGGTTGAGGTCTCAGGGGCCTAGGGGGTGTTTCCGGGGGTCAAACAACCATTTTAGGTTGATGAAATAGGTCAGTTTTCAGCTGTTGGTGTTGCAGACTTTTGTTCTCTGCGATCGCATCCTCACTCATGCGATCGCGTAGTGTAATTCTGGAGGTGGCCTAATCCTTCAATGCGACTGCGTATTTCCCTCCTGTGATCGCATAGTGGATACCTTTCCTTCTCCGCGATCGACGTGCCTTTGATGCGATCGCATTGCATTATTATCTAACCTTACGTGATCGCAAACCTCCCATTGCGATCGCAGAGTATTTTTACAGGCCTTCAAAACTTATTCTACGCGATTGCATGTCTATTCCTGCAATCGCATAGACCAATTTCACGCCCCAAAATATTTCTCCTTCTCGATCGCATCTCCTTTCATGCTATCAGAGTGAACAAAGACCTGGGCAGACAGAATCAGAATATAACATTTCATCCGCGAGGGTTTTACCATATTTGCAAAAAACTAGAGCTAGGGAGCTCGGTTTTGAGTGATTTTTCACGTGCCTTTTAGAGACATATGTTGGGTAACGATTTCTTACTCCCTTGTGGTCATTATTCACTAATCTAAACTCAAATGCTTCCTTTAATTTCGGGTTTGAGGTGTAAATTGTGGTAAGTTTCTTAGAACAAACTTTAACGACTTGGAAGGGCAAATGAACTCCGATTTTAATAAATCTTATATTGTTACACTCGTGAGAGTACGAGGGTTCTGAAAACGTAAAAATATTTTGATTTCGAGCCGATGGTTGGAGGGGTATTTTGGTCATTTCACCCATTTTTGCGTCGTAGATTTAGTTTTGTTAGTGTAATTAGTTACTTGTGATGTTATTTACACTATGTAATTTGTTTGAACAGAATTGGGCTACTCGGAGTCAGATCGTGGCAAGGGAGTCATTTCTTAGCGGTTTTGTACCGGGATTGAGGTAAGTGACTTGTCTAACCTTGTGTGGGAGATTTTTTCCCCTAAGATATATATGTGTTGATTTAAATGCCTTGTACACGAGGTGACGGGCATGTACTTGCGCAAATTGTTGAAAACCACTTAACTTGAATTGCCCAATTAGTGTAATCTCTATTATTTAATTGGCTTAATTGCAAGATTTATCCTGTGTTAGCTAGGGAAGCATGATTAGATAAGATTATCTGTCTAAACTCCTACTTGTTTTAATTGAATTCTCTGTAACATGTTGAGACTGGATTTGTTGTTAATTGTAGCAGTGTACTTCATATTTCTTCGTGTTTTTCTTTTATTTGATTGTGTTTGTGTTTTGTGGACTGCGGGTTCAATTCCTGGAGATCCAGAGATACGGATATACGGACTGCGGGTTCAATTCCCATAGATCCTGAGATACTGATATACTGATTTCGAGTTCAATTCCCGGAGATCCTGAGATACTGATATACGGACTGCGGGTTCAGTTCCCGGAGATCCTGAGATACTGATATAAAGACGGTAGGTTCAATTCCCGGAGATCCTGAGATACTGATATACGGACTACTGGTTCAATTCCCAGAGATCCTGTGATACTCATATATGGACTGCGGGTTCGATTCCTGGAGATCCCGAGTTGCGAAGTTTAATGGACTGTGGGTTCAATTCCCAAAGATCCTGAATTATTGATTTGCACTTCTTGTATTGATCTCTCCTTGTTAGCTTAACTGTAGACGACTTCTAGTTTTATATTGTTTTGTTGTTATCTCGAATTTGATCCTATCTTGCATTGTTCGGTCTTTTTATCATTATTTTTATTATTATTCTTGGTATAGACCTAACCTTCCTCGTCACTACTCCATTGAGGTTAGGCTTGGCACTTACTAAGTACCGTCGTAGTGTACTCATGCTACTCTTCTGCATACTTTTGTTGTGCAGATCTAGGTCCATTCTATCCGACGCACTACAGGTGACCTAGGCGTATTTTTAGGAGACTCGAGGTATGAACCTGCTACGTCCGCAGATCTGGAGGGTCTTCTTCTACTCTTCCTGAGTGATGTCAGTTATTTCCTTTATTTCAGTTGTATAGATAATCTGGATGTATAGAGTTGCAGTTATACTCTTTTAGTCTATGTTTCCCGTGAGTTTCCAGGTCTTGGTGGTTGTATTTTTCTGGTATCTGGTAAAGTGTATATGCCGAGCGGCATTTATTACATTTCTTTTATATCATTCCGTTGTTATCTTAACTATTGTTCATAAGAGTTGTACATTTCGCATTTTGTTAGGCTTACCTAGTCGCGAAGACTGGGTGCCGTCATGACAGGTTCACGATTGGTAAACTAGGGTCATGACAATTTTCTATCAGAGCTCTAGGTTCATAGGAGTCACGGGACACAGACCGGTTACTTAGAGCCTCGCTGATTGATACGGAGACGTCCGTATTTATCTACGAGGGGCTATGTAACTGTTTAGGAAACTCTTCATTTCTTTTGAATTCCTTGTCGTGTGATATTTCGACACCAAATCTAAACTTCTATCTTCTATTCTCTCACAGATGGTGAGGACACGTGCTACACCTGAGGATCAGGCACATGCACCCCCTGTTGCCGCTGTCAGAGGCCGGGGCCGAGGTAGAGGACGAGGACGCGCCCGAGGTGTAGCCACAGCACCCGCGCGCGCTGCCGCTAAGGTACCACAAGGCAGGCCAGGTTAGAGCGCGAGCACCTGGTACACCAACTACAGCTGCTACTACTCCAGCACTACAGGAGACTCTAGCCCAGTTTATGAGCATGTACACTACTCTGGCTCAGGCGGGGTTGCTTCCTCTCGTTGTAGCCACGTCTAAGGCTGGGGGAGGGGCCCAGACTCCCACAGCCTGCACTCCTGAGCAGCGAGTGCCCATGGAGCAAGTTCTAGAGGTTATTACTGTACCACCTGCCGTACCATTATAGCCCAGAGGTGGGCCAGCTGCCTCCGAGGACGAGTAGCGCATGTTGGAGAGATTGAAGAATAATGATCCCCCAGTGTTTAGTGGTTTAGCTTTAGATGATGCCTTGGGATTTCTGGAGGAGTGTCATCGCATCCTCCGTACTATGGGTATAGTAGAGACTAGTGGGGTTTCCTTTACTGCTTTCCAGCTTCGATGGGCCGCTTATGATTGGTGGCGTACATATGAGTTGGATAATCCAGACGAGTCTGCCTCACTGACTTGGACACACTTTTCTGATATGTTTTTTAGGGAGTTTGTTCCCCAGAGCCTTATGGATGCTTGGCAAGCAGAGATTGAGCGGTTGCGCCGGGGCTCTATGTCAGTATTCTAGTATGCCATCAACTTACCCGGTTAGCTAGATATGCACCGGCTTTGGTCACCACGGTCCGAGAGAGAGTGCAGAGGTTTATTGAGTGTCTTATTCCACCTATCTAGTCTAGCATGGCTAGAGAGATGGAGATGGATATGTCATATCAGCTGGCGGTGAGTATTGCTAGACGGATCGAGGGTATGCTCACTGGAGAGCGAAGAGAGAGGGAGGCCAAGAGGTCTCATAAGTCGGGTCATTTCTCTGGTGCCCGTACTATAGCAGCCGGTCGATTTGGCAGGGGTTATTCCGGTCATCCCGTTCATTTAGCATTGCTAGCAGCTGGTAGTACTCCAGCTCCTCCAGCACCTCAGGAGCCTTACTATGCTCCCCCAAATTCTAGTGCGCCTCCTGCGCGGGGTACCTCTAGGGGTCAGTCCAGTGGGAGCTGGGCCAGTCGCCATAGCCACCACGTCCTCCCAAGGCTTGTTTTGAGTGCGGGGATACTCGCCATCTGGTTAGGGAGTGCCCTAGGCGTAGGAGAGAAACACCTTCACAGCCTCAGTGTGGTTCACATGGGCAGCATGCCATCGTTCCAGCCCCAGCTGCACATCCAAAGGCTGGGATCAGGATGATATAGGCTACCCTCAAGGGAGGGGTCAGGCCAAATTCTATGTTATTCCTGATCACGCTACAGCTGTCGCCTCCGATTCTGTTATCATAGGTATTATCTTGGTTAGTCACAGAGAAGCATCGGTTCTATTCGATACTGGTTCTACTTTTTCATATATGTCATGTTATTTTGCTTCACATCTGTTTGTGCCTCGGGATTCTTTGAGTGCCCCTGTTTATGTTTCTACTTCGGTGGGAGATTCTTTGGTTATGGACCATGTGTATCGGTCGTGTTTGGTCACTATTTGTGGTTTAAGACCACAGTTAATCTTTTATTGCTCGGTATGGTTGATTTCAATATTATTTTGCGCATGGACTGGTTGTCACCCCACTATACTATTGTTGATTGTCTTGCCAATATCGTGACGTTGGCTATGCCAGGCATTCCACATATTGAGTGGAGTGGTACTCTAGATCACACCCACAGCCGTGTTATTTCCTTTCTCAAAGCTCAGCGTATGGTTGAGAAGGGGTGTGCTGCTTATCTAGCTTATGAGAGGGATATCAGTGTTGACACTCCTTCTATTGATTCCATCCCAGTGGTACGTAATTTCTCTGATGTATTCACAATTGATCTCACGGGTATGCCGCCTGAAAGAGATATCGATTTTGGTATTGACTTATTAACGGGCACTCAGCCTATTTTTATTCCTCTGTACCGCATCGCTCCTCTTGAGTTGAAGGATTTGAAGGATCAGTTACAGGAGTTGTTGGGTAAGGGTTTCATTCGACCCAGTATTTTGCCTTGGGGTGCTCCTGTGTTGTTTGTGAAGAAGAAGGACGGTTATATGCGTATGTGCATTGACTATCGCCACTTCAACAAAGTTACAGTGAATAGCCAGTATCTTTTACCACGTATTGATGACTTATTTGATCAGCTACAGGGCGCACAGGTGTTCTCCAAGATTGATTTGCGCTCTAGCTATCATCAACTGAAGATTTGGGAGCCTGATATTCCGGAGACTACCTTCATGACTCGGTATGGTAATTACAAGTTCCTCGTTATGTTTTTCGGGATGACTAATGCCCTAGAAGCTTTCCTGCATTTGATGCACAGTGTATTCAGGCCATATCTTGACTCGTTCGTGATTGTTTTCATTGATGATATTTTGGTATATTCTCGGAGTCAGGAAGAGCATGAGCAGCACCTGAGGATAGTGCTTCAGACTTTGAGGGAGAAGCAATTATATGCAAAGTTCTCTAAATGTGAATTTTGGCTGAGTTCGGTGGCATTTCTTGGCCACGTGGTGTAGAGCGAGGGTATTCGAGTGGATCCGAGAAAGGTGGAGGCCGTGCAGGGTTGGCCGAGGCCCTCATCAGCTACTGAGATTCTCCTTGGTTTGGCGGGTTATTATCGTCGCTTTGTTGAGGGGTTCTGTTTGATCACAGCACCTATGACCAGATTGACCAAAAAGGGTGCTCCTTTTCAGTGGACAGAGGAGTGTGAGGCGAGCTTTCAAAAGCTCAAGACAGTTTTAACTTTGGCCCCTATCTTGATGCTGCCTACAGGTTCGGGGTCCTATACAGTATATTGTGATGCCTCACGGGTTGGACTCAAAGCAGTATTGAAGCAGGACGGTAGGGTGATTTCCTACTTGTCCCGACAACTCAAGGTGCATGAAAAGAACTACCATGTTCACGATCTTGAGCTAGCTGCCATTGTTAACGCCTTAAAGATTTGGCGTCATTATTTGTATGGGGTTCCTTGTGAGATTTACATTGATCATCGGAGTTTGCATCACTTGCTTAAGCAGAAGGACATGAACATGAGTCAGATGAGATAGTTGGAGTTGTTAAAGGACTATAATATTACTATTCTTTATCACCCGGGCAAGG
Organism: Nicotiana noctiflora; assembly: GCA_032618575.1. Taxonomy (NCBI): domain Eukaryota; kingdom Viridiplantae; phylum Streptophyta; class Magnoliopsida; order Solanales; family Solanaceae; genus Nicotiana; species Nicotiana noctiflora. The sequence goes on along the minus strand of JASVEL010010782.1, from coordinate 233,380 downwards.
CCAATGTGGTTGTTGATGCCTTGAGTTGCTAGGCCGAGAGTTTGGGGAGTTTGGCATATCTACCAGCTTCAGAGAGACCTATCGCGATGGATGTTCAGGCTTTGGCCAGGCAGTTTGTTAGATTGGATCTTTCGAAGCCCAGCCGGGTTCTAGCTTGTGTGGTTTCTCGGTCTTCTTTATTTGATTGCATCAAAGAGCGACAATTTGATGACCCTTATTTACTTGATCTTCAGGACAAGGTTCAATGTGGTGATGCTCGAGATATTACTATCGGAGATGACTGAGTGATGAGGATGCAAGGGCGTATTTGTGTGCCCAATGTAGATGATCTTCGAGAGTTGATTCTAGCTGAGGCCCATAGCTCGCGATATTCCATCCATCCGGGTGCCGCGAAGATGTATCAGGACTTGAGGCAGCACTATTGGTGGAGGCGGATGAAGAAGGATATAGTCGACTATGTTTCTAGGTGCCTAAACTGCCAACAGGTGAAGTATGAACATCAGCGTCCGGGTGGGTTACTGCATCAGATTGAGATCCCAGAGTGGATGTGGGAGCGCATTACCATGGACTTCATATCTGGACTTCCACGGACTATGAGAAAGTTTGATTCTATTTGGGTCATTGTGGATCGGCTGACCAAGTCCGCCCATTTCATACCTGTGTGCACTACTTACTCATCGGAGTGGTTGGCAGAGATCTATATCATGGAGATAGTCCGGTTGCATGGTATTCCAGTTTCCATCATTTCAGACAGAGGAACTTAGTTTACTTCACGGTTCTAGAGAGCCGTGAAGCCGGAGTTAGGTATTCGGGTGGAGCTGAGCACAACATTTCACCCCCAGACTGACGGCCAGTCTGAGCGCAATATTCAGATTTTAGAGGATATGCTTCGTGCGTGCGTGATTGAGTTTGGAGGTTCATGGGATCCTTTCTTGCCACTAGCGGAGTTTGCTTATAACAACAACTATCAGTACAGCATTCAGATGGTGCCATATAAGGCCCTATATGGTAGGACGTGCAGATCCCCAGTGGGTTGGTTCGAGCCGGGTGAGGCCAGGTTGCTAGATACTGAGATGGTCCAGGATGCAATGGACAAGGTCAAAGTGATTTAGGATAGACTCCGTGCAGCCTAGTCAACACAGAAGAGTTATGCGGACAAGAAGGTTCGCAATATGGCATTTATGGTTGGCGAGCGGGTTCTACTTTGGGTCTCACCCATGATGGGTGTCATGAGATTTAGGAAGAAAGGGAATCTAAGTCCGAGGTTTATTGGGCCTTTTGAGATTTTGAGGCGTGTTGGGGAGGTTGCGCATGAGTTGGCCTTACCTCCCAGCCTAGCTGGAGTCCATCCAATATTTCATGTCTCTATGCTCCGGAGATACCATGGGGACCCATCACACATGTTGGATTTCAGTTCAGTTCAGCTGGACAAGAATCTATCCTCTGTTGAGGAGCCAGTGGCCATTTTGGACAGGAAAATTAGAAAGTTGAGGTCAAAGAACATCGCTTCGGTTAACGTCTAGTGACGAGGCCAGCCAGCCAAGGAGGCGACTTGGGAGACCGAGCAGGATATGCATAGCCAGTACCCTCATCTCTTCTCTACTTCAGGTATGTTTTCTATGCTCGTTCGAGGGTGAATGAATGCTTAAGTATGGGAAGATGTAACGACCTGGCCGGTCGTTTTATCAATTTAAGCCCCGATCCCCAATTAACCGCTTCCCCTCAGTACATTTCTGCTATTGTAGTTTGTCGGGATGTTCGGTTCTAGAATTTGGAGTGTTTTGGGACACTTAGTCCCTAAATGAGAGCTTTATAGTTAAAAAAAATGGCCGTATTCGGAACAATGTTAAGACGACCTCTAAACGGGAATCTGATGGTTTCGTTAGCTCCGTTAGGTGATTTTGGGGTTGGGAGTGTGTTCGAAATGTATTTTGGAGGTCCGTAGCTCAATTAGGCTTGAAATGTATTTAGGGATCTCGTAGTGTAATTTTGGAGGTGGCCTAATTCTTTCAATGCGATCGCGTAGTTCCCTCCTGTGATCGCAAAGCTGATGCATGTCGTTCTCCGCGATCGCAGTGCCCTTGATGCGATCACATAGCGTTATTATCTAACTTTACACGATTGCAGACGTCCCATTGTGATCGCATAGAGTATTTTCCAGGCCTTCAAAACTTCTTCTACGCGATCGCATGTCTATTCCTGCGATCACATAGACCAATTTCAGGCCCTAAAATATTTCTCATTCGCGATCATATCTCCTTTCATGCGATCACAGTGAACAAAGACCTGGGCAGACAGAATTAGAATACAACATTTCATCCGCGAGGGTTTCACTATTTTTACAAAAACTCAAGCTAGGGAGCTCGATTTTGAGTTATTTTTCGCGTACTTTTCAAAGACAATTGTTGGGTAATGATTTATTACTCCTTTGTGATCATTATTCACTAATCCAAACTCAAATATTTCCTTTAAATTCGGGTTTGGGGTGTAAATTTGGGTAAGTTTCTTAGAACAAACTTTGACGATTTCGAGGGGTAAACAAACTCCGATTTTGATAAATTTTATATGGTTAGACTCGTGAGAGTACGAGGGTTCTGAAAACATAAAAATATTTTAATTTAGGGTAGATGGATGGAGGGGTAATTTGGTCATTTCACCCATTTTTGCACCGTGGCTTTGGTTTTATCAGTGTAATTAGTTACTTGCGATGTTATTTACACTATGTAATTGGTTTGAACAGAATTGGGTCACTCGACGTCGGATACTCGTGGCAAGGGAGTCATGTTTTAGTGGTTTTATATCGGGATTGAGGTAAGTGACTTGTCTAACCTTGTGTGGGGGATTTTCTCCCCTAAGATATATATATATATATGTGTTGATTTAAATGCCTTGTACACGAGGTGATGGGCATGTACTTGCGCAAATTGTTAAAAACCACTTTACTTGAATTGCTCAATCTGTATTATCTCTGTTATTTAATTGGCTTAATTGCAAGATTTATCTTGCGTTGGCTAGGGAAGCATGATTAGATGGGATTCGCTGTCTAAATTCCTACATGTCTTAATTGAAATTCCTGTAACATGTTGAGACTGGATTTTTTTATTAATTGTAGTAGTGTACTTCAAATTCTCCGTGTTTTCTCTTATTTGATTGTGTTTATGTTTTGTGGACTGCGGGTTCAATTCCCAGAGATCGTGAGATACTGATATATGGACTACGAGTTCAATTCTCGGAGATCCTGAGATATTGATATACGGACTGCGAGTTCAATTCCCAGAGATCCTGAGATACTGAGATACGGACTGCAGGTTCAATTCCGAGAGATCTTATGCTACTGAGGTAAAGGACAGCGTGTTCAATTCTCGGAGATCCCGTGATACTGATATATGGACTGTGGGTTCAATTCTTGGAGATCCCTGTGATACTGATATATGGACTGCGAGTTTGATTCTCGGAGATCCTGAGTTACTGAGTTTAATGGACTACGGGTTCAATTCCCGGAGATCCTAAATTATTGATTTACACTTGTCGTATTGATCTCTCCTTGTTGGCTTAGTTGTAGACGACTTGTAGTTTTATCTCATTTTGCTATTATCTCAGATTTGATCCTATCTTGCATTGTTTGATATTTCTATCATTATTTTTATTATTATTCTCGGTAGGGCCCTGACCTTCCTTTTCACTATTTTGTCGAGGTTAGGTTTGGCACTTACTGAATACCGCCGTGGTGTACTCATGCTACTCTTCTGCACACTTTTGTTGTGCAGATCCAGGTGCATCTAATTAGATGCACTACAGGTGACCTAGGCACATTTTTAGGAGACTCGAGGTATGAATCTCCGACGTCAGTAGATCTGGAGGGTCTTCTTCTATTCTTCCTGAGTGATGTCAGTTATTTCCTTAATTTCAGTTGTATAGATACTCTGAATGTATAGAGCTACAGTTATACTCTTTTAGTCTGTGTTGCCCGTGAGTTTCCTGGTCTTGGTGGTTGTATTTTTCTAGTATATGGTAAACTGTATATGCCGAGTGGCATTTATTACATTTCTTTTATATCATTTCGCTGTTATCTTAACTATTGTTCATAAGAGTTGTACATTATGCATTGTGTTAGGCTTACCTACTCACGAAGACTGAGTGTCGTCATGACAGGTTCACGATTGGTGAACTAGGGTCGTGACAGATGGGGCTGTCAACAGCAAAGGAGTTGGAATTGGAGTTGTACTCATTTCAGAAACGGGTCAGCATTACCCTGTTACTGCTCCACTTTGCTTTTTCTGAACTAATAATATTCTAAATATGAAGCGTGTATATTGGGATTAAGAATGGGAATAGACATGGATGTTCAAGAGATTTTGGTCATGGGTGACTCGGATCTCTTGATACACCAAATTCAAGGAGAATGGGAGACAAGGGATTTGAAACTCATACCGTACCGAGAGTGTCTACATGAACTATGTCAGTGGTTTCAATGCATAGAGTTTAAACATATCCCAAGAATGCACAATAAAGTTGCCGATGCTATGGCTACTCAATCATCTATGCTACACCATCCGGATAAAGCTTATGTGGATCCATTACAAATCCAAGTTCATGATCAGATGCTTATTGTTATACAGTATAAGAGGAACTTGCTGACGAACCATGGTTCCATGATATCAAAGAGTATTTTAGAATGGGGGTATACTCGGTGCAAACTACATGGGATCTAAAAAGAGCCATAAGACGATTGGCGTGTAGATTTTTCTTCAGTGGAGGGGTTTTATACAAAAGAACCCCGGATTTGGGTTTGTTAAAAAGTATAGATGCAAAGCAGGCTACTACAATCATGAATGAGGTACACACATGAGCTTGTGGACCCCACATGGGCGGGTATGTTTTAGCAAAGAAAATACTCAGGGATGGATATTACTGGCTCACTATGGAACGAGATTGTATCAGATATGTACAAAAATGTCATCAGTGCCAGATGCATGGGGATTTGATTCATTCTCCGCCATATGAATTGCATACGATGTCAGCACCGTGGCCTTTCATTGCTTGGGGCATGGATGTCATTGGTCCAATAGAGCCAGCAACGTCTAATAGGCACATGTTTATTCTGGTTGCCATTGATTATTTTACCAAATGGGTGGAGGCGAAGACATTCAGAGCGGTAACAAAGAAGGTAGTGGTGGATTTCATACATGCAAACATCATTTGTCGTTTCAGAATTCCAAAGGTGATTATTACAGATAATGGAGCCAACCTTAATAGTCATCTTATGGCAGAGACATGTCAAACGTTTAAAATTATGCATCGTAATTCTACACCTTATCGGCCCAAAGCAAATGGAGCAGTTGAAGCCACAAATAAGAATATCAAGAAAATTCTTTGGAAAATGGTGGAAGGAACGAGGCAATGGCATGAGAAATTACCCTTTTCTTTATTGAGTTATCGCACTACTATGCGCACTTCGATTGGTGCAACCCCTTATTCATTGGTGTATGGCATGGAGGCAGTGATACCTGCGAAAGCTAAAATACCCTCCCTGTGAATCATTGCGGAGGCATACATTGATGATGATGAATGGGTAAAAACCCGATTAAAACAATTGAGTTTAATTGATGAGAAGAGATTGACAGCAGTATGTCATTGACAACTGTATCAACTGAGAATGGCTAGAGCATATAATAAGAAAGTACGTCCACGAAAATTTGAAGTTGGACAATTGGTGTTGAGGCGTTGCATACCTCATTGGGCGGAAGAAAAAGGGATGTTCGCCCCTTATTAGCAAGGACCATTTGTGGTATCTCGGGTATTATCCAATGGAACATTATATTTGACAGACATAGAAGGGAAACGCGTACAGATTGCCATTATCTATGATGCAGTCAAAAGATACTATGTATGATTTGTTTCATGTATCTAATTGTATTTGTCATATTTTTAAAATTAAAATGATGAAGGCATTTTTTTCTCTATCTAAACACTTTACCCATTACTATCCCTTTGAGTTTTATTGTATTATTCTTTCATACCCCTCTTTTGGAATCAACAATGAAGTCAAAAATGAAGGATGAAATGACAAAAAGAAAGGAAAAAGCAAAGAAAAAAAGAAGAGAAAAGAAGAAGAAAAATGTGAAAAATGACAAAAGGAATAAAAAGAGAAAAAATATACAAAAGAAGAAAAATTGGGAAAAGTCAAAATCGCAACAATGAAGCGATCATATGATCCGAACTACGTTTTGACTTGATCCCGAAAGGGTACGTAGGCAGCCTCACTGAGGTTCAGTCATGACAGAAAGAAAGTCCAAGGTTCCCCAAAAATTGATACTGGGGCAGAAGTTATGATCATTATGAAGGATATGATTCCGAAAGTTGTAATTTTGAAACCCAAGTTGGAAATTTGAGCCTTTATATCTTTCTTTTTAAAACCAATCCAAAAGCCGCATTACGGTCCTAAGAAAGACCTTCTGATTAATTTCAAAAAAATGGCAGTACAAGTAAGTGAAGTAAAGCATATTATGGACAACACTCGGGTACATGAAGATGGAGAAAATGACAAAAATAAAATGAGAGAGTCTTATTGGTAAAAACCCTCACGGGCACTATAAGGCGACGTAAGCTGAGAGAAATGAAAAGGAGAGAATCTTATTGGTGAAAACCCTCACGGGCACCATAAGGCGACGTGAGTTGAGAAAAATGAAATGAGAGAGTCTTACTGGTGAAAACCCTCACGGGCACCGTAAGGCGAAAGTGAGAAATAATTTTGTGGAAGGAAATTTGGGTTGTTGAAAAAGAGAAATAAGTTGGCAAGAAATGTGGTTGGACAGACTGGGTCGGTTAGCCGAATGCATGGCATGATCAAAGGAATCAGCCTTCCCACTCAGATAAGTCTTGTCCTTTTACTTTGAAAATATTCCTACCCTAAAACATTTAGTGTCATTGCATTTCATTTTTCTTAAAATCTGTCTACAAGACATTGCCAGTTGTAAGCTAATTGCCAGCTTCTCAGTTAAAAGGCACAATAAGATTGGGTCCTTCAAGGACAAGAGAAATAAAACAACATATGGCGGTCAAATAGCCAAAGGGGTATAAAAGAGAAGAAGAAACAACAAAAGGGAATTTCAAGGAAAAGTTTGAGTTCAGAAAATTGTTGGAAAACAACCAGAGCCACAACAAGGCAACACAAAAGCAAGCTGAAGCAAATGCAAGAGTGGAAGCAAGGCCAACAAGAATGCCAGCTGCTAATCACCATTTTTTATACTAACAAGTTGTTCACTAATTAAAACATGGACAAAAGATTCAAATCACTTTAAAGTGAATATGACCAATGCAGACACACAAGGGAGCACAAGTTTGGCAAAATCAGGCACCCACCTGGAAAATAAGGGAAATCAATCTAAAGGAAGAAACAATGGAGGAAGGAATCTACAATGAAAGAATCAGTAATCAGGCACCCACATGAAGAACAAGGGAATACTTTTCAAAGTTTTGCAAGCAGGCGCCCACCTGAAGAACAAGGGAACACTTTTCAAAGTTTTACAAGCAGGCACCCACCTGAAGAACAAGGGAATACTTTTCAAGTTTCGCAAGTAGGTGCCCACCTGAAGAATAAGGGAATATATTTGAAGCAAGTTACAAGCAAGAGTCTTCTCGAGAATGGAAGATGATAATGAAAAACAAGAATCAGTTGAAAGATACAGTTAGGATTTTGTAAAACATAGAGCATAGTTTAGCTTATCTTCTTTTTACCATGGTGTAATAACGAGATCAGCAGGCAGCAATAATAAGCAACAGTAATAGAGTCACAACTCTCTAGTAGTTTCAACTACCAGACATTCCAGAACTACACTGGCCTAATTCTTGTTTAGCCCAGAATATGTAGGCAAACCTTGAAGCAGCATGCGGTCAAAACATTCAAAAATGCTTCACACGGAATATGCAAGTGGGCCAAAAACCCTCATTACAGCTCATTTGTCTTTGCACTGAAACTTTTTATGTTCCCGAGCAAAGAGGGGCGGCTGCGAGCACGTGATTTTTGCCCCAAGCAAATAAGTCCAAAATAAATATACAAAAATAATTTTTTGATTGAAATTTATTGATTATTGTGTAAAAGTATCAGTATTTGTTTTTAATTGTCGAAAATAAAGTAAAGGGAATTAAAACAAAAATACAAAATGAAATTAATTAGAAAATGTCAAAAAAAAAAGATAATTACTAAAGAAATTTAGAAAATCACAAGAAAAATACAAAAACAAATACGAATAAAGGGGAAAAATATATTGGGAATAAGTACTAAAGGAAAACAAAATATAAGAAAATACAGGAAATAAAATAAATACAAGTTAAAAATACAAAAATAAGATAAAATACAAAGAAAATACAAAAATACAAGATATTTGGGCCAAAATCACAAAATGTTAGCCCAAATCAACACCCAAACAGACCTGGCCCAAATTAAATTGAACCGGCTGTCTATATAGAAATCAAACGATGACGTATATGAGAAAAGATCTAGGCCATTGATGATTTGAATCAAACGAACCAAATTGAGTGGTTGCCTATTAAATTAAACGACATCGTTACTCAAAGTAATCAAGGTCGTCCATCTAATTAATCTAACGGACGAGAAGAGAATTTCATTAAAACCAAATGGTACCGTTTAGTGGCCAAATTAATCCTGGCCACTCATATTATCTAATCCAACGGTTGATAATTTGTAATACATTTTTGATATATATGTCTAAACCCCATTTAATCCCTCATTATACACACTCACCCTCTCTCAGATACAAACCCTAGCCGCCTCTCGATCCTCTTCCTCCTCTCCACAGGCCACCGAAACCCTACCGGTATTCTGTCACTGATCATCTTCTCCGACCAATCCCTTCACCCTTAAACCTCCTCCTCCTCCTCTACCACCCTATCACAATAGCCCTATCCAAATACCCTTCCATCTCCCCAGATCTTGAAACTCCGGTGACCGGAACCCTAGCCGGCGACCACTAACCAACGAACCAGCTTTCCTCCTTTACACCCTAGAACCACCTTGAAATTCTCTGTCACCCCATCTAAGCCCCATCCCTCGAATATTACCCCTACTGCTCGAATTTTGAAAAATGTTCCGCCAGAACCCTACTCCGGCGGATACCCCAAATCCAAAACCTTTTCAAATCAAACCCTAGACTCTTAAAAACCATTCTTTAACATCCAAACGAGACTCCAAGAGTCTGTGTAAAAGTTCAAGATCAAAAGAGACTCAAAGTCTCTGAACCACCGGAAAACCAAGAAGAAAAGGAAGAAAAATGAAGAAAGATAAAGGAAAAGAAGAAAAAAAGAAGAAAGAAAGAAAGAAAAGGAAAAACGAAACGCCAAAAGCTAAGTTACCCTGAACCTATTCTTGTCTCTACTGTGCTTCATTCTTCTATATTTATTATTTGCTAAAACCTACTACATGTTCAAAGTCTTCTGTGTACTTGAAACTATCTGAATACTCTCTTCTTCTGATTATAGCCATTTGTTAAATCGCATGCTATATAGTCGTTTGATTGTTCTTGTTTATTAGATCTTTTCTCGACTAAGGGTTTGGATTAATTAGGATTCAAACATTATCAATATGTCTCTCTGAATTCCGATTAATTAAATATTAGGTGTAATTAGGGTTATATGTGCAGGATTACTGTAAACTGGCTATTATTGCAATACGGTTTAAATGTTTGGCTCTTCTGAACTTTTGAGTACTTAGTCACATTAGGGATATATGTGCAAATGATTAATGTGGCTATTACTACAACACCGTTGGATTTCTTATTTGTAAAAGTTTATTTGTGGCTATTTTTGTAAAGTGGGTAACTCTGAAAGGGTTTTACTTAGTCTAAATTGGTTAAAAAATAAAGTCAAGTCTCAAGGGTTATATTTTAAATACTGTTGACTACCCAAGGCCTTAACAGACCTAAGGATAGGTCGGGTAAATACATATAAGACATAAAGGGTAAAAGGGGAATGGAAAATGGTTTTGCTGAAGATAACTTAGAAATAATAAGGGCATAAAAGACAATTGGGACTGGTTTTGGTGTAATTAGCTTAAATAATAAGGGGCAATTCAGGTAGAGTTAAATGGTAAATAGGTAATAAACTTTAAAAAGTGAGATTAATAAAGGCATTAATTCCTAAAAGAATGATATAGAATATCCTAGAACCTTCTAGCAGGGGTTCAAGTGTATTCTTGTCAAAAATAGCTTATACTAAACTGAAATAAATCAAAAAGAGTAGGGGTGAGAAATCTGAATATTTAATTCAAATTTCCCTCCCATTTTACTCTATAAATAGGCCCCTTCAGGCCTTATTTCAAAGGTTCAGAAGATTATGTACACTGAAATACACTAAATAGATACTGAAATACAGCTATTGTTCAATTACTATTAGTTCGAGTAGTATTCCGGAACTTCTGATCATTGTTCTTCGTCTTTTGATTAAGTTTGCTGGGTTTTCTACTTGTTTTGATTGATTTTTGCTGGGTTTTACCTATTTGCTTAGTTGAACTTGCTGAGTCCTCTATTCCGAAGTTGAACTTGTTGTTGTGATAGTTTGCCTTACTGTTGTTGATATTTGGTTGCTGCTATCGCTGATTTTCCTTCTTCTCTACCTCTAGAACTCATTGTTTCTTTCATCTGAATTTGCTACACTATTACTTCCTAGAGCTGTAATTGAAATGCTTTTGAAGGAATGAGAAATGTTGATTAGTTCAATTTGCAATTGTATATCTATATTTCTGTTTTGTAGGTATAGATGCTTAGTTCTTATGTAATTCATATAGGATTTGAGTTGTAACAAGGACTGGACTGAACGAATATACTTCAAATTCTAGTAGTAGTGATAATGATATAGGAAATAGATTAAATATGTTAGTTAAAATGATCACCTAAATTTAAAACTAAAACTGGCCTAAACTTAGTCGAATCACCTAGATTTATAATTATTTTGAAATTAGACGTGTAATACTAATACTTAGATATTTTATTGATTAAGTTCTGAATCAGAATCAATTAATTCGAAAAGCATGAGTAGTTGAGTTCTAAATCATGTTAATATTTTAGTGTTACTGAAACTGGTTTATCTATAAAACTTGCATTTAACTTTGTGATATGGTGATATGAATATGACTATAATGACAATGGTAATTCGAGCATGCTTTAGTTGAAAATTTAGAATGATCTTTTCCCGTTAAGTAAAAACAACAAAATAACTCTGAATTAGAGTCTTGATTGATAGATAATTCATAGATCAGATTCTGCTAAACTAGTATTTAAACAGCAATAAGTTGATTAAAACTATATGTCATAATGTCAAGGCTTTTAGTTAATTGACAACATTAAAACCAGTAATGTTTAAATGTAATTTGGGGTTAGTAGAACTAGTTAATTGCTAATACTGAATAATATTTATTTATAGTGATGTTATTTCATAAAAATGCTAATCCGTCTTAAACCTGCTTTAGATGTTGATAATCTGGGCCTAAGTGTGAATAAAGGCCCAGATCCGGTCAAATTGGCTTTTGAGCCTGTGAGAACATATTCGAATACATTGACTGGGCTGTGAATAGCCAATTGCGCTTTTGTGCACATTGTTAAGCTAATCCAAGTTCAGGCCCAGTAATGAATAATGGCCCGGATTCTAATAATTAATGATAAAGCTGCTCCAAAACAGTTATAGTTAGGGGAAAAAACAGAAATAGAAAATATTGTACATAAATAGGTTTGACCTTCTAAGATGAAAAGGGATGAGCCTCGTTACAAGATAAAAACACACGGGGCCCTTAAATAATAACTATAAACTTTAGACCCGGAAGGATCGTTTAGAGAATTTCACGATCTTTCCCAAATAAAACAAGAATAGACATCATTAGGCGTAATTTAATATACATTCCTTTGAATGGGTGCACATTTATGTGACCCAAATCCTATTCTCAGCGAAGTCGAAATATATTCAAAGCCACATGCGTACTGGTATGGTGTGGTCGAGGACGTATTTTCACAATGTTGCAAATTCGTACAATTCAATAGCGGTATACTTGCACATAATCAAAATATATAATTCGAAATTTTGATAAAATCAAAACAATAGTTGAACGACCGTGCTAGAACCACAAAATCCGGGAGTGCCTAACACCTTCTCCCAGGTTAACAGAATTCCTTATCCGGATTTCTAGTTCGCAGACTGTAACAGAGTCAAACTTTTCTTGGTTCGGGATTAAACTGATGTTTTGAGACACCATTATATTCTCAAGTGGCGACTCTGAAAATTTAAGTAACTAATCCCGTTCTGATTGTCCTTAAAATGGATAAACTCCTTCTACGCCATCACGGGTAAAGTGTAGAAATACACATTTTCCTTATCCAGTAGAGCTCCGCGTAATTCAAAAAGGAGGTGTGACATGTATAATCGTGGAAGCGAAAATTGAGGACAGTGAATGGGTTAAAACCCGGTTGGAGCAGTTGTCCTTAATTGATGAAAAGTGGATGGATGCAGTTTGTCAGGGGCAGTTATACCAACAAAGAATGGCCCGTGCTTACAACAAGAAAGTACGACCCAGGAATTTTGAAGGAGGACAGTTGGTTTTAAGGCGCATTCGTCCCAATCATCAGGAAACAAAAGTAATATTCGCTCCTATTTGGAAAGGTCCATACATCATCAGGAAGATATTGCCAAGAGGAGCGTTATATCTGGGTGACATTGAAGGTAATAATCCCGAAACAGCTGTGAATGCAGATGCAGTCAAAAGGTACTATGTCTAGGCCTCCTGGGGTGATGGTTTTGTGTAATTGATATGATGAAGGCTTTTCTTCCCACTATCAATCCTTCGTAAACCCTTTTGAGCTTGTTACGTTTCTTTGATTACCCTCTTTGGAACCCGGAAGTACCAACCTAAAAAAAAAAACCAAAACAAAACAAAAATTTATTTCTTGAACTACATTCTGACTTGATTCCAAAAGGATATGTAGGCAGTCTCTCCCTAAGGTTAAGTCACACCAAAACAAAAATCCCAATTTCCCAAAAATTAAAACTGGGGCAGATGATATGACGGTTCGGTTTGGATCCATCGAAATGGTTCCAAAGTTGTAATTCCACTCAAAATCCATTTTACCCAAAGACCTTTTTCAAGTTCTTCAGATCAATTGGCAAAGGCAGGGAAGTGAAAAAGGTCATTGATGGAATCTGATACAGCCTGAATTGAGAGAAACAAAATGAGAGAGTCTTATCGGTGAAAACCTTCGGATACCATAAGGCAATGGCGAGTAGAGAAACTGAAAATGAGAGAGTCCACTTAGCGGAAGCTTGCAAAGAGCACTATCGGGCGACGGTGAGAAGAGAAATGAGAGAGGTTGATTGGCGAAAACCCGCAAAGGGTGCTATCGGCCTAGAAGAACACATCTCATCACAAAAAGAGTCCTGAAGAGGTTCCCTAGTTTTGAAACGCGGATTAAAGGGGTTCATGAGAAGCTGGAAAGTTTTTGGGTCGAGCGTCCAGTCCAAGAATCATGTCATGTTCATTTGAAGCCAGCATGTACACCCCAGATAAGTCATTCTTTTTCCCCGGAGGGGACACTTCTTTTTAGACTCATCTGTTCTTTGAATCTCTTTCAGTTTAATTCTTATTCCGGAATAACTGCAAAGAAAAGTGGCAAGACTAGTTTCGTAGGGCTTCGCCTGGTTAAATTTGAAGAAAATGCCCAGCCACAGCAAGTGCGTCAGTCCAATCCCGACTGACCATAATGGTTGATACTTCAAAGCAAAAACGTTTGAAAAGAAATAAAGTCAAAGGCAAAGGTCTCAAGATCTGAATAAAGTAAAAAGGTTAGAACCCACACGGGCAAGTCATAATGAAGTTTTTACAAGTCGAACCCGATTGGTTTGAAAAGAGATTCACCCTCAAGGCTAACAAGTAGCAAGTTCTCCATAAAAAAGAGGCCAGGATCAAGCAATTAGGATGATCAAGGACACAAAACAAACCACCGTTTTAAACTAATAAATTTTCTTTGTTGAAAACAGGTTCTATTCAAACCAACCATGCAAGAAGCAGATGCAACCCAAAAAGAAATAAAATGTGCAAGCATTGAAACAACTTTGCAGCAGGAAAGCGACCAAAAGGGAAGTTTTCCGAAATTCTTTCATACATTTTTGCTAATTGAAAAGAATAAAATAAAAATACAAAATAAGGGAGAAAAAGAAAAAGAAAATAAGTAAAAATGAAAATCCCAAAAGAAAAACAAATCATGATAGCAAGGAGCCTTTTTCTTTCCAAATCCCGACATAACCCGTGGATCTCCCTGGAATAATCCAAGGAACCTTTTCTTCCAAAATCCCAGCATAACCCGAGGACCTTTTCCAGCATAACCCTATGATTTTTCCCTGCATAACCCGCGGACCTTCCCGACATAACCCGAGGACCTTTCTCGGTATAACCCGATGATATTTCTCGGCATAACCCGTAGATCTTTTCCAGCATAACCCGATGATACTTCCCGGCATAACCCGTGGACCTTTTTCAGTATAACCCGATGATATTTCTTGGCATAATCCGTGGACCGTTTCCGGCATAACCCGTGAACCCTTTCCGGTATAACCCGACAATATTTCCCGGCATAACTTGTGGATATCCATGGCATAACTCAAGGAACCTTTTCTTCCTAAATCCTAGCGTAACCCGAGGACCTTTTCCGGTATAACTCGATGATATTTCCTAGCATAACCCGTGGACCTCTTTTGCATTAACCCGATGATCCTTCCCGGCATAACCCGTGAACCTTTTTCCAGCATAACTCGTGAACCCTTTTCCGATATAACCCGACGATATTTCCCGGTGTAACCTGGGGACCTTTCCTAGCATAACCTGAGAACCTTTTCCAGCATAACCCGATGATTCTTTCCGACATAACCCGATGACCTTCCCGGCATAACCCGAGGACCTTTTCCGGCATAACCTAATGATTCTTTCTAGCATAACCCGAAGACCTATCCCGGCATAACCCGAGGACCTTTTCTGGCATAACTCGATGGACCGTTTCCGGGATAACCCGATAATTCTTCCCGGTATAATCTATGGACCTTTTTCGGCATAAATCGATGACATTTACCGGCATAACTCGCGGACCTTTTCTGGAATAACATGATGATACTTCCTGGCATAACCCGCGGATTTTTTTAGCATAACCTGGCTATTTTACAGCACAACCTGTATCCACTTACAAGGATACACAATCCTGATTTGACTGTTTAGATATGTGTCAAAACTAACTCACAAAATTTTCATGCTAAAGATGACCGATGAATAAAAAGGAGGGAGAAAATAAATGGAATATTATAGCAAACAAAGGTGCGGATTGCTCGAAATCTAATTGAAGTCACAAGCCCCGCCAATTCTATTTTACTCAATACTGCAGAAAGAAGCAAACACCTACAACTTACGAGCATCAAGATTTAGATTGGAGTCCATAGCAAAATCAGCTAAGACGCAGGATCAAGTTTCAGGACAATTATAGATAGGAATCTTGTAACTTATAGTTTATAGGCGGAAGCTAGCTTAGCTTCAATTTCTGTTTTGGTGTAATAAAGAGGTAAGTAAGCAGTAACAGTAGCAACAACAGTAATAGCAAGATCACAACTTCATGATAGTCCCAGCTACTAAAATTCCTTAACTACATTGACCTGATTCCCTTTTAGCCAGGATATGTAGGAGACATTTTGAAGCAAAGGTTTGGTCAGGTCTTTCAAAAAATGCTTCACACGGAGTACTCAAACGGGCAAATATCGCTCGTATCCGCTCACTTTATCTTTGCACAAAAACTCTTCGTGTTTCCGGACAAAAAGGGGCAGCTGTGAGCACGTGATTTTTGCCGTGCACAAATTACTCCAAAAGAAATCCAAAATAAAATAATTTTTGAAAGTATGCAATTGTTTTGAATTTTTGTGTTATTGTTTGCATTTGTTTATACATGTCTATTTGTTTAAATTAATATAAAATACTAAAATATGTTGCATTTACGTCTTTTGGTTTAATTTTACAGTTAGGATTAATTAAGTAATTTGTTTTGCAAAAATAAAAAAATCACAAAAAAATAACGTACTTTGCATTTTTATCATTTAAAGGTTGTATGATTTTATTTTTAATTGGTATTTAATAATATGTGTTAATTATTAGTATAGGTTAATTTGATTCTTTGCAATCTTATCTAGGATTTTAATGTGTTAAATTAGGAATTAAAATGAAGAAAACAAAAAAAAAAATGGTAAGATAATTAGACTGGGCCATCCAAATTTGACCAAATCCAGCCCAAATTTCACACCTAAACTGGTCCAATTGACCAGACCTCAGAGATGTCCAAACGACGTAGTTTTGTCCATACTTGATTTGGGTTGTTGATCTCTAATTGATCAACAGCCAGGATCACATTTCCCTTACACGTTCCCTGCAACCGACCCGTTACCCATTCTATACAGACCCCAATCTAGACCAAACGACGTCGTTCATTTTAGTTTAATCAATCCTGGCCGTTGATCTTGATTGATCTAATGGTCCCGGATCATTTTTCCCTATACTATATATTCTCAAAACACACCCCCCCCCCCCAAACCAAACAGCCCCCCACTCATCGTATCTAACGATCAGAGACCCAAAATTACCCTCCGCCTTATTCCGCCGCTGACCACCCACCGAAAATCACCTATGGCGGAGGTATACGGCCAAATATCCCCATATTTACACCATCTCTTTATCTCAGCCTCCCCATCTTCATGCCACCTTCAACTCCCCTCGAATCCCAACCCAGCCATTCTAATATCTAAAAATCTGTCGGTCCATCCGCCGTGTCCGGTGGCATCACCTTCGATATCGTGTCTGGTGGCATCACCTCCGATGGCCACCATATTTACATCCTAGGTCCCTCTCGCCCTCCTCTTTTCGAATCCCTGGCCCGTATTTTTTGAATCATCACCGATCTTCTCGAAGCTTTGATTGAAGATCCACGTCCCAAGCCCTAACCTGTCCATTTGACCCCAAAGTCACACCAGTCTACCTTCTGACCTCCCTCGTTCCTAAAACACCATTAGCTTGGCTCGAATCGTGCTGGAACTGTTCGAATCCCAAATCTAACCAAAGAACCCTAAAAACCCAAGAAACTTGAATTTGTTCGAGTTAAGGGAAATTTGAGGTTTTAATCGATCTTAATTGAATGTTCTTAGTCGAGAACACTCGATTAAGGTCCATTTGGACCTCAAAGGTTCGATTTGGAATTTCAACTGGACGGATTAAGGTTTAGCCTGTAATTTCGAGGTATTTCTTCTCATTTTCTTATTTTTATTTCTCTTTGTTTGTTATCTGATTAATAGTCATAGGAATTCATCATTTTTATCATTTATTCCTCTTTACCATCAGACATTTTTCATTTGGTCCAGTTTCATCATTATTTCTATCTGTTGTTGATTGTGTTTGTATTAAATTGTAGAAAGGATTAAATAGTTTTGTCGGTTAGTCAGTTCGTGTCAAAAATCAATATTCCTTGTCAAAGTTGTTTGGTGACGATTGTGTTGTTCCCATGTATCTGTGTCAATCGTGGCTTTTAATCTTGACCTTAATCAATTACAAATAATTGTGTTCTGAATTATTGGTCTTATCTTGATCAATCTAATTTCAACATTTAACTAATATCTGAGCTTACTGAGTTCTGGCTTGGGTTTTGGATTGAATATGATAAGTTAAATGTGTTATTGATGTTGTAGTTTAGCTAACTGGTTCTAATAGGTTTGAATTAGTTATAGCTGATTTTGTTTTGGGATAGATTTAGTTCATTTTTGTTTTTAGTGATTAATTAAGGATTAGTTTAGGTTAATCAATGGTTAGGTTTCTTGTTAAATCAATTGGTCATAGTTTATGGATTACAGGGGTAAGACATTAAGTTCAGCAGGTTCAGGGGTTAGTTTGCAATTTGCTACTCATTAATGGATTAAGGGTTGCTGGTAATTAAATGGGTATTCAATAGAGTTGTTAAGGGTCAATTAGCATAAGCTTAGGGGTCAACCTAGATAGTATATAATATAGAAATAATTGTGGTAATTGTAACTTCACTAAATCTGATTTTAAGAAATTAAATGTGCACTAAATTAATTAGCATTAGGATAATGGGGTGACATAAAATAATAAAAGATTGATAGTAAGAGGGAATGACACTAATTAAGGGCCTATTTAAGAGGCTGAAAAATGAGAATTAAGGGAGAGATTCGGAAAAAAAAAAAAACATATAGAAATACATGGGCAGATTTAGATCAGTCTTTTTGAGTGTGTAACTGTTTCACATGACTTAATATGGGCGTGGTAATTGATTGAGCTAAAATAAAACAAAAAATAAAGATGTTAATTAGTTGTAGTTTAAATATCAAAGTAAAATACAGGTTGTGGTACTGTTTCATTCACAAATAATGAAAGAAACAAAAATAAAAAATAAAACATGTCCCTTGGCATGTTTAGACATTCAGCTGGTATTTACTTTTGAATTTGAGCTACATACTCATTTTTAGCCATTAATTGTAAACTATATTACTGCCAGTACATGTTTAATCTAGTCATAGCAATGTTATTTGGAAAATCTCACCTATGATTATCAACTGACCATTGAATTCTACAGAAGCTTGCATGTTTTACGGGGTTCAACGACAGGGCCCCAAATAATTCAAACAAATGTCACATAGGGCCAGTCATGAGTCCATTTTTAAAAATTGTTAGGGTATTATAGGAATTGGGCCACTTGTAAGCCTACATTGGTTATCAGTAACTCTTAAATTACATAGGAAGAGTAAATTAATTCACAAATATAAAATTGGATTTTGAATTAGGTAGCGGGTTCAAGCTAAAAGGGCATCTCTTTTGTTTGAATTCGAGGCCCGAATTTATAATTGTAGGTTAATTGTCCTTTTAGAGACAAATAATAAATAAATAAATAAATTATAGTTTGCTTTATGTTGGCCTTCTAATAATAAAAATGCGATGAGCCTCACCAAACATAAGCTGCGGGGCTCTCACAAATGTATATATATAAAAATACTTAGACTTCGAGATGTGCCATTTTAGCAAATGTCACGGCCTTCTCAAAAATAATAACACGTTAGTATCTTTAAGCGCGTATTTATTAATCTTATCTCCCTAAACTCGGGTGCACATTTATGTGACCCAAAATCCAAATCTCAACAAAGTCGAAATGTGTCGATAATCACGGGTACATTGATTGTGATGTGATTTGAGATGCATTTTCATGATGTTGCATTTATTTTATTAAAATAATAAATAATAATATTAAAAGCGGTTAAAGATTAAAATTTTCACATAAGTTAAAGCATGTATTAAAATTAGATTTTAGCCAAATATAATAGTTTAAGCGACCGTGCTAGAACCACGGGATGCGGGGGTGCCTAACACCTTCCCTCGGGTCAACAGAATTCTTTACTTAGAATTTCTAGTTCGTAGACTTCAAAAGGAAAGTTGAATTTTTCTCGATTTGGAATTCAAGATAAACCAGTGACTTGGGACACCAAAAGCCAATCCTTTCCCAAGTGGCGACTGTAAAAAATAAATAAATAATCTCATTTCGAATAATATCACTTTAAATGGAAAAACTCCCATATACATTTTACCCTCTGAGGTATGGTGTGTAAAAAAAGAGGTGTGACACTCGCATATCTACTTCTCACTAGGCAAACATATTTATAGGTTTTAATAACCAATCGCAATCAGATATCATGTTCATATAAAAACCAGCATTTAGATGTCTTGTCTATAGGGTTTTTCTACATTTTTACTATGTTTATGAATGTATTCTAAAGTCAACAAATGTATAGAAAGCATGCCTATAGGAGTTAATAAAATCTGAATCACTTCACTCACTTATAAGCCTAAAACTAGCAATAATAATGTATTACTAATGGCAGAACTCGTGCTCTTCTATAATTCGATTTTAACTGTAAACTTTTCCTAAAACAATATGTTAGTAGTTCTTATTATTGTTTCTGAAATCTGTAGATATCATGCCTATAGGTTTCCGTCCATCACATAGGCAAGCCATAGGATAAACTTATTATCACGACCGTAGTTCACCAATTGTGAACTTGTCATGACGGCACCCAGTCTTCACGACTAGGTAAGCCTAACACGATGCGGAATATATAATTTCATGAACAAAAGATTAGATAACAGCGGAATAATGCAAATGAAATGTAATAAGTGCCGCTCAGCACATACACTACGCCAAAATACACTAGGCAACATACTACCAAAACCCGAAAACCCGCAGGCAACACAGACTAAGAAAGAGTACAATTGTGGCTCTATACATCAAGAATGTCTATACAACAGAAAAAAGGGAAATAACTGTTATCACTAATGAGAATATAAGGGGACTCTCCGGATCCGCGGACGTAGCAGATCATACCTCAAGTCACCTGAAAGTGCTACTAAATCACCTGTAATGTGTCTAATCTGATATACCTGGATCTGCACAACAAAAGTGTGCAGAAGATTTGTATGAGTACACCACGGCGGTACTCAGTAAGTGCCAATCCTAACCTCGATGGAGTAGTGACGAGGAAGGACAGGGCCCTACCGAGAAAATAATAACATAATGATAATAATGATATCGAGCAGTTCAAATAAGAATAAGACTGAAATAATACCAATAAAGTAAATGCTACAACCATCTACAATTAGAGTAACAAAGTAACAAACACAACAAAATACAAACCAACAAGTCCAGGATCTACGGGAATCGAACCCGCAGTCCCTCTCTATATTCATTAACTCGGGATCTCTAGGAATTGAACCTGTAGTCCGTATCTTAATAACTCTGGGTCTCCGATAATCGAACCCGCAGCCCTTGGATCTCTGGGAATTGAACCCGCAGTCCCTCTCTATATTCATCAACTCAAGATCCCCGAGAATTGAACCCGCAGTCCATACATCAGTATCTCTGGGTCTCCGGGAATCGAACCCGCAGCCCTCGGATCTCCCGGAATTTAATCCGCAGTCCACAAACACTAAACTTCGGGTCTCCGGGAATCGAACCCGCAGCCCTTGGATCTCCGGGAATTGAACTCGCAGTCCACAAACACAAACACAATCAATAAGAGGAAAACACAGAGAAATATGAAATACATAACTACAATTTACACCAAAACCAGCATCAACAAGTTCCAGGAAGTTCGACTAAGACAAGTAGGCACTTAGACAGATAACCCTATATAATCATGCTTTTCTAATTAATATCAGGTAAATATTACAATTGAATCAATTAAATAACAAGAATATCACTATTTGAACAGTTCAAGTAAGGTGGTTTTCCAACAATCTGCACATGTATACACCCGTCACCTCGCGTACAAGGCATTTAAATCAACACATAATTCCTAGGGGAGAAGGTTCCCCCACGCAAGGTTAGACAAGTCACTTACCTCAATTCTGGTACGAAATCGCTAAGAGACGACTCTCTTACCATGCGTATCGGCCACCACAGGTGTAGAATCTGATCAAAATCAATAGAAATACATCAAAATAGGCCAAAGGGACATAACCCAATCGAAACAACTCGGATTACACCAAAAACCACAAAGTTGTCAAAACTTGACTTTCAGTACGCTTCTCGAAAAATTACGAAAGTTACATTTTCGGATTACTTACCTCAACACGAGTCCATACATATAAAGTTCACCAAAATTGGACTCTATTTGCCCATTCAAATCAACGATTTACCATAACCCAGGCTTAGGGCAAGAATCCCTCATTAATCCTCGCATTTACAGTGAAATAATTGAAGATTCTAAGATAAAATCACGTATTTGGACCATAAAACTTACCTCCGATGATTACCCGGTGAAATCCCCTTCAATTCCCGTCACTTTTCTCTTTAAGAACTCAAAAATGGAGGATTTGTGTAAATGGGTCGCGGATGAAATGTTCTGAACTTAACCTTACTGCCAGGCCTTGATACTCTATGCGATCGCTACCTTTGGCACGCGATCGCAATGCACAAATTTCTGGCGGCCTGGTTTTCCTTCTACGTGATCGCATCCATTGGCCCGCGATCGCAGTGACCAGCTTTACACCTCTACGCGATCGCACCACTCGCACTGTGTCCAGACTCGACCCTACGCGATTGCATGAACTCAACGCGATCGCATTTGCCTTCAAACCTTGCCTTACGCGATTGCAGACAGACCATCGTAATCGCGATGCACCCAAACATTACCTTACACGATCGCATGAAACACTTCGCGATCGCGAAGAACAAATTGTCTGAAATCTTATTGCAGCAGATCAACTGTGCATTTTGGCACAAAATGGTCCGTTTGGACCCTCGGATTCACTCCGAGGCCCCCGGAACCCCAACGAAAACCACCAACCTACTCCAAAACACGATACGAACTTGTTCCAATCATAAAAACACACCCTTAAACACGGAAATTACCAAATTAAAGTGAATTCAAGCCTAAGTTTCATCCAAAACTTCCGAAACCTACATGCTATCAAAAACCCGACCAAACGATGTCTGAATGACCTGAAAATTTGCAGACATATCCAAAATCACCCAACGCAGCTACTGCAACTGTCGGAATTCCATTCTGAATCCCGGATCAAAATCTCACCTATCGATCGGATTTCCAAAAATTTTAAACTTCGGCATTTCAAGCATAATTGAGCTACAGACCTCCAGAATACATTCTGAACGCGCTCCCAACCCTGAAATCACCTAATGGAGCTAATGGAACTATCGGATTTCCATTTCGAGGTCGTATTAATACTGTTTCAATTACGGGCCATTTTTAAACTATAAAGCTCTCAGTTAGGGATTAAGTATCCTAAAATACTCCAAATTCTAGAACCGAACCTCCCGGCAAACCACAATAGCAGGAATGAACTTAGGGGAACAGTTAAATCGGGGATCAGGGCGTAAATTTCAAAAACAACCGGTCGGGTCGTTACACTTATAAACTGAATCAGATATTATTAGCTACAACCAGCAGGCAGGCCTGATTCGGGCTTCTTATCTGAATTATATAATAAATCAGTCTGCCACAACCTCTTTAAGTTTTAATTCGACCTTAAAATAGTACGCGCAGGACATGCTAAACTATGTGCTTCTTTGGTTTAATGAGGTGTGTCTGAGCCTTTTTATTTTTTTATATGCTTCAGCAAACTTGTTATATGTGTTTTGTTTGTCGCCTTAGTATCTTACCTTTTGAAACCACAAATGAGCCCAACAACCCCTCCCTGTAAGATTAGTAGTCCCAAGTACTTATGGGTCTGATAGGATTGGGGCGGGTAATAGCATGCAATAAGTAAAACAAGACCATTTCGCGCTTTAATACCTTAAAGGGGTGGGAAAGGGTAGATATGGATATGGTGACCATGCGATAATGTGATGACCCGGCCTGTCATTACGTGAGTTACCATCCCGTTTTCCCTGTTATATGCTTGTTCATGTTTCAATATATGTGTTTGGTGAGTTTGAGTCAATTCGGATCGAGTTTGGTTGGAAATGAGACAAATAGTCTCTTTGATGAAGGAATAGTTGAAAAAGTCAATCGGATGTTAACTTATGAGTTAGAGGGCTCGGAATCAAATTCTGATGATTTGGTTAGCTTCAGGAGGTCATTTATGGCTTAGGAAAGTGATCGGAAATAAATTTGGAGGTCCGGTGTAGAAATAAGCTTGAATTGGCTAAGTTGGAATTTTGGCGAAATCCGATTGATAGGTGAGATTTTGATCCTGGAGTCGGAATGGAATTCCGACAGTTGCAGTAGCTTCGTTAGGTGATTTTGGATATTTTTGGAAATTTTCAGGTCATTCGGACATCGTTTGGTCAGGTTTTTGATAGAATATAGGTTTCAGAAGTTTTGGTTGAATCTTATGCTTGAACCGGCCTTAATTTGATGATTCGTGTGTTTGAGGGTATGTTTTTATGATTGTAACAAGTTTGTGTGATGATTTAGAGTGGATTTGTATTTTTGGTTGAGGTCCCGAGGGCCTCGGGATGTTTTCAGAGGGTCTAGGGAAGAATTTTTTATGTTTTTGGACTGTTGGTGTACTGCAACAGGTATTTTCGCTTCTACGGATGGGGAACCGCATAAGCGGCCCTGCAAAAGTGACAAAGGTGTCGCAGAAGCGATCGGGGGCTGGTCGGGCTATTTTCGCAGGAGCGGAGGTGAGGTCGCAGGTGCGGGCTCGCAGAAGCGAGCCCAAGTACGCAGAAGCGGATGTGGGCATTCGGGGGAATATCGCAGAAGCAGAGAGGGCTCCGCAGAAGTGGTCTCGCGGGTGCGAGAAGTTGACCGTAGAAGCGATCCTCACCATTTATTGAAAAGTCGCAGAAGCGGTATCGTTTAAGCGATGAAGGATCCGCAGAAGCGGAAAATCGTCAATGATTAAAGAAACAGAAGGGTTCGAATTTCAGAAGTTATATCTCATTTGGGGCTTTGTTTTAAGAGGTGATTTAGGCGATTTTGAAGAGAGAATCGAGAGGATTCATCAGGTAAACATTTATGGACTCAATTTATGTTATTATATTGTTAAATTATGGAGTTAACAACTGAAAATGGAGGACCTAAGTGTATTAATGGAGGTTTTTGCTCTAAGCCTGGGTTATTGAAAATTATTGATTTGAATGGGCAAATGGAGTCCGATTTTTATACCCTTTATATGTATGCACTCGTGGCGAGATAAGGATTCTGAAACTATAACGATTGTAATTTTTTGAGAAGCGGGCCCGAGGGTCGGATTTTGGCAACTTCGTGGTTTTTGATGTAATTCGAGTTATTTCGATTGGGTTATGTTCATTTAGCCTATTTTGATGTATTTTTATTGATTTTGATTAGATTTGGCATCCGAGGAGGTTGATTTGCGAGGAAAGCGCAAGGCGAGCTAGGACTTCTACCGATTCGAGGTGAGTGTTGGTAATAAATGATGTACTGAGGGTTTGAAACCCCATATTTACACTATACAGTACTATGCTGAGATGAAACTCGCGTCATGTGACGAGCGTGGTGGTATTGTGACTGGGGATTTGGACTTGGTCCTTCCCGATTGATAGTTTATTGTGTATAATGACTGAGAATGGGCTTATATCTGTGTATTTGGGCTAGTAGCCATGTTTGGGGCCTTGTGTCGATCTTCAGAATATTAGGGAAACCTATAGAGCTAAGTGACCCCTATATCATGTTGAACACATACTCTCAGCCGCATTCATAGCTGTATAGCATGACATGAATCAGTACTAGATATGTACTCTGAGTGAGAATACCTATGTTGAATACCCTGTTCTAACTGAGTGGGCCCGAGAGGCCAAGTCTATATTGACAGAGAGGGGTCGAGGACCCATTGTGAGGTATTGATATATATATATCGGATCGGGCTGCACGTCACAGCAGTATATACATATACATATATTGGATGATGACAAAATTATAACGTGGGGCTATGTTTACTTTTCCTTATGAGCTTAAAGATGTCCCGTAATACCTTAGATAAGGGTGTAATGTGGGCCGGTTCCGGACCGGGACCGGGACCGGGACCGCGGGCCTGGCGGTCCCAACGGTCCTGGTGGGCCGGTCCTGCCGAGCCGGTCTTTAACCGGTCCTAAAGCCCGTGACGGGCCGGTCCTTACGCGTTGGACCGCGAGACCGGGACCGCGAAGACCGGGACCGGGTAGCGGTCCTGGGCCGGTCTTCGCGGGCCTGGCGGGCCCCAACCGGTCCCAACGGTAAAATTAAAATTTTTTTTTTTTTTTTAAAAAAAAAATGGCCCAACTTAATACATATGTCATTTGGGGGAGAGAACATATGTCATTTAGTACCTTGTTGTGCTCATTCCATTGGGGGAGAGAAGATTAATAAAGATATGTCATTTTTAGTAATAAAAATTATTACACAAGTTATTGATTTATCTCTTAATACAATATATATATATATCTATTTCATACATATACATATAATATATATACATAATATATATTATATATATATACATAACATATAAACTTAATACATATATATAAGTTAAGTTTATATATGTTAAGTATATATATATATATTAAGTTTATATAATACTTATATATATATATATATATATATATATATATATATATATATAACTTAACTTATATATATAACTTAACTTATATATATAACTTAATTTATATATATACTTAATATAAGTACTTAATACATATATATATATATATATACTTAACTTAATACATATGTCATTTAGTACCTTGTTGTGCTCATTCCATTGGGGGAGAGAAGATTAATAAAGATATGTCATTTTTAGTAATAAAAATTATTACACAAGTTATTGATTTATCTCTTAATACAATATATATATCTATTTCATACATATACATATAATATATATACATAATATATATTATATATATACATAACATATAAACTTAATACATATATATAAGTTAAGTTTATATATGTTAAGTATATATATATATTAAGTTTATATAATACTTACCATATATATATATATAACTTAACTTATATATATAACTTAATATAAGTACTTAATACATATATATATATATACTTAACTTAATACATATGTCATTTAGTACCTTGTTGTGCTCATTCCATTGGGGAGAGAAGATTAATAAAGATATGTCATTTTTAGTAATAAAAATTATTACACAAGTTTTTGATTTATCTCTTAATACAATATATATATATATATCTATTTCATACATATACATATAATATATATACATAATATATATTATATATATACATAACATATAAACTTAATACATATATATAAGTTAAGTTTATATATGTTAAGTATATATATATATATATTAAGTTTATATAATACTTACCATATATATATATATATATATATATATATATATATATATATATATATATATATATATATAAATAACTTAACTTATATACTTAACTTATATAAACTTAATATATATATATAGTTAACATAGATAAACTTAACTTATATACTTAACTTATATAAACTTAATATATATATATATACTTAACATATATAAATTTAACATATATAAATACTAAACATATATATACTTAACATACATACATATATATAGTTAACATATATATACTTATTAAATACATTTTTTTTTTATTAAAAGCCCACGAAGCCCACGAAGCCCGCCAGGCCCGGGACCATGTGGGCTTAGGCCCGTCACGGGCCGGTCTTACCCACCAAGCCCACGAAGACCGGGACCGCCAGGCCCGGGACCGTTTAGGACCGTAAATGACCGGGACCGGCCCACTTAGCCCGTTTAGGCCGGGACCGGCCCACGTACGTCTACCAAATAATTCTCTAGCATAGTAATAAATTTATTAGGGCAAATGACTCTTGTTTTCTTAAAATTAGTTGATGAAAAAAGAGTCCACCTTATTTGCATTTCTTTACTGAAAACAGCGTTGCTCAATTTCAAATTTTTATATATATATATATATATTGGATTGGGCTGCACGCCGTATCAAGACTAGATCAATGTTGGATCAGTGTGAGACAGTAGTGGACTAGAATTGAACTTACCATTGTAGAGATGACGTACCTGTACGGTTATTCTTAGAACTGTTTAGTGATAATACAGGTGTTCTTACTTTTAGTTATTAATTATTATTGTTACTCACTAAGTTGAAAGATACTCACCCCACTCCCTGCACTTTATGTGCAGATACAGGTGTTTAGAAGGGATGTTGAGCTATCCGCAGCTGCTATTTTTCTGTTATCCGAGGAGACATCGAGGTAGCTGCCTATGTCCACAGGACCCGATCACTCTTTTTTCTTCCTTTTATGTTTTGTTACTCTGTCAAGACTTGGATTGTATAGGGTATTATCCTTCTGTTAGAGGCTCAGACTTGTGACACCGGATTCGTTGGGCTGTATTTCATGTATTTTGTTTCCGCAGTTGTTGTTTCTGTTATAAAAATAAGCTATTAACCTTAATGAATCTATGTAAAATAATAAATGGGTTGGTTATCTGGAAATCATGGTCGGGCTTGCCTAGCAATGTGTTGGGCGCCATCACGACTGGGGTTTGGGTCGTGACAGATAACATCACGTGTAAGAGTTATTACCGGATGTTGTATGGGATGATCCATATTATTAATATACCTAGGACCCCTTCCCTTTGTTTCTTTGTTTCTTTTCTTCTAAATCAACTCTATTTAATGCTTTCCGACTTTGTTTATTTCTAACCTTTTTCACACCTCCTTTTTTCTACTTCCCTGGAAAGGATATAATAAAGGGATTTTTTTTCCAATTTAAAGTGACAATCGAAACATGATTATTTAATTAAAATCAAAGTCACCACTTGGAAAATTTATGGTGTCTCAAGTCACCGGTTTAAATCTGAATCGAGGAAAAGAATGACTATGTTATTATAATATGCGAATCAGAAATTCGGGTAAAGAATTCTGTTAACCCGAGAGAATGTGTTAGGCACTCCCAAATTTTGTGATTTTAGAACGGTCGCTTTGATCATACTTGACTTGTCTAGTTGTTGATTTTAGAACCTATGTGTATTTTTCTCTTTTACCGCTTTTAATTAAGAAATCTTGAAACAGGTTAAGCATACATACACCCATTTATTTGGTGCATAAAAAATCATGTCATGTGGATGTGTCCACAACTAATAATGCTTTATTATTATTATTAAGAACGTTTGGCCGACATTGCGCAAACGCATACTCCGGTTTTGTTTTTAGGAACCGTAGTCATGTCACGCGAATGTGTATGCAATCACCAATGTATATTAAAGTGCCTAAAGTAAACTACAAAGTTCATTTTTGATGTCTAAGTTATGAGATGTTATTGTAAACTTTCCCCTGTATTGAGACTTCACAATCCTCTGCTTTTTTACACTCCTAGAATGAGTACAATATTTAACATCAAATAGCAGGAAGCGTGTCTTAGGCATATAGTGCCTAGTAGTAAACCTTCAACTAATTTATCTTAACTCCACAATATCTTTATAGAACCTGCCAGAGATCTAAGAACACAATTGCTCCCAAAAAATAGTATTTTAGATGGAAAACACTATGAAAGAGTTGAACAACTAGAACACCTGGCTTCGTAAAGCCATTTTTTAACTACAGCAATGAATTCTTTCAAATCATGATCACTAACTTCAACACCCGTGGAAATCATGGATGCCTCTTTCAATTCTGCCTCAACCTCTTCTGGCAGTATCTCTTAATCAAGAATTGAATTGCCATTGTATTAATAAATTCATCTTAGCCAATACACATTCTAACACACTAAAACTTAAATAGAAGAGAGCAAACCAATACCAAGACTTCATTAAGCAAAATCACATATAAACATTCGGGAAGTAGAGTAAGAATCAGACCTTTAGTCAAGCTTTCCGATTAAAAATTTCCTCCGAGCAGTACACATAAGAGACGGCAACAGCAAAACAAGACTACAGCTACTGAAATTGGATTGAATAAATCATAATAGAAAATCGAACAGGACCCTGTGGACTGAAACTTGTCGGCGAACTCGAGGTCGACCTCCTTTAATTTTTGTCCCGTGTTTTTGTTTTTGTATGTGACTGTGTGTGTGCGTGTTCTGGAGAGCTTTGGTTGGAGGAGGTGGTAGTGTCGCTGGTTCTATTCAGTCGAGAAATAGAGGTTCCAACGGCTCTAAGGTTCAGGGGTGAAGTGGGAGCGACGGGGTGGTTATATTCATTGAGCTGGTATGAGGTCGACGGCAGGAGGGTTTTCCTCTTTGAAGAAGGAGTGGTTCAAGGGGGGTTCTCTATTTTGGTTCTTGAAGCTGAAGGATCTATTGCTTGAAAATGCAGTGGCCAAAGTTCTGTTGCTTGAAAATGGAGGAGAAGATCTAGGGGTCCTTTGGTTTCAGGTGTGGTCGACGAGCTTTGGGGAGGGATCTTTTTTGTCTATTACGGCCGATCTCTCCGGCCTTTAGGCGTTTTTCATTTTATGAAGAAGTAGATATCCGATATGGGGGTCTGTAAAAAAGTTGCGCTCCTGTTCTTTTTTTTGTTAGCTCTTTAGGCATTAATTTATAGGTAGAGTCTAGGTTTAGGCATATATTTGTGTATTTTGCCAATTAGTCCCTTGGTTTTTATTTGTTAAGTCCTTAGGGTCTTTTTATTTATTTAATTTTTGTCCTAAAGAAGAGTCTAGAAGGGTCTCTAGACTACACAATGCCGTTTTTTAACAAAAAATAAGATAGAAATGCTGCATACAATACCAAAACTAATCCTAATTAATTAAACTAGACATGAAATTATTTTTGTGTTTTCAAAATTATATAAAGGTAAAAATAAGGTACTATTTTTGTATTTTTTTTTTTGAATTAATGAAAAATGCATAATCTAAAATATTTTTTTGTAATTTTCATTTTTCTTGTACTAAAATAAAGTAAAAGCGTCAAAATTGATTGAAATATCGGTATTAGGCCTAAATTAAATATTTATGTGCTAAAATATAAAAAATCACAGGGAGGGTCAAGAATTACACGTCTACAACCTTTATGTGAAAAACCCCTCTTATTTGAAGTCCTACTTGCCTATTTGTTATTTGTACTTAAGTCACAACAACAGCTTGGCCAGGAACCACACTAGTGGATCTTGAGGGGTGCCTAACTATAACAGCCCAGCCCACTAGTAAAATTTTCCGCTCTAGGCCTCCGCCCTCACGGGTTTAAAACGCGTCATTAGGATCTAAGGCTTTAACTTATATACCCAGCATCCCTCTTGTATTTTGCCGGTATGGGACTCTGTCTAAAGCCTGGGGATACACCCCTTCTTATGGACTTAAAGTCCTCATTGAGGTTTTCCCCACCTCATGGGATTTGTCAAGACTCAGCATTGAGGTTTGCCCTGCCTAAACGGGATTTGCCTAAACTTAGTTGAACTCTAACCCACTATCGATAAGGCTCACACAAGAGTGGCTCTGATACCTCTGTAACAGACGAGCCTACAAGTGATATTGTCTGCCCCGGGCCTAGGCTGTTATAGATGGTATCAGAGTCACTCTTGTGTCAGCATTACCGATGGTGTGTCAGATCAGAGTTAAGTGCTGAGTTTAGGCAAATCCCATGTGGTGGTGCAAACCTCAGCGAGGATGTAGAGTTCATACGAGGGGGTATATGTAACGCCCTAAACTATAGATATAGTCCCACATTGGCAAAACATAAGAGGGATGTTGGGTATATAAGTTAACAAACCTTAGACCCTAGCGACCTGTTTTAAACTTGTGAGGGCCCAGGTCTCGAGCGGACAATATCACTAGTGGGCTGGGTTGTTACACTAACACCTTCCCATCGGGATAATTTCAATCTCTTACCTAATCTCACATTATCCAAATCAAACCATTATTAGTGTGATAAGGCACTTAAATCATTAGGTGGCGATTCTTCAATTCCGTTAAAACCCAATTCCCCAAAAGGTAATGAGTTGTCCTCCCAAATGTCATAAACTCGATTTTGCGAGAAAAAGGGGGCGCGCCAGCATGGAGACTCTACTGGGATGTTCCTTTAGGCTTTTACCATTTCAAGCTATTACTATGACTTTACATTTCTTATGTGCCTTTATTTGTTTAATCCTTTTAAGCATTTAATTCCTTCTTCTACTACAAAACTGACTCGTTTCTTTGTTTCTTTGCTTTATTTCTTTTTCTACTTTCCTTTACTCCTTTCCTTTATTACTATTTTTAAATTATGAAGAACTGTTGTAATTATTGCTTTTGTAACATGCAAATAGGTGACAACTTGTTTTAATTATTGCATGAGCATGTTTTCAACATCATATTCCACATTCCACTCATGTTAAATAAAATGCTACAACAACACTTATAATCAGAGGTTGCGCCCATCCGATATTATTACCTCCTAAATCTGATAAAGGCATATTTGCGGTAAAACTAGTCGACCAGCTGTGTCGTCGACAGTTCTGCGCCTTTCCTTCTTGAGTTGTCCACTCAAGGGTACCAGTCTAAACCTTATAGAAACCCTTTCTCTTTAAATTATGCATGCATCATGGTCAAACCTAGCCGAGCCAGTTATGTTGTCCGCATAATGAGTCTTTAAGATTGCCTTGTCTAAAGTCCATTGGGTTTACCTAAAACCCAAACGGATCATATCACGTTCTATGCATTTATTTGGAGATCTAAAATGCTTTTATGCTAATTATTGATATTAAATAGTCGAGTCTAGAGGGGGTAAGGGCCTGACCTTTTGTATTGCAGAGGCACGAAGTCCCTAGATTCGACATAGTCACCAACATCCACCCAAAATTGCTAAGCTGGTGGAGGATCTTCATTCCAGTGATTAGGCTCTTGTCAGGAAATATCTAGGAAATCTACCTTCTCTCCTGGAAATTCAACCCAACAACAAAATCATAGAAGCAGCCACTATATTATGGGATTGTGATAGGTCTGTGTTCTGCTTTGGAGACATTAAGATGACACCCCTGCTTGAGGAAATGGGAGGACTGGCTGGTAAACTATGGGAAACTCTGGGTTTGTTAATGCCGAAAAACCTAAGGGTAGAGGTTTTCTCAAAATAGTGGGTCTAAAGAAGAATCTAGACTTGACATGTTTGGAGGAGTCATACATTCCCTTTGACTACTTGTATGAGAGGTAGGGTCATAACAAATATTACCGTACTTTTCCTGATGAGTATGCCCTTACCTCATTGGGGCATATTCAACGAAGGGTCTTTGTCTTCATGTTCTATTCCTTGGGGATTTCCAGTGAAGAAAGCAAGAATCAATTCCAGGCTAGCTATGGTCACCAAAACTCTAATGGAAAGAATTGACAGACAACCATTCAGTCTTGTGCCAATGATCATTGCAGAGATATACCGATCCCTAGAAAGGTGTCAATACGGAGACAAACATTTCGAAGGTTGTAATCTGCTACTTCAACTTTGGCTTATGTAACATCTCCAAAGGGGCGAGTACCGACAGGAAATCCATCAAAGGGACTGGGACAATCATATCTCCTTTCATCACCCGAAGCAAATGAATTACATGCCCAACATGTTCACCTAACCGTAGAATGATAGAGAGTGGGTTGAATCTTTGATAATTTGACTAAGGACCGAGTACAATGGATGTTCGAGTGGTTCCTAATCAAAGAATTCATCGTTCGATCCAGGGATGCGCCATTTCTGTCACGACCCAAACCCTGGTCGTGATGGCGCCCAACACAATGCTAGGCAAGCCAGACCATATTATCCCTTAAACCAGCCAGTTATTAATCAAATTAAACTCAAACAGTAATTAATCATATCAGGTGATAATCGAAACGTAATACATACAAAATACGGTCCCAACATATCGTGGTGTCACGAGACTGAGCCTCTACAGAATAGCATCCTAATACAACCAAGTCTAGTCAAATAGGAAATCAACAAGATGATAAAGAAGGAGAAAACAAGCTCTGCGGACGCTGGCAGCTACCTCGTAATCTCCGCAAAAGTAGACAAGGATCGGCAGCTAAAATGTCTCAACTGCTCTCGGGTACCTGTGGATCTGCACAGAAAGTGCAGGGGAGTGGGGTGAGTATATTTCAACTCGGTGAGTAACAATAATAAATAATAACTGAAGGCAAGAAATCCTGTGCTATCACTTAGCAGTTCTAAGGCAACCCTCACAGGTACGTCATCATTATAGTAGTACTCTAATTTCCAATCTACGTTTATCTCTACAAGATTCCACCCCGAACTAACCCTCACTCGTACCCCTACGGTGTACGGCCATCTCAACATATGAAGACACATACTTATGTCTATAATGTATAAGTATTTAAGTAAATAGTAGGGTATGAATAAGTATAATGCTGCGGCGTGCAGCCCGCTCCAATACATATACCGCTGCGGCGCGCAGCCCGCTCCATTTTACGTCGACGGCGCTCACTGGGGGTGTATACAGACTTCGGAGGGGCTCCCTAGGCCCAAGCACTATAATACTGCGGCGTGCAGCACGATCCACACAAATATTACTGCGGCGTGCGGTCCGATCCAATATATATATATGTATATATCTCTATACTCCTGCGGCGTGCAGCCCGATCCCATAATATACACCAGCGCTCACTGAGAATGTGTGCGGACTCGGACTCCGAAGGGGCTCCTATAGCCCAAGCGCAATAATACTGCGGCGTGCAGTCCGTTCCACATGTATGTTACATGTATATCACATGTATATTACTGCGGCGTGCAGCCCGATCCAATGTAGGTATATATATATAATACCTCATAATGGGTCCTCGACCCTATCCCAATCAATATGTGCTTGGCCTCTCAGGCCCAATATAATATATCACAGTGGGTCCTAGACCCTGTCTCAGTCAATATAAACTTGGCCTTTCAGGCCCACTCAGCTAGAACAGGGAATTTCACCCTAGATAATTTCTCTCAATGTACACATCTAGTACGGGCTCATACTATGCTATACAGCTAGAGCTACGGCTGAGTGTATGTTTCCAATCACGATATAAGGGTCACCTAGCTCTATAGGTTCCCTAATACTTTACAGATCGGCACAAGGCCCCAAACATGGCTATTAGCCCAATTGTACAGTTATAGTCTCAGTAACAGTCATACAACACAGTATTCTATTAGCCGGGAAGGACTAAGTCCGAACCCCCAATCACAATGTCACCACACTTGTCATAGAACGCGTGTCTCATCTCAATATAGCATTGTGAAGTGCTAGTACGGGGTTTCAAACCCTCGGTACATTGTTTACTACTACCACTCACCTCGAACCGGTAGAAGCTTCAATCCGCCTTGCGCTTGCCTCGCAAATCAATCTCCTCGGATGCCAAATCTGCTCAAAATCATAGAGAATGCATCAATATACGCTAATTTCACGAAATTCATTCGAAATAACCCAATTTATATCAAAACCCACAAGTTGTCAAAACCCGACTTTTGGTACACTTGTCGAAAAATTACAAAAATCACATATTCGGAATCCTCATCTCGATACGAGTCTAGGCATATAAACTTTACCAAAATCGGACTTCATTTGCCCACTCAAATCAGTGTTTTTCTTCAATTTAGGCTTAGGGCTCAAACCCACCTTAAATCTTCCATTTACAGGGATTTAACCAAGGATTTCATGTTAAAATGATGTAATTAAGCCACAAAACTTACCTCCAACGAATCCCCGATGAATTACCAGCAATTCCCGTGAGTTTCTCTCTCTAGAACTCAAAAATGGCGTCTTGGGTATATGAACCCGCGACTGGTTCTGTTCTGGTTTTAATTTCACTGCCAGACACCATTGTTCATCGCGTTCGCGTGACCCTCTACGCGTTCGCGATGAACAAACCAGCCTTACTCTTCGCGAAGCGACCCTGGCCATGCGTTCGCGATGCTCAAATCCTGTAACCCTTCGCGGACGCGACTCACCCCACGCGTTCGCGATGTTCAACCTCCCGGCCACCCGGATTTCTTCTACGCGTTCGCGATGGACCTCCCGCGAACGCGAAGCACAACATCACGACCCTACGCGAACGCGACGCCTTCTCCCGCGAACGCGATGCACAAAAAGGCTTGGCCTTCGCGAACGCGACACTGGTCACGCGAACGCGAAGGCTTAAGGGCCTGGGCAGAACCTGCAGTTTTCTGCAGAATTTTTCCAAGTTCTAAATGCCCGGTTGATGGTCCGAATCCATCCCGAGGCCCCCGGGACCCCAACGAAAACCACCAACATACCCCAAAACATGATACGGACTTGATCCAATCATAAAAACACCATACTAAACATCAAAATCACCAATTAACCACGGATTCAAGCCTAAGTTTCTTCAAAACTTTCAAAACTAACATTCAATCAAAAATCCGACTAAACGATGTCCGAATGACCTGAAAATTTGCAGACATATCCAAAATCACATAACGAAGCTACAGAAATTGTCGGAATTCCATTCCGACCCCCGGATCAAAATCTCACCTACCGTTCGGATTTCGCCAAAATTCAACCTTCGCCAATTCAAGCCTAAAACTACACCGGGCCTCCAAATTCAATTCCGATCGCTCCCCTAGCTCACAAATGACCTCCCGGAGCTGACCGAATCATCCGAATTCGATTCCGAGCTCTCTAACTAAATAGTCAACTCCGGGTTGACTTTCCTTATTCAAGTTTCATTCAAAAAGGCTATATGCCTCATTTTCAATCCAATTCACTCCTAACTCCCCCGATAGACTCTAACACCGATATAAAAGCAGGAAATATGTAATTACAACATAACGGGGTGGAAATTCCCGTGACGACGGGCCAGGTCGTCACAATTTCTGATATTGATCGATTTGAGAGGAACCTACCCTTATGTCCCTCTTCGAGTTATGAGACAAGTAAGCAAGAAGCAAGTTATACCAAGGGTCGACATGATGAGTCACTTCCGAGCTGACTTCTAAAATAACAATAGTCCGTATAGGTGCCAGGCTGATCATATGTGGCACTGCAAAATTATCTTGGGAAAGGACACCATCGAGCCAGACCGATACCATGTTGGTTTTACTCCACACTACTCAGGCTGGCTGGAGGACAATCACAATGGTCTGGTCAACCTGGGTTTGTTCGAGGTCACAGGATCATCGATAAAAAGGTTGAGGCACATGTCAAATACAACCAACTGCGCAAGAGGATTCAGTAATTTGAAAATGAGCAATGTGAAATACAAGAAGCCAATCAAAAACTAATTGAAAAATGGAAGGATATGGATGTCAGCGCTAACAAATAATTGGTCTCTTTGGAACGGGGTATAGTGGAACTGGAAAAGAAGTTTCTAAATAGGGTCGAAGACTGTCGGACTGTTGAAGGGAATGACGGTGGACATCTGGCCAAAGCCTACTTGCTACTAGGACTATATGAGCTGGGAGAGCTGTTCGATGGATCCAACAATGCCGAGTTTGGAAGGTCCCTCTAGGACAAAATAGATAGGAATTTTCATTTTTTTCACTTTATGAGATGTAATAAGGACAATGGCCATTAGTGACTTTTTATTCTCTTGTTATTTAGTGTCGTTTTGTAATTCATCTACCTTTTTATCAATGAAATGAGGCATGTAGCATTTTAAGTTCTCCAAATGAACTTGTCGCTAGGCTTACCTCGGGCATAACGAGTTCCCCAAAGTTAGGATGCACTTTATATTTTCAGCCCTACGTGTTTAAACATTGCAACATTTTATTTATATAATATTTACTGACTTGTTACCTTTTTGTTTTAGTTAGTGTTTGTTACCCTCCCTATAGGTTATTCGTGAACTCTGGAAACATCATCATATTTTACGAGATCCAGGGGCCCTTCACCTACTTTTTTTCCTAGTCCTGTCAGACACAACAACAAAGGAAAAATGGAAGATTCGAACAACTCACCTGAACGGGTAGAGGTCACTCATAGTGCTCTGGTCCCCAAGGAAAATTCATCCCAACTAGATCAAAAGCTGTTGATGTTTCAGGAAGAACTTGATCAAGTCCTGTTGCCCCAAGATTAGTTGAAGTTTTGAAGAATGACAAATGAACTCAGTGAAGGACCAGGTCCATCTTAGGAAACACAGTTGTTATGGCCCATGCACATAAGATGCACGTGAAGAAGATAAGTCCTTGGGGATCAAGCAGCAATATCTTTTGAATATCTTCTGAATTGATCAAAAATATTGCATACATGATAAGGAGAAGATGTCTCCTTATGAGAAGAGAATACATCCGGATAAGGGTTGGAGTTTGGATTAGTCTAGGACTCAAACTCAATGGAAGATCATAAATTGAGTCACAATCCAACTCTAATTACTAATCTAATAAATAACTTAGTTGTTCTCTTTTACGGGGATTCACATATGCTGAAGTTAAGCAAAATTGGGAGCAAAAGAGCAAGGCTATTTTGCAAGCAATTTATGTGAGATTGAGTATGCACTTCTGTAACTACTTGAACAAGATAGAAGAACCAGTTCCATTGTGTTTATTCTTATTCTAGTTCAATTGTAGTAAGTGATTTAAAACTTGTACCTTTCCAGCTTTCATAAATGCAATTATATTAGGTACTTTGAGTATTCAGGTTAGAGTTAACTTGAAAGTATCACAACAGTTGATGTTGTGTGCCACACTGGGATTAGAGTTAATCCTTAGGTTTACAAGAGTTTTGTAAAATGTTGTTTTTGGCACATACAGTTTAGTGGATGTTTGGAAAAATCCTACTAAGTAGTAGGTCATGGTTTTTTTCACCTTTTGAGCCAGGTATTTTCCACGTAAAAACCACTGTGTTCCTTATTTTTGTATTTTAATTCCGCAAACAATAGTAGTTAGAACATCTAGAAGAACCAGGTTCTTATAGATCAAAAATTGGGTACCACACAAATTACCCCCACCCCTTGTGTGATATTGATATTTGGAACATCAATTGGTATCAGAGAAGGTTATCCTTGAAGAGGCTAACACCTTAGGAACAGATCAACATGATTGCACCACCTGGGAACTGGAAAGGGCAATCCACTGCTAAGCATCCACTATTCAATGGACAGTATTACGCATAGTGGAAGAATAGGATGAATGATCGCATCATAGGAGAAGACTATGAACTCTAGGACATAGTCACCGATGGACCTTTGGAAACTACAATGAAAAATTAGGAAGGAGTGGAAGTGCCAAAGACAAGGGCTCATTGCACTGCTGAAGATTTGAAAAAATGGGAGAAAAATGCTAAGGCCACAAAATGGCGTGTGTGTGGACTGGGTGCAGATGAATACAACAGAATCCAAAGTTGTACTACTGCAAAAGCGATTTGGGATACTTTGCAAGTGGCTCATGAACGAACATCTCAAGTGAAGAGATCTAGAGGAACATTGCTATATTCTCAATATGAGAATTTCACTAGGAAAGATGGAGAAACCATTCAAGAGATGTACACCAAATTCACTATACTAACAAATGAACTTAAGTCTCTTGGAAGAGTTATTCTTGAGGAAGACAAGGTTGAGAAGATCTTGACAGACTTCTTCAAGTTTCTTGGGAAAGCAAAATCACTGACATTCAAGAATCTAAGAATATGGCCACTCTCAGGCTGGATGAACTAATTGGGAATCTTACTGTTTATGAACTGAGAAGGCAAACTAGTAAGATGGATACACCCAAGAAGGAGAAAATTTTGGCTCTCAAAATTACAGAAGGTTCAGACCTAGAAGATGATGAGATGACTATGATCACTAGAGATTTCAAAAAGTACCTTATGAGAGGAAAGCGTTCATCAAGAGGTACAAACTTCAACACGACAAGTGCTCCTGAGAAATAGACAAATGATGGCTACTATAAGTGTGGTAAGACTGACAACATGATCAAGAATTGCCATCAATGGGAGATTGAGCGGAAGAAAGCAAGGGATGAACGAAGAAATATGAAGCAGCCAAAGAGAAACAAAGGTTCAACCAAGGCTATGGATTTTGTTTGGGGAGAAACCTCTAATAAAGACTCAGAAGATGAAGCTGAAGAAGAGCAAGCTCTTATGGCCACTGGAGAATCAGATGATGAGCAGGAGATAAATATTCTACATCTCAAGGACAAAATTAAATTTCTGTCTAAAGAAAGGTTGGTTGAGCTATTATTAGACTTCATTTATGAGTCTGAAATAGTTAACAATAAAAAGAAAGTTCTGTCTAGGGAATGTGTTATCTTAAAAGCAAAATGCAAAAATCTAGAATCTAGGGCTGATGAGAGTGATAACAAAAATGCTGAGTTGAAGAACCATGTTCTTAAACTTGACAATAGTATTCTAGAATTTAGGTCAAAAAATCTAAAACGAAACCTAGGAATAGGAAAGAAGAAAGCAGATCACTCATTTTTGACTCTAGAAGAAAATATAGGAAAAATGAAAGATGAATTTTATAAGAAAGGAATTGGTTAAGGTTCTAAAAGAAGATCTAGGAAAGGTGAAACATGAACTAGACAGAACTCGCAAATAGAACAAAGCTTCTGATGCTCTCTCATGGTTGCAAGAGCATCACAGTAGCAATAAAAGAGGACTTGGATATGGAACTCAAGTTCCATAATGCGAACCCAAAAACAAGTACCTCACTCTTCCTGAAAATAAGATATGCACACACTGTGGTAAGACTGGCCATTATAAAAATAAATGTAATGCAAAGGAAAATGTCAGTCAAAGGAACAAAGCTTTTGCTCAAGAAAAAAACAAATTACCTAGCTAGTCAAGAAAGAATCTGATTCATCCTTTTGCCCATAGAAGGGGAACCAAACTAGTTTGGGTTCTTAAGACTAACCCTTGATTTTGTTTTGCATGCTCAAGTGAAAGAGAGTAGCCAAATATGGTACATGGATAGTGGCTGCTCAAAACACGTGACTGGGAACAAGGACCAGTTCCTTTCACTTGAGAACCTAAAAGGAGGTAATGTCTCCTTTGGAAATGAAAATAAAGGTGAGATCATTGGGGTTAGAAAGGTAGGTAAGACAGACTCTCATTCCATTTAGAATGTCTACTTGATAGATAGCTTGAAATATAGCATAATTAGTGTGTCACAACTGTGTGACAGAGGTAACCTTGTAGCTTTCACCTCTACCAAATGTTTTGTGATTAACCTTACCACTGACGAGATTATTTTGCAGGGAAGAAGAGTTAACAATATTTACATTGTAGATTTGTCAATTCTTTCTGAAAATGTACTCACTTGTCTAAGTGTGCTAGTTAATGATCCCCTCCTGTGGCACAAAAGACTTGGCCATGCCAGTCTAAATCAGCTAAAAAATTAGTCTCCAAGGACTTGGTGATAGGGTTACCTAATATCAAGTTTAAGGAAGACAAAGTTTGCGAGGCATGTGCAAGGAGAAAAAAAGGTAAGGTCATCCTTCAAATCCAATAAAATGGTAAGTACGTCCAAGACGTTGGAACTGGTTCATATGGATCTTTGTGGTCCAATGAGAACCATGAGCAGAGGTGGAAAGAAATATATCATGGTGCTTGTTGATGATTATTATAGATTTACCTGGGTACTATTTCTAACATCCAAAGATGAGGCATTTGAAATGTTTACTGCCTTTGTTAGAAAAACTCAGAAATAATTAGGAAATCAACTTGCATCCACTAGGTCTGATCATGGAACTGAATTTGAAAATGTAAAATTTGCTGAATATTGTGATGAAAATGGTATAGGTCACAACTTCTCTGCCCCTAGAACTCCTCGGCAAAAATGGTGTAGTTGAAAGAAAGAATATGACCCTTGAGGATATGGCAAGGACCATGCTTCTCTCTAGCAAATTACCCTACAGCTTTTGGGCAGAGGCTGTAAACACTGCATGTTACATAACCAATTGATGTATGACTAGGACTTTTGTTGATAAAACTCCTTATGAGTTACTTAAAGGGAGAAAACCAAACATACCCCACCTTAGGTCATTTGGTTGAAAGTGTTATGTGCATAATAATGGAAAAGACTCCCTAGGTAAATTTGATCCCAGAAGTGATGAGGGAATATTCTTAGGATATTCTTTACATAGTAAAGCATATAAAGTATTGTGAGCACATGATTTTTGCACCGGGCAAATAATTCCAAAATTAAAATAAATATGTTTTTGAGTGCAATTACTTGCTTTATTTGAAATTAGCTATACTTTGTGTGTTTGAATAAGTAGAAAATAGAAAAAATAAAAAAAAAACTAGGCTAGGTGATTAACTTATTTAATTTGATTAGTTTTGAGAAGGAAAAATAGTTTTAAGTAGTTAAAATTAGGAAAAATAGTAGAAAATTGCCAAAAAATATTAGATAATTAGCATAAGTAGGAAATCAGGGTTTTATAACATTTATAAAAGAAAAAGAAAAAAAGTATAAAAGAAAATACATAAAAATAATAAAATTAGAAAATACAAAAAATATAGGTGGTATAATAAGATTGGGCCGATTTTAATTGAAATGAGCAGGCCCAGATCTATTGGCCCAAGGAAATCCAGTCCAGGCCTTCAGCAGATTTGATCTCAGCCGTTACTCATGTTTGATCTAACGGCTAAGAATCAATCCGGAGTTTTCTAGTTAATTGAGATGTAACGATCAATCTAGGCCGTTCATGAGAGGTGATCCAACGGCTCAGACAAATAGGCGGAATTAATTAGTTGATCTCGATCGTCCGTTCAGGTGATCTAAGGGTCAAGGCCTTTGGTCTATTTAATAAACCCAAACGGCGTCGTTTTAGTAACGCACGCACGGGCCGTCGATCTTCATCAATTGGATGGCTAGGATCACCTTAGCTTCATCAGCTATATAAGAGTTATGTCTGAACGATTTTGGCCACTTTACGAACTCCCTAACCCTAGCCGCCCTTAACACCTTCTTCATCTCCCTCATCATCATCGTTTTGAAACGCTGCCGGCAATGGAGGCCACCACCTCTACGGTGGTCTCCGGCCACCCCCTTCATCTCCCTCACCCTTCTCTCCTTCTTCTTCACCACAAACACCCAGAAACTCCAGAAAACAGACCCTTTCTTCTGAAACGCCGGTCACCGGAACTCCGCCGGTGACCACCAAACAACGAGAATCCACCTCAAACCAACGCCAATCGTTTCCTTTTAACCTGATCTATCCAACCGTACCACCCATACCCCTCGAATATCCCTTGAACTCTTCGGATATCCAAAATAAGGTCGCCGGAAACCTAACTCCGGCGACTCCAAAGCTTGAACCTCCCAAAGACCCTGTCTTTTACCCTCACA
The DNA here is from genome assembly GCA_032618575.1 of Nicotiana noctiflora. NCBI lineage: Eukaryota > Viridiplantae > Streptophyta > Magnoliopsida > Solanales > Solanaceae > Nicotiana > Nicotiana noctiflora. The sequence continues at coordinate 190,621 of JASVEL010010782.1, read as the reverse complement.
AAACACCCATCTTCAAACAAAAACCCAAAAAGGATTCGTCTTGAGGTCTAAACACAAAAGTCAGAAATGAGGAATGAAGAAAGGAAATAAGAAAAAAGGAAATGAAACGGAAAAGAAAAAGAAGAAAAGAGTTCGAGAGAGAGTGAGGAAAAAAGAAAAGAAATAAGAAGCTTGGGGGACAGACCCCGCAAAGCTAAGTACCCCCTCCCCCCCTTTTTGTTTTTGTGTGTTCTTTTGCCTTTCTTTGTTTGTGTTTGTGTTTGTATTGCCCTGCATGTTCTATTTGTTTTCGTTATTTTGTGCTTCACATGTTAGTCGTGGAGTTATTCTTGGCTTTTGTTGATTCTGTTCTTGTTTTCATCCTGAGTTTCACATGCTAGGTTAGAATTTTCTCCGTTTATCTTTTATTCCGTTCACTTTTTGTTTATCTTCTCTTGTTTCACAGTATATCCTGTATATCCCTGTCTGTTAGCCTGTTCATCTTCTATCTCTTAAACTGTTCTTTTGAGCCCATTAGTAATAGGATTTTGGTTAGTTATCTGTTCTGTTTGATATCATGATCCTTCACTCTGAATTCAAATATCTCATCATTCTTTGTCATATTGACTGTTAGTTCCTGATTTGTCTCAAAAGCATGATTATGATTTTTCACATGTATAGTTGTTTAGTCATTTGCTATAGCTTCTCGCTTGTTGGTTTCTTGGTATGAACTCTTGTTCTGGTATCCTTCTTTTACCTCGTTGGTCCTCTGTTAGCATTAGGCTTTCTCTTCTTATTGATATCAGATAACTTCTTTTAGTTTGAATGGTTCTTTTCCTTTGTTTATTCCCATGATTGGTCTTAGGATTAGGATTGGCTGTCATTCTCATACATGAGTCTATCCTGCTTAGCTTTACCTGTTCTATTTGCTTAGCATGGTTTTAGGGTCAATACTTGAGAATGATTTTTGATTACCTTGCTTATGATTACCTTGTTAAAGTCCACTGTGTCTATGTCCAGTTGAACCATGTTAGCTATTTTGTAAGTCTTAGCATCTATGAGTCTATGACCATGAACTTTAAGTACTCTGGGTCTTTCAATGAATCATCTAGCATAAATTGATTGTAATTAAGTCTGCTTGATATTAATTAACACTTTGATACATGAAATTGAGTCATGAGAGTTGATTAATTAAGATTCATCATTATCAAACTTCCCTCCTGAGTTTTAATTGACTAATGAACATTGCTTGGTTTCATGTGACTATGTGTGCAATTGTATGTCAAAATGACTGAGTTTGCATTAGGTTTATTGTTAGTGTGAACACTGTTAAGTGCCTATCACACATAGGTGAATTGGTTATAGCTGTTAGTGTTAGGTTTCATTGGGTGGCTAGTTTCTAAATAGGTTTAAAACTGAACATGAACAAAAATAGGCTATAGGTTCAATAATTGACCTAAGAGTGGTAAACTTTGCAAAAGGTTGACCAACTCTATAAGGTCCAAACACACCAGCTCACTTCAAAAGGGGCTGGTTGTGCAAAAACTGGTCAAACTTGCAAATGCAAGCTCACCAAGGCTCATTTGAGCCCTAAACATCAAGTGGCCAGGCCTGCAAAGGCTTTGGGCCCAACTATGTTCAGTAATTGGGTTTAATTACCCAGGTTAAGTCTCTACTTGAGACTGGCCATTAGCATAATGTTCTAATTGCTTTAACTAAGCAGGCTAGTCCTGCACTTTAGTTTAATTGACTTAAAAATCACAAAAGTAGGCTATTAAGCAATAATTAGTCCTAAGAGTGGTCAACCTTGCAAAAGGTTGATCAATTCTATAAGGCCCTAACACACAGTCCACCTTAAAAAGGGGTTGGTTGTGCAAAGGGGCTAAGTCTGCAAATGCAGACTAGCCCAGGCTTTTTTTTTAGCCCTGAACATTAAAAAGACCAAACCTGCAAAGGTTTTTGGGCCCAACTGTTCAGTAATTGGGTTTAATACCCAAGCCAAGTCTCAACTTGAGACTAGCTAGCCTTTAAATAGTTTAATTTCATTAATAAAGCAGGCTAGTCCTGCAATTAGTTTTAAATTGAAATAATTTGGTCTTAATTGATTGGAACTAATTAAAAGAGGTTAGAATTGAAATAGTTCTTTAAAGTAGACCTGGCCAGCCCTTAAATACCAATGCAAGGGCTGGCTATTAGTTAAATAAGTCCCAAAGAATCTGAAACCTGACCTAGGCAGTCAGGTAAATCAGCAGTGGCATTCAGGGCATAATTGGAAACTAATTTGGTAAAACAGTGAATAGGGTGAAACTTAAGAGGGTAAGAGAGTCATTTGTACCCCTGATTTCTGCAATTTTGCAGAGATTTAAGGGTATAATGGTCTCCCTAAAAAGGGAAATCTGTAAAAATCCCAAACCCTTAGGGCTACATTGGTAAAAACCCACAAAAAGGAATCTTTAGAACCTTCCAGCACATGCTGGAAGGGTTTCTGCTAACTAAATTGGGGGTTTAAGTGAATATTTCATAATTTTTAGAGGGGGAAAGTTGGGATTTTATCCCATACTTTCTCCCCAAGTTTCAGCCCTTGGTTTAGCTATAAATACACCCTAAAAAGGGGCTGAAAGGGGTTGGAAAATTGGGCAATCTGAAATTCATTGAGTCTGGCTTTTAAATACAAAGTTTCAGAGTAAAGAAATAGCTTAGCAGTAGTGTTTCTGGGATTTTTTTTTCTGGTGAAAACTTGTGGATTTCTTCTGGGTTTTGGAGTTCTTTGCTCGAATTGGGTCTGAATTTCTACTTGCTTTGCTGTGGGATCTTTGCTTGCTATTGCTGTGTTGTCTTGTTCATCTGGCATTCAATTCCACTGTTGCATTGTTGTTGAGTCTATTGCTAATTATTTACTTCCATTTCCCCCTAGAACTCATCGACTTTCTCCATTTTGATTCAGGTACACTACTCTTTCACTTGAAGCTGTAATGGCGAATTGTTGAAATAAAAATGAAGATCTTGACCCGATTATATGCTGTCCTGTAGTTTATGTTTAGTGTTGTTAGTTTAGATTTGTAATTTATCTATTGTAGTATTCTGTAGTAGCTGAAAAACGAAAAAACAAAAACATTGTAATAACTAGTAGTATAGTAGCAATAGTGCATCACCTAGCTTAATTAGGTAATAGATCTTAAAACATGGGTTAGTTAATAATAATTTCAAAAATCGGTTGGTCACTCACTCACAATAGATTCATAAGTCTTAATCACATATCAGATGTCATTAACACATAGATAAGCTTAAAAATAGGAAATGTTAGATTAGATAGTGCTTTAATCATGTTTTAGGTTAATAATCTGGTGATAAAACAAGTCACATTGAAATCAGTAACATAATTATAAATAGGTCTCTGAGTTGTTCATTTACGGGTATTGATACAATTTAACTAGAACCATATTTGTAATGTAAAAATACTTAGTATATAATGAAACTGGTAATGTGATTATACGTGAGTAGTTAATCAGTTAATTCAGATCCATCGTTAATTAGTTTAATCATTCTTTAAGTTTATTATGTAATCACGTCGCCTTCTCAGATTAGGTATTAACTTCAAAACGCTAGTGTAAGAAGAAGAAGTAGTCTGTTAATTCTGATTTATGGTAATAAATAATTAATTTATAGCTGATGTATGATATTGATTTCCTTTACTGAATAAATAAAAGTGCCTTCTATTTCAAATGTGTATCTTTTTTCTTTTGCTTCAATTGTTTCCAATTTTATTTAGTTTGGGCCCAATGCGTGTTATGGGCCTGAATCTCTATATAATGCCAACTGGGCCTGCGAGCAGAAATCCAACAACATCCTGGGTCTCGAAGACCAGGGCAGTTCAAGCATATGTTTAGTGAAAAGAAGACCAGGCCCCATTGAATAACAGAAATAACGGGCCTGGAACGCTTGGTAAATACGATTAAGGAAAAAACAAATATAGAAAACATAGTCAAATACTAGTATTGAATCCTTTAATGAAAATTGGGACGAGCCTCGCCCGAATAACAAACACCGGGGCCCCTATTTAGTAATAATATAACATAGTAGATCCGGAGAGGTTAATAGCGAATTCCATAGCCTCTCCCAAAAGTTAAAAGCCGATAGACGTTATTTAGGGCACGATTTTAATGAACTTTCCATTGAACGAGTGTGCACTTGGTGCGACTCAAATCCAAATCTCGGCAAAGCTGAAATACACCGAAAGTCATAGCGTACTGGTTGCGGTATGACTCGAGGTGTGTTTTTGCGATGCCGTAAATTCTCTAAAAAATAATACTTAATGTAAAAAGCACTATATGTTGTTAAAATCTGTGATTAAGTCAAGCAAGAGTCGGGAACGACAATTGAGCGGCCGTGCTAAAACTACGGAACCCGGGAATGCCTAACACCTTCTCCCGGGTTAACAGAGTTCCTTATCCGGATCTTTGCTTCGCAGACATTTTTAAAGAGTCAAATTCCTCGGATTCGGGAATAACCGGTGACTTGGGACACCATTATCATTCCCAAGTGGCGACTCTGATTAATCTCAATAAAATCCCGAACCGATTGTCCTTTAATTGGAAAAACTCCTTCCCTTACGTTATTTTATCCGTTTCGGATATTTGAGCGTCGGGGTATACCCTACGAGCGTATTTATATGCTTATTTTCCCAAAAGTGGGGTAGTAAAAAGGGAGGTGTGACAAGTATTTAATTAAAGAACTCTATGTGTAGAAGAAAGTGTGCATGTTGTATTTGATGAAACCAACGTTCTTTTTGAGAGACATGAACATGAACATGAAGCCATTGGCTTGGTAAGAGAATTGACTGAAGCAGCATCAAAAGAAGGAACGGGTGATGGAACAGGTTCTTCCAGTTTGGGCAACCTGACAGGGGGAACTAATCAGGGAGAAAATGAAACAAACTCTTTACAAGAAACTGTTCATGAACATGTTCCTCATTAACAGAACACAGGAGAATCGTCTAGTAGAAACTAGTTGTTGATGAAACCTCACAAGTATCAGAGTTCTCATCCCATTGAGAACATTATTAATGATCCAACATCTGGAGTCAAAACAAGATCACAATTAAAGAATCTGTGTGCATTTGATGCTTTTCTATCTCTTATTGAACCTAAAAATGTTGTTGAGGCTTTGCAGAATGCCGACTGGGTCAATGCTATGTAGGAGGAACTCAATCAATTTGAAAGAAGTCAAGTCTGGCATCTAGTTCCCAGAGCCAAGGACAGGTCAGTCATTGGCACCAAACGGGTCTTCAGGAACAGACTTGATGAAGATGAAACTGTTACAAGAAACAAGGCAAGGCTGGTGGTTCAGGGCTACAACCAAGAGGAAGGCATTAACTATGATGAGACCTTTGCTCCAGTTGCAAGACTAGAGTCAATCAGAATCCTCATTGCCTTTGCAGCACATATGGAATTAGATGGATGTCAAAAGTGCCTTCCTAAATGGCTACCTCAAGGAGGAAGTGTTTGTGAAACAATCTCCAGTATTTGAAAGCAAGGAATGTCCTGAGCATGTGTACAAGCTGGACAAAGCTCTATATGGGCTCAAACTGGCCCCAAGAGCTTGGTATGAATGACTATCAAAATTCCTACTGGAGCATGGGTACAAAAGAGGTAAAATTGACAGCACTTTGTTCCTAAGGAAAAAAGGTAAAGACCTTATTGTTGTACAAATATATGTTGATGACATAATATTAAGGGCCACTACTGATAGGTTGAGTAAGGACTTTGCAAAATTAATGGGAAGTGAGTTTGAAATGAGTATGATGGGTGAACTAAATATCTTCCTAGGCTTGCAGATCAAACAAAGTACAAATGGGACCATTATCATTCAGCAGAAGTATACAAAAGAACTAATAAAAAAGTTTAAAATAGAGGACTCCAAAGAAATTGATGCACCAATTGAAACTGCCACTAAATTAGATGTTGATGAACCTGATTCATCAGTTGATTGAAAGTTGTATAGGGGTATGACTTGTTCACTTTTGTATCTTACTACCAGCAGACCTGACATTGTTTTCAGTGTAAGACTTTGTGCTCGTTTCTAGGCAAATCCAAAGGAGTCACATTTGACTGCTGTCAAGAGGATACTGAGATATCTAAAAGGCACCACAGATTTGTGTCTTTGGTATCCCAAAGGTAGTAAATTTGATTAGGTAGGATATGCTTATGCTGATGATGCAAGTTTCTTAGTGGACATGAAGAGTAGTTCAGGTATGGCACATTTCCTAGGGTCATGTCTAGTGTCATGGGCTACCAAAAAGCAAAATTTAGTAGCCTTGTCTACCGCTGAAGCTGATTTTGTTGATGTTGCCTCTTGTTGTGCTCAATTGCTATGGATAAATAACAACTGGTAGACTATGGAATTGAAGTGGGGTGTATTCCAATATTTTGTGATAACACTAGTGCTATAAGTATGACAAAGAACCATGTTCATCATAAAAGGACCAAGCACATAGATGTTAGACACCACTTCTTAAGAGATAACTATGAGAAAGGGTTAATCTCCATAGAATTTTGTACTACTGATAAACAAATAGCTGACATCTTTACTAAACCACTGAGTATAGAAAACTTTGAAAGGAACAGGTTGGAATTAGGGATGATTAAGATCACCTAAAAGGTCCACTTCAGAATGCAATGAAAAAAAATGAAAAAAAATTGTTAGGAGCTCTTAATTCAATGTAAATATCTAGACTAATTCTTACTCAGTCTCATAATTTAATTAGTATACTCCTGTGACATGTGTTTTTATGAATATTTAATCTCTTACAAATTTTTTCTATTCTGATATTTAAGGCATGATCAACAGAAGTGTTACTTGAAGAACCTAGTTCATCAGTATATGCTCATGAGAAAGTTCAAGTATGTTTCTATACTTTGCACAATTAGAAAGATAAAATTACCAATCATGAGAAGAATTCCTAATTACACCAAACTTTCAGAAATTCTATCTGTTGAGCATTGAACCGGTTTTATTATCCTATGAGTCTAACTAAAACAGGATTTTTTCCTAAAAATAGCGTCACTCATTAATCTCTAAGGAGACCGGAATTCTAACTTGATTAGACTCCTAAGTGACTATTGAAAAGGCTATTGTTACAGGCTTTATCATGATCCCTCTTTAAATACACTCCACCTTCACTCATTACTCACAACTGTCATTCACTTCTCAAATACTTCTGATAAACCCCTTTCTTCTCCAAAAATTCCCAAAAGATTTCTAGATATTCTCTGCCATGACTAATCCTCAAGAAAATCCTGAAACTCCCCCACATGTTTCCCCTAATACTTCATCATCAACACTTTCAGTTGAAACCCCAAAACCTAGATTCCGCTGGCAAAAGATGTTAGCCAGAAAAACGGTAGCATTTGGCTCTCTCAGAAAAACCTTGAACAAGAAATTAAAGGCCAGTCAAAGAAAAGAGGTTTCAGCTGAAAAATCTGTAAGACCCCGTAAAAGTTTTGTGCATAAAACCTAGTAGCTGTGGTGTCATGGTCCGAATAATGTGTTAGGAATGCGTAGAATTCTTCGCGGCGAGCTTGCTCGCCGCGGTTCGGAACCTTGGTAGTGATTTAAGTTTCAAAAATGTAGAGAATAAATTTTTCCGAAAAGTGTCAAATATGCGGTCAAGAATGCGACCGCAAACCTGTTATGCGGACCGCATTCTTACCGCAAAGCTTTCCAGAAAGTCTCCCAAAATCGTGTTCAAAATGCGGTCGATATGCGATTGCATAGTGAATCTGCGGTGCACTTTGCGATCGCATATCGAGAATGCGGACCGCATATTGGTCGCATTCTGTAATAGAACTTGAGTCATTTTTAGGCCATTATGCGGTCACTATACGGACCGCATGTTGATTCTGCGGTCGCAAAGTGCACCGCAGATTTGCCCCGGCCCAGATTTTTGTAACATTTTGACCCGATCTCTTCTTTAATATAACACCTTTCTTCTTCATTTTATCATATCATCTTACCAAAATTAGAGAGAGAAGAGAGGGTTTTTAGAGAGAGAAATCTTTCATCTTCAAAGATTGTTCCAACCACTTAATTCCAAGGGATCCTAGGGCAAGGATTCAATTTCCCCAATCTTTTCAAGGTAAAAACCCTAACTATTTTCTCTAATTTTCAGATTTAAATTGGGTAAAGAGAGGTTTGCATATAATAGCTTTTGAAAATATAATTTTACACTCATGCATGATTATTGAACTTGATTTCTAGTAAAAAGAAGTGAGTAGAAGTAAGAGTCTTCAAGAACAAGGTTGGCAAGTGTAGGATATCTTGGGTAAGCATAAAGTAGGAAGAAAACTCATCACCAGGTATGTATGGCTAATTTTGATTCTTGTGAAATCGCCTATATGTGTGAAGTTTGTTTGGTTCGTGTTAAATTGATAAATTGTGTGAAATTCTTGATGTTGTTGTTGGATATTCAAAGTTTGTTGTTGAGCTATGAGGGTTGTAAAATGAGAGTTTAATTTGGTAAAAGAATTGTGAATAATGCTTATGATGGCCTATATGGCACCTTGTGGAAAAGAAACGAAACACTCGAGAATTGGTTTATTGTGGAAAGAGATGAAACACTTGAATTGTGGAAAATTGTTGAACATACTTGTGTGAATATTCTTGATTATGGAAATATTGTAACTTGGTTGTGATATTGGCTTGATAGGTAATTGAGAACATGAAACAATGTGCAAGTTGCTTATTTGAACTTGTTGAAATTGTGTGTAGTATCTTATCTGCTGTTTGAAATTGTTGTATTTTAAACTGTAAGACGGGGTCGTGTTGCGCGCCGCAACGTGAGGAAATAAGGTGTGGGTTGGGGTGATAAGGGTGGCCGAGGTAATAAGGGTGGTCGGGGGCAATAAGGATGGAAAGCGATCGAAATCGCTATTGAAAATTGATACAAAAATCAATAATGTGAAATTGTGAAAGGAGACAGCGGGAGAGTTTGCAACCTGTGGGGCACTGATTGCCCCTTTGTTTGACTACTTGTGCTTTACGTGATTGATTGGTTATGGTTAAATTGGTTGATCGTAGAAAGTGCTTTGTGTTGAGAATTATTTGAAATGAGGAAAAATGTGGAAACATGGTTGGCTGGCTTAATTAATTGTTGATGTAATTCAATGGCTTGAGTTTACTTGGGACAAAGTTTGTCCATACATGCCAGTACAATTCAAGTGTACTGACGTCCCTTTTGCCGGGGACGCTACATTCGTGTTATGATTGTAGGTGGATCAGTAGCAGGCACTTCAGCTCATCGGCAGTAGTATCCTTCTCCTTCCACTGCCCGTTTTGGTGAGCCCCTTTCTTCCTTGGGGCCCTGTGTGGTTCATGCCACTTTTGTTTAGATTTCATTTTGGTTTTGTAAGGTATAGCCGGAGCCTTGTTACCGGCAAGCATTGTATTCCCCTTTTTGTATCCTAGAGGCTCTGTAGACATGTAAACTGTGGGACTCCAGACTTATGTATATATATTGTGTTATGTCGGGCGTTGTAAAAATTGAAATCTTGTTAATGAATCACTCGTATCGTTTTATTTGTTTAATGTGAAATCATTTATGATTAGTAATATATTTGGTTAATGAGAAACAATCAACACAGGGGTAACGCGTGGGAATGAAAGGCACCCAGGTCCGCTTGACTGGGGAAACCCGGTCAGGCGCCGGTCATGTTCCCCGATTTGGGGCGTGACAAACTTGGTATCAGAGCCTATGGTTTTTAAAGTGTCCTAGGATGTCTCGGAGCCGTGTCTAGTAGTGCCCTTCTTATAGGTGTGTTGTCGACCACATCATATAAGTAGGGGGCTACACGGGCATTTAGGAATTTACCTATTTCTTTGTTAATCTATATCATGCGGTAAAGTGCAATGTGGAAATACCTGTGTCTAATTCGCGCCTTGTTCCCAAATTTTCAGAATATGGCACCTAAGAAGAAGGCTAGACTCGGCCTTAGGGCCAATGCCGGTCCAAGTGCGGTTGTTAATCATGTACCCGGTGCCATGGGAGAGAATGACCCACCAGTCCCGAATTTGCCTGACCCATCTATTCAAAACCCAAGTGTCCCTATTCCAGCTGCGGCAGGAGGATGCCACCATTCCTCCTGCCGGTGTTCCTGACTCAGATACAGTTCCCGCTTCGGGCTCGGGTATCTCTAATGAAGATCTTAGGGGAGCCATTCATATGTTAACACGGTTAGTGGCCGCCCGGGCCCGGAGATCCCATGATGCCCTCGCATCCTCCGGCGGACGAGGAGATTCCTTTGGCTCCGAGTCCACCATTTCTTGCGATTGGCCCCTCCGGAATTTTCAGGTACCGATCCGAGGCTGACCCAGAGGAATTCCTTGATGAGATATACAAGACCCTCGGAGTGATGAAGGCTACGGATATAGAGGGGGTAGAGTTGGCCTCTTACGGGCGGAAGGGAGCGGCACGTTCATGGTTCGAAATGTGGGAGGATTCCCGTGAGGAAGGGAGCCCTCCGGCCGGATGGGATGAGTTCGTGGATGCATTTATGGACCACTTCTTACCTGCTGAGGCAATGGCAGGCTCGTGCCACTGAGTTCGAGGTTCTCAAACAGGGCAGTATGAGTGTTTAGGAGTATCACATTGAGTTCGTAAGGTTGTCCAAGTACGCTCCTCATTTAGTGTCGACCATGGATGCCCGGGTTCGACGGTTTGTTCAGGGCCTTAGCCCTTTGGTAGTGAATGAGGCCGCCACAGCAGCTTTGCACTCAGATATGAACTATGGGAGGATTGTGGGGTTTGCTCAGGCCACAGAGGCCAGGAAATTGAAGATTCGTGCAGAAAGAGAAAGTAGCAGCAGGGCCCGGTCAATGGGTCATTCAGGGAGATCACTTCCAGGGAAAGGGTCATCAGGGCCATCCCAGTCATATGCTCAGTCCTCCGCGAGTGCACCGCCATCCGTGCACAGTCATCTGCAGGGCAGTTACTCGAGACCCGGTTCAGACAGCAGGAGGTCTCGTCAGTCTGGTCGTCTTGGGGTGAGATCCCAGCAGCAGGGGAGACCTACATGCCCCAAGTGTGGGAGATTTCATACAGAGACTTGCTACCTTGACCTTCCAGTGTGATTTGGGTGCGGGGTGAGAGGTCACATTCAACGAGACTGTCGTGCACCCCGTCAGGGTATAGGTAGGGGATCTGCTCAGTCATCCGGTTCTTCAGCTGCTACATCATCAGCGCGTACTCCAGCATCAGCGGGGCGTGGTGCAGCTAGGGGTGGAGCTCGGGGTAGGGGTGGACCTAGCCGATTCTATGCATTGAGTGGCCGCCAAAATGCCGAGGCTTCTCCAGATGTTGTTACAGGTATCATGTCTGTTCAGACTATTGATTGCTATGCCTTTATTGATCCAGGGTCCTCCTTGTCTTATGTTACTCCATTCATTGCTTCAAGTTTTGGGATAGAACCCGAACAGCTTCATGAGCCGTTCTCTGTGTCGACTCCGGTTGGTGATTCTATTTCAGCCTCGCGAGTCTATAGAAATTGTGTTGTTATGGTGGGTGGTCGTGATACCACAGCCGATCTTATTGAGCTTGGGATGGTAGATTTTGATGTAATTATGGGGATGGATTAGCTCTATTCGTGCTTTGCCAAACTTGACTGTCGAACGAGAGTTATGAGGCTCGAGTTCCCTAACGAGCCGGTTATTGAATGGAGAGGAAATGGTGTAGTGCCAAGGGGTAGGTTTATTTCCTACCTTAAGGCTTCGAAGATGATTAAGAAAGGGTGTATCTATCACCTGGTTCGGGTAACGGACACCACCTCAGGAGGTGACTACCCTCGAGTCCGTGCCAATTGTGAATGAATTTCCTGAAGTGTTTCCGGATGAGCTTCCGGGCATTCCGCCGGATAGGGAGATTGATTTTGGGATCGATGTATTGCCAGATACTCAGCCAATATCCATTCCACCATACAGGATGGTGCCGGCAGAGTTAAGGGAGTTAGGTGCTCCGGTTCTCTTTGTCAGAAAGAAGGATGGGTCACTTCGAATGTGTATTGATTATCGGCAGCTCAACAAAGTCACCATCAAGAATAAATATCCTTTGCCTCGAGTGGATGATCTGTTTGACCAATTGCGGGGAGCGAAGTTCTTCTCAAAGATTGATTTACGGTCTGGGTACCACCAGTTGAAAATCAGGGAGCAGGATATTCCTAAAACCGCCTTCAGAACTCGTTATGGTCACTTCGAGTTTTTGGTCATGTCTTTTGGGCTAACCAATGCCCCAGCAGCTTTCATGGACCTTATGAATCGGGTTTTCAAGCCATTCCTAGATTCCTTTGTAATTGTATTCATTGACGACATCCTCATCTACTCTCGGAGCAGGGAAGATCATGTCGTTCACCTCAGAGCAGCATTGCAGACCCTTCTTTAGCATCAATTGTATGCCAAGTTCTCAAAATGTGAGTTTTGGTTGAAGTCCGTAGCCTTTCTAGGGCATGTTATTTCCAGTGAGGGAATTCAGGGTGGATCCTCAGAAGATTGCGGCAGTGAAAGATTGGCCTAGACCCACGACCCCGATAGAGATACGTAGCTTCTTGGGTTTGGCAGGGTACTATCGGAGGTTTGTAGAGGGATTCTCAACCCTCGCTTCCCCATTGACAAAACTGACGCAGAAGGCAGTTAAGTTCCAGTGGTCCGAAGCATGTGAGAAAAGTTTCTAGGAATTGAAGTCAAGATTGACCTCGGCACCAGTATTGGCCTTGCCAGAAGGCACAGAGGGATTTGTGGTTTATTGTGATGCCTCCGGGGTTGGTTTGGGATGTGTATTGATGCAGCACGGGAAAGTCATATCTTACGCTTCCAGACAACTCAAGAATCACGAGAAGAATTATCCGACGCATGATTTGGAGCTTGCAGCTGTTGTGTTTGCTTTGAAAATATGGCGGCACTATCTTTATGGAGTTCATGTAGATGTGTTTTCAGACCACAAGAGCCTCCAGTATTTGTTCAAGCAGAAGGAGCTAAATCTGAGACAGCGGCGGTGGTTAGAATTGCTCAAGGACTATGATATGAACATATTGTACCATCCAGGAAAGGCAAATGTGGTAGCCGACGATCTTAGTCGAAAATCCATGGGTAGTTTGGCTCATTTGGGTGTGGATCAGAGACACCTGGCTCGAGAGGTTTACCAATTAGCCAGTTTGGGGGTTCGTATCTAGGCGTCAGACGAGGGGGATATTTTGGTGCATAATGGAGCAGAATCATCATTGGTCGCTGAAATCAAGGAAAAACAGTTCAAGGATCCAGCATTGGTTCGGGTAAAAGAAGCAGTCATGAATAACAAGACCTCAGCATTTGTACTCAGCAGCGAAGATGGTGTATTGCGGTGTCAAGATAGGCTATGCGTTCCGGATGTGGACGAGCTTCGGGAAAGGGTAATGGCAGAGGCTCATATTTCCAAGTATTCGGTACACACAGGTTCCACGAAAATGTATCATGACCTTAAGGAGATTTATTGGTGGAACGGTATGAAAAGGGATGTAGCAAGCTTTGTAGCTAAATGTCCGAACTGTCAACAAGTGAAGGCCGAGCATCAACGGCCCGGGGGATTAACTCAGCTTATAGAAATACCAAGGTGGAAATGGGAGATGATCAATATGGATTTCGTGGTAGGGTTACCTCGCACTCGGCGTAAGTTTGACTCAATATGGGTGATAGTGGATCGACTCACCAAATCAGCTCACTTCCTGCCTGTCAAGTCCACTGATACTGCGGAGCAATATGCAAGGTTGTACATCAAAGAGATAGTAAGGCTTCATGGCACTCCACTTTCTATTATCTCGGATCGCGGGGCTCAGTTCACAGCTAACTTTTGGAAGAAGTTTCAGCAAGGTTTGGGAACTCGGGTGAATCTCAGCACAGCTTTCCATCCACAGACCGATGGTCAGGCCGAGCGGACCATTCAGACGCTTGAAGATATGTTGCGGGCTTGTGTCTTAGATTTTAAAGGTAATTGGGATGAACACTTGCCACTGATAGAATTTGCTTACAATAATAGCTATCATGCTAGCATTCGGATGGCCCCATTTGAGGCATTGTACGGGAGAAGATGTAGGTCGCCAATCGGGTGGTTTGAGGTAGGTGAAGCGGAATTGCTAGGGCCAGGATATGGTGTACGAAGCTATGGAAAAGGTCAAGGTTATTCAGGAGAGAATGAAAACAGCACAGAGTCGTCAAAAGTCCTATGCAGACGTTCGTCGAAGAGATTTGGAGTTTCAAGTTGATGATTGGGTGTTCTTGAGGGTATCTCCTATGAAGGGAGTCATGCGATTCGGAAAGAAAGGGAAATTGAGTCCTAGGTATGTCGGGCCCTATCGGATCATTCAAAGGATTGGACAAGTTGCTTATAGGCTAGAGTTTCCTCCTGAGATGTCATCAGTGCATCCGGTATTCCATGTGTCCATGTTGAAGAAAGTGATTGGAGATCCATCCACCATCATGCCAGTCGAAGCTATAGAGGTTAATGAAGATTTGTCATATGAAGAAGTTCCAGTTGCCATTCTTGATAGGCAAGTCCGTAAGTTGAGAAATAAGGAAGTTGCCTCTGTTAAAGTATTGTGGCGAAGTCAACAAGTTGAGGAGGCCACATGGGAAGCAGAAAAAGAGATGAAAGAAAAGTACCCCCATTTGTTTGATCAAGCCTAGAAGAAATTAGGTGACCCTCCTACTCCTAGTAACTATCATCTTGTCTAAGTTGTTTCCCTCTTAGTATTAGTAAAGTCCCCTTCATTTTGTAATGAGTTAAATGTGTTGTTGCCTTGGGTCACTTGAACATTTCTTGATAAATGAAATCCTTATAAATATTCGCGTGTTAAATAAACAACTAATAGTAAGTGTAGATTGGTAATAGTTTGTTGAGTGTACATGGTGTTAAATTGGTTTAATAAGGTAAGAATTCATTGAAGTGACTAGTTTCTGTGAAATTGTAACAATATGATAGAATATGTGCATTCATTGAGGTAAGGAAGTGTATACCAGTTGTGGGAAATGTTGTATTTGTGTATTGTTGTTTGGTAATGTGTTTCGGGGCCCTCTGACAGGTGGATATGTCCATAATACAAAGGAAACTCTGGCGAAATTTTTCTAAAATATAAGAGTTAGTCAAAATTTTGATAGTTTGCATAGCATGTCTTTCAAAGCCAACTTATTTTCAAATCCTCATTCGAGGACGAATGATCTTAAGGGGGGGAGGATGTAAGACCCCGTAAAATTTTTGTGCATAAAACCTAGTAGCTGTGGTGTCATGGTCCGAATAATGTGTTATGAATGCGTAGAATTCTTCGCGGCGAGCTTGCTCGCCGCGGTTCGACCCTTGGTAGTGATTTAAGTTTAAAAAATGTAGAGAATTAATTTTTCCGAAAAGTGTCAAATATGCGGTCAAGAATGCGACCGCAAACCTGTTATGCGGACCGCATTCTTGCCGCAAAGCTTTCCAGAAATTCTCCCAAAATCGTGTTCAATATGCGGTCGATATGCGATCGCATAGTGAATTGCGGTGCACTTTGCGATCGCATATCGAGAATGCGGACCGCATATTGGTCGCATTCTGTAACAGAACTTGAGTCATTTTTTAGGCCATTCTGCTGTCACGACCCGGATTTTCCCCCGGAGATCCCGGAGATCTGACCATGAATCCCGCTATTCTGACCATGTACTGCATGATCCTTCGTACATGGTTCAATAACAGGGCACGGCATGATCCTTCGTGCATAATCAATAAATAAACATGCCACGGCATTAACCTTCGTGCATAAATAAATAAACATGGCACGGCATCACCCTTCGTGCATTATCACTCTTCCTCACCCAAATAACACTCACAGTTAAGGGCAAAAAAAGAAACAGTAATTCATAAACCGCCCCATCAAGGGCAATCAATAATTATCTTCACAACAAGTCCCAACAAGGGAGAACAATAACAATTCATCCGTAATATATCTCAAAATAATCATTTTCCAACGACTCACGGTCATACTAGACGCCAGTGTATGGATGCTCGTCACCACAGCCCATACACCACACTCGATCACATAACACATAACACATATTCCTATTCCCTCAAGCTAGGATAGAACAAACACTTACCTCGAATGCTTATGAACAATTCAATCCGTGGAAATGTCTTTTCTTTCAATTTGGCTCCAATCCAACCGTATCTATACACAATTGATTTAATATCATCAATTCTACTCAACAAACTAATTTTTTTAAGACCAAATACATCTTTTACAACATTCTGCCCGAAATAGTGAATTTCAACCCCGGGCCCACATGGTCGGAACTCGGGGTTAGGACCAAAATCCGGTTACCCATCCCCCACGAGTTCATATATATGATTTGTTTCAAAATCGGACCTCAATTCGAGGTCCAATTCCCCAATTTATGAAAAACCCTATTTTCTAACAAAAACAAGAATTCTACCATGAAAATCTTTGATTTCTTATGAAAAACATGTTTAATGATGTTAGGAATTGAAAGAATTAAGTAAAAAGTGACTTACAATCGTTTTGATGAAGAAGAAATCCGTGAAGAATCGCAAATGGGTGTTTTTGTTTTGTAAAAAGTGAAGAAATGACTGAAAATCGTGTTTTACAGGTCTCTGCGTTCGCATTTGCGAACATGGGTTCGCAATTGCGAACCCCGACCAATTTCTGGAGTTTGAAAAATAAGCTAAGGCTGGGAAGTTCGCATTTGCGAACTTTTGTTCGCATTTGCGATCACTGGCAGGCAAAGGGGTGTTCGCATTTGCGAACTAATGTTCGCATTTGCGAACACAGGCTGTATAAGGCAGTGTTCGCATTTGCGAACAACGGTTCGCATTTGCGAACAAAGGCAGTATGGGGAATGTTCGCATTTGCGAACATTTGTTCGCATTTGCGAACACAGGCAGGCTCTGGGGACTTTCGCAAATGCGAACAATTGTTCGCATTTGCGAACAAGGCTGGGTGAATGGGGCTTCGCATTTGCGATCAAGGTTCGCATTTGCGAGCCTTGCCTTACATTGTCCCCTTCGCAATTGCGAGAATTACTTCGCAATTGCGAAGCCAACAGCTGGGTGAAAAACCAGCAGAGTGCAAAAATTCAGAATTTCATCCAACGGCCTATCAAATCTTTACCCGAGCCCCCGGGCTCCAAACCAAACATGTACACAACCTCAAAAACACATTATGAACTTGTTCGTGCGATCACATCGCCAATATCACTTCGTTTTAATCAAATCAAGCCTCAAACTCATGATTTTCATACTTTTGGTTTTCAAAACTTCCTAACTTGGAACGCAAGGTCCAAAACATCTCAAACGACATCCGAATGTCACCAAACTTTACAGAAATGACATATATAATATTTAAGACTTGTACCGGGTGTCGGAACCAAAATACGAGCCCGATACCAAGGTCAATTAATTCATTTTCCTTTAACAATTACATCAAAAACAATTTCACATAAAAATTCATAACTTGGGCTCTAGGCCTCAGAATTCGACTCTGGACGCATGTCCAAGTCCCATATTTTTCTACGGACCTCTCGGGACCATCCAATCTCGGTCCGGATCCGTTTACCAAAAATGTTGACCGAAGTCAACCATATCAATATTAATATCATTTTTATCCAAATTTCTCATAGAATTCATATTTTCTATCACAAAATCTTTCCGGCTACATGCTCGGATTGTGCACGTAAATCGAGGCAACATGGAATGAGGTTTTCAAGGCCTCGGAAGCTCGAAATGATTAATAAAATAAGTGATGACCCTTTGGGTCGTCACAATCTCCACCTCTAAAACAACCGTTCGTCCTCGAACGGACAAAAGAAAGAAGTACCGAGTCAGGAAACAAGTGTGGGTAACGGCTCCGCATATCAGACTCGGACTCCCAGGTCGATGCCTCAGGAGGCTGACCTCTCCACTGAACACGCACAGAAGGATAACTCTTCGACCTCAACTGTCGAACATGCGGTCTAGGATGGCTACCGGCTCCTCCTCGTAAGATAGATCATTGTCCAATTGGATAGTACTGAAGTCTAATACATGCGTGGGATCGCCGTGGTATCTCCGAAGCATAGATACATGAAAAACTGGATGCACGGCTGATAAGCTAGGCGGCAAAGCTAATCTGTAAGCCACCCCTCCCACTCTGTCTAGGATCTCAAATGGACCAATATACCTAGGGCTGAGCTTGCCCTTCTTTCCGAACCTCATCACGCCCTTCATAGGCGACAACCGGAGCAATACTCGTTCACCAACCATGAAATCTACATCTCGAACCTTGCGATCCGCATAAGTCTTTTGCCTTGACTGAGCTGAACGCAATCTCTCCTGAATAGTCTTGACCTTATCTAAGGCCTCCTGAACTAAGTCTGTACCCAACAACCGAGCCTCTCCCGGTTCAAACCATCCAACCGGTGATCGACATCGCCTACCATACAACGCCTCATACGGAGCCATCTGGATGCTAGACTGGTAACTGTTATTGTAGGCGAACTCTGCTAATGGTAGAAACTGGTCCCACGAGCCTCCGAAATCAATAACACAGGCTCGAAGCATGTCCTCAAGAATCTGAATAGTCCTCTCGGACTGGCCATCCGTCTGAGGATGAAATGCTGTACTCAACTGAACCTGGGTGCCTAACTCCTGCTGGACCACTCTCCGGAACCGCAAGGTAAACTGCGTACCCCGATCGGAGATAATAGATACGGCACTCCATGGAGACGAACAATCTCCCTAATGTAAACCTCCGCTAACCTCTCCGACGAGTAGGAGACGGATACTGGGATAAAGTGTGCTGATTTGGTCAGCCTATCAACAATGACTCAAATAGCATCAAATTTCCTCCGAGTCAAAGGAAGTCCAATAACGAAGTCCATAGTGATCCGCTCCCATTTCCACTCGAGAATTTCAATCCTCTGGAATACACCACCAGGTCTCTGGTGCTCATATTTCACCTGCTGACAATTTAGACACCGAACGACATACGCAACGATATCTTTCTTCATTCTGCGCCACCAATAGTGTTGCCGTAAGTCCTGGTACATCTTCGCGGCGCCTGGGTGAATAGAATACCGTGAACTGTGGGCCTCTACTAAGATCAACTCTCGAATTCCTTCGACATTGGGCACACAAACTCGACCCTGCAATTTCAATACCCCATCATCATCTAGATTTACCTGTGTGGCACCTCCCCGTTGTACTGTATCTCTCAACTCACGCAAATGAGGATCATCAAATTGCCTCTCACGGATACGCTCTAATAAAGAAGAACGAGCGACCGTGCGGGCTAACACTCTGCTAGGCTCAGAAA
This sequence comes from Nicotiana noctiflora, assembly GCA_032618575.1. Taxonomy (NCBI): domain Eukaryota; kingdom Viridiplantae; phylum Streptophyta; class Magnoliopsida; order Solanales; family Solanaceae; genus Nicotiana; species Nicotiana noctiflora. The sequence continues at coordinate 171,290 of JASVEL010010782.1, read as the reverse complement.
TGTCTAATCTCACGAACCGGTTGGCTAAGGCCTGGACATCTAGAGCTAATGGTCTCCGATTGACCGGAATGTATGCAAGACTACCCATGCTGGCATACTTTCTACTCAATGCATCGGCCACCACATTGGCCTTACCTGGGTGATATAATATAGTAACATCATAGTCTTTTAGCAACTCTAACCATCTCCGCTGTCGTAGATTCAACTCCTTCTGTTTGAACAAGTACCGTAGGCTTTTGTGATCGGTGTACACCTCACATGTCACACCATATAGATAATGCCTCCAGATCTTTAAGGCATGAACCACTGCTGCTAACTCAAGATCATGAACTGGATAATTCTTCTCATGTATCTTTAACTGCCTCGAAGCATAAGCGATAACCTTACCATCCTGCATCAATACCGCTCCAAGCCCTGTACGAGATGCGTCACAATAAACTGTATAAGGCCCTGCACCCGTAGGTAGTACCAACACCGGTGCGGTGGTCAAGGCTGTCTTGAGCTTCTGAAAGCTCGCCTCACACTCCTCTGACCACTGAAACTGGACACCCTTCTGGGTCAACCTGGTCATCGGGGCTGCAATAGAAGAAAACCCCTCTACAAATCGACGGTAGTAACTTGCTAATCCCAAGAAACTCCGGATCTCAGTCACTGAAGCTGGTCGAGGCCAATTCTGGACTGCCTCAATCTTCTTTGGGTCTACCTGAATACCTTCCACTGATACAATGTGACCGAGAAATGCTACCGAACTCAGCCAGAACTCACATTTAGAAAATTTGGCATATAGCTGGTTATCTTTCGGAGTCTGAAGAACCACTCCGAGGTGCTGCTCGTGCTCTTCCTGGCTGCGGGAGTACACCAGGATGTCATCTATAAAGACTATCATGAACAGATCTAAGTAAGGCCTGAATACCCGATTCATCAACTCCATGAATGCTTCTGGGGCATTGGTCAACCCGAAGGACATGACCAAGAACTCATAATGCCCATATCTAGAGCGAAAGGCTGTCTTAGGAATGTCAGCCGCCCTGATCTTCAGCTGATGGTAGCCCGACCTCAAGTCTATCTTAGAGAATACCCTCGCTCCCTGGAGTTGGTCAAACAAATCATCAATCCTCGGCTGTGGATATTTATTTTTGATAGTCACCTTGTTTAACTGCCGGTAATCAATACACATCTGCATCGAGCCATCCTTCTTCTTTACAAATAATACGGGTGCTCCCCGGGGGGAAACACTGGGCCTGATAAAGCCCTTCTCAAGAAGGTCCTGCAACTGATCTTTCAACTCTTTTAGCTTCGGCGGGGCCATACGATAGGGTGGAATAGAGATGGGCTGAGTACCCGGTGCCAGATCAATACAGAAATCAATATCCCTGTCGGGTGGCATGCCCGGCAGGTCTGAAGGAAAAACCTCGGGAAACTCCCGTGCAATAGGGACTGAATCAATGGAAGGAACTTCTGCGCTGGAATCACGAACATAAGCCAAATAAGCTAGACACCCCTTCTCGACCATACGTCGAGCCTTAACATAAGAAATAACGGTGCGAACGGAGTGGCTTGAGGTACCCTTCCACTCTAATCGGGGTGATTCTGGCAAGGCTAAGGTGACAGTCTTAGCATGACAATCAAGAATAGCATGGTATGGGGACAACCGGTCCATCCCCAATATGACATCAAAATCTACCATATCCAAGAGCAACAGATCAACACGGGTCTCAAGACCCCCAAATATAACTACGCACGAACGATGCACCCGATCTACTACAATGGAGTCACCCACTGGTGTAGCCACATAAACTGGAATATCCAGAGCATAGCTGGGCACACCCAAATATGGTGCGAAGTAGGAAGACACATAGGAATATGTAGATCCAGGGTCAAATAATACTGAAGCACCTCTGCCACACACAAGAATAGTACCTGTAATCACGGCATCCGATGCCTCTGCCTCTGGCCTGGCTGGTAAAGCATAGAATCGGGGATCTGCACCTCCCCTCTGAGCTGCGTCTCTAGGACGACCATCAACTGGCTGACCTCTACCTCTGGCTGGACGGTCTCGACCTCTACAGTCTCGACCTCCACCTCTATAATATCTACCCCCGCCTCTGGCTGGCTGGGCAGGCTGAGGGTCAGCTGGGGCCTCGAATCATAGGACGAGGACCCCGCTGCTGAGAGTTGCCCGCTGCTCGAGGGCAATACCTGATAAAATGACCTGGGTCACCACAACCGTAGCAACTCTTAGACTGATAGGGCTGCTGGCCCTGACGACCTGAATGGCCTCCACGAACACTCTGAAGAGGCTGAGCATTAATAGGAGACTGGTCTGAATAATGCCCCCGAGAACCACGATCACCCGATCCACCCTGTGAGGCCTGAAGGGCGGAATGAAAAGGCCTGGAGGACTGGCCTCTATCAAAGGATTCTCTGCTACCAGAGGAAGAACCACCAAACCTGCCTGAATGACGAGGCCTCTTATCCGAAGAATAACCGCCTCCCCTAGCAAGAGCCATCTCAACTCTGTGTGCTGCATTGGCTGCCTCCTGAAATGATATGTCACTCCCCACGCCCATAGCCATCTGGAGTCTAATCGGCTGATTAAGCCCATCTATAAATCTACGGACCCTCTCCCGCTCCGTGGAAAGTATCACCACTGCATGACGAGCCAAGTCGATAAATCTCGTCTCATACTGTGTAACTGTCATAGTGCCCTGATGGAGGCGCTCAAACTACATTTGAAGTGCATCCCGTTGTGTAACACGGAGAAACTTCTCCAGAAATAACTCTGCAAACTGATACCATGATAAAGCCGGGGACCCTGCCGGTCGAGTCAAGCAATAATCTCTCCACCAAGTCTTGGTGGATCTTGAAAACCTGAATGTACAGAAGTCAACTCCATTGGTCTCCACTATTCCCATAGTCTTGAGAATCTCATGGCAACTGAATAAGAAGTCCTGAGGATCCTTTGATGCGGCTCCACTGAATGTAGTGGTAAATAGCTTGGAGAACCGATCAAGCCTCCATAACAAATCGGAAGTCATGGCCGCTCCATCACTGGCATGAGCTGTGGTACCTGACTGAGTGGCCACAGCTGGCTGAATTACTGGTGCCTGAGGCTGAGGAGCTACTGGCTCCGGAGTATGAGCAATAGGAGTCCGGGCCCCTCCTCCAGCCTGAGAAGTGGCTGGGGCAACTGATAATAAACCCGCTCCGGCAATGCTGTCCATGAATCCCGCTATTCTGACCAAAGCATCCCGGAGATCCGATGTAATTAAAGCCTCTCCTGGGACCTGAGCTGGGCCCACTGGAGCTGCTGGGACTAGAACCTCCTCGCCAATCTCAATATGAGGCTCCACCTCCGGAGTAGCTGCCTGGGGCTGAGCTCTACCCCTACCACGGCCTCTGATACGGCCTTGGCCCCTGCCCCTCACGGGAGCTGCCTGGGGCTCGGGCTGCTGGTCAGCGGACGAAGAAGCGCGTGTCCTTACCATCTGCGAAAGGACAGAATAGAAATTCAATCAGTAATTGAGGAACAAGTCGCACGACAAGAAAGAACAAATGAGAGACTCTTTCCTAGCTCAATAGACTCTGGAGGACAAGTACGGACGTCTCCGTACCTACCTCTCAAATTCTACTAAGCTTGTTCGTGAGTGGTGAGACCTATGTAACCTAGAGCTCTGATACCAACTTGTCACGACCCGGATTTTCCCCCAACATTGGGATCGTGATGGCGCCTACTCGTGGTAGCTAGGCAAGCCACTGTATTCATACTATCCTGATTTTAACACAATTTTAATTAAATAAATGCGGAATACTTTATCGAAATAGAAATAACTAATTACAAAGTGAAAATCATTCTGAAATTCTCTACCCAAGACGTGGAGTCACCAACTCACGAACTACTATGGAATACTACACATAAAAGTCTGAAGGAAATATAACATAATTCTGTTTGTCTCGGAACAAAGAGACTACGGCTAATAACATAAATAAAGAGAGAGACGCCGGGCCTGCGGACGTCTGCAAGCTACCTCGGTCTCAAATATGATCAACTCCCACGCAATCGATTTACTGCTGCTGTTGCTCCCGATCGTAACCTGGACCTGTGCAAAAACGCACAGAAGTGTAATATCAGCACAACCGACCCCATGTGCTGGTAAGTGCCTGGCCTATCCCGGCGAAGTAGTGACAAGCCTAGGACCAGACACTCACATAAACCCGTGCAATTCAATATATATATGTGTACCACAAAATAACAAGAAATAATCAAGTAATAACACAATAAGGAGTATCTTAAAGAATCTAACAACTAACCACAGTTAATAAATTCACAAGGAAAAGCAAAGTATAATGTAAACACAAGTAATATCAATTCAAGAAATAGCAAGCGGTTGCACGGCATCACCCTTCGTGCTTTTACTCTCATCCTCACCAAATAAACAAATAAAGTACACGGCATCACCCTTCGTGCTTTTACTCTCATCCTCACATCCATAGTACGGCATGATCCTTCGTACATGGTTCGATAACAGAGGCACGGCATGATCCTTCGTGCATAATCAATAAATAAACATGGCACGGCATTAACCTTCGTGCATAAATAAATAAACATGGCACGACATCACCCTTCGTGCATTATCACTCTTCCTCACCCAAATAACAATCACAGTTAAGGGCAAAAAAAGAAACAGCAATTCATAAACCGTTCCATCAAGGGCAATCAATAATTATCTTCACAACAAGTCCCAACAAGGGAGAACAATAACAATTCATCTGTAATATATCTCAAAATAATCATTTTCCATCGACTCACGGTCATACTAGACACCAGTGTATGGATGCTCGTCACCACAGCCCATACACCGCACTCGATCACATAACACATAACACATATTCCTATTCCCTCAAGCTAGGATAGAACAAACACTTACCTCGAATGCTTATGAACAATTCAATCCGTGGAAATGTCTTTTCTTTCAATTTGACTCCAATCCAACCGTATCTATACACAATTGATTTAATATCATCAATTCTACTCAACAAACTAATTTTTTTAAGATCAAATACATCTTTTACAACATTCTGCCCGAAATAGTGAATTTCAACCCCGGGCCCACATGGTCGGAACTCGGGGTTAGGACCAAAATCCGGTTACCCATCCCCCCACGAGTTCATATATATGATTTGTTTCAAAATCGGACCTCAATTCGAGGTCCAATTCCCCAATTTATGAAAAACCCTATTTTCTAACAAAAACAAGAATTCTACCATGAAAATCTTTGATTTCTTATGAAAAACATGTTTAATGATGTTAGGAATTGAAAGAATTAAGTAAAAAGTGACTTACAATCGTTTTGATGAAGAAGAAATCCATGAAGAATCGCAAATGGGTGTTTTTGTTTTGTAAAAAGTGAAGAAATGACTGAAAATCGTGTTTTACAGGTCTCTGTGTTCGCATTTGCGAACATGGGTTCGCAATTGCGAACCCCGACCAATTTCTGGAGTTTGAAAAATAAGCTAAGGTTGGGAAGTTCGCATTTGCGAACTTTTGTTCGCATTTGCGAAGCCAAGGCACTGGGGACCTTCGCAAATGCGAACTAATGTTCGCATTTGCGAACACGAGCTGTATAAGGCAGTGTTCGCATTTGCGAACAACGGTTCGCATTTGCGAACCAAGGCAGTATGGGGAATGTTCGCATTTGCGAACATTTGTTCGCATTTGCGAACACAGGCAGGCTCTGGGGACTTTCGCAAATGCGAACAATTGTTCGCATTTGCGAACAAGGCTGGGTCAATGGGGCTTCGCATTTGCGATCAAGGTTCGCATTTGCGAGCCTTGCCTTACACTGTCCCCTTCGCAATTGCGAGAATTACTTCGCAATTGCGAAGCCAACAACTGGGTGAAAAACCAGCAGTGCAAAAATTCAGAATTTCATCCAACGGCCTATCAAATCTTTACCCGAGCCCCCGGACTCCAAACCAAACATGTACACAACCTCAAAAACACATTATGAACTTGTTCGTGCGATCACATCGCCAATATCACTTCGTTTTAATCAAATCAAGCCTCAAACTCATGATTTTCATACTTTTGGTTTTCAAAACTTCCTAACTTGGAACTCAAGGTCCAAAACATCTCAAACGACATCCGAATGTCACCAAACTTTACATAAATCACATATATAATATTTAAGACTTGTACCGGGCGTCGGAACCAAAATACGAGCCCGATACCAAGGTCAATTAATTCATTTTCCTTTAACAATTACATCAAAAACAATTTCACATAAAAATTCATAACTTGGGCTCTAGGCCTCGGAATTCGACTCCGGACGCATGTCCAAGTCCCATATTTTTCTACGGACCTCTCGGGACCATCCAATCTCGGGTCCGGATCCGTTTACCAAAAATGTTGACCGAAGTCAACCATATCAATGTTAATATCATTTTTATCCAAATTTCTCATAGAATTCATATTTTCTATCACAAAATCTTTCCGCCTACATGCTCGGATTGTGCACGTAAATCGAGGAAACATGGAATGAGGTTTTCAAGGCCTCAGAAGCTCGAAATGATTGATAAAATAAGTGATGACCCTTTGCGGTCACTATGCGGACCGCATGTTGATTCTGCGGTCGCAAAGTGCACCGCAGATTCGCCCCGGACCAGATTTTTGTAACATTTTGACCCGATCTCTTCTTTAATATAACACCTTTCTTCTTCATTTTATCATATCATCTTACCAAAATTAGAGAGAGAAGAGAGGGTTTTTAGAGAGAGAAATCTTTCATCTTCAAAGATTGTTCCAACCACTTAATTCCAAGGGATCCTAGGGCAAGGATTCAATTTCCCCAATCTTTTCAAGGTAAAAACCCTAACTATTTTCTCTAATTTTTTCAGATTTAAATTGGGTAAAGAGAGGTTTGCATATAATAGCTTTTGAAAATAGAATTTTACACTCATGCATGATTATTGAACTTGATTTCTAGTAAAAAGAAGTGAGTAGAAGTAAGTGTCTTCAAGAACAAGGTTGGCAAGTGTAGGATATCTTGGGTAAGCATAAAGTAGGAAGAAAACTCATCACCAGGTATGTATGGCTAATTTTGATTCTTGTGAAATCGCCTATATGTGTGAAGTTTGTTTGGTTCGTGTTAAATTGATAAATTGTGTGAAATTCTTGATGTTGTTGTTGGATATTCAAAGTTTGTTGTTGAGCTATGAGGGTTGTAAAATGAGAGTTTAATTTGGTAAAAGAATTGTGAATAATGCTTATGATGGCCTATATGGCACCTTGTGGAAAAGAAACGAAACACTCGAGAATTGGTTTATTGTGGAAAGAGATGAAACACTTGAATTGTGGAAAATTGTTGAACATACTTGTGTGAATATTCTTGATTATGGAAATATTGTAACTTGGTTATTATATTGGCTTGATAGGTAATTGAGAACATGAAACAATGTGCAAGTTGCTTATTTGAACTTGTTGAAATTGTGTGTAGTATCTTATCTGCTGTTTGAAATTGTTGTGTTTTAAACTGTAAGGCGGGGTCGTGTTGCGCGCCGCAACGTGAGGAAATAAGGTGTGGGTTGGGGTGATAAGGGTGGCCGAGGTAATAAGGGTGGTCGGGGGCAATAAGGATGGAAAGCGATCGAAATCGCTATTGAAAATTGATACAAAAATCAATAATGTGAAATTGTGAAAGGAGACAGAGCAGGAGAGTTTGCAACCTGTGGGGCACTGATTGCCCCTTTGTTTGACTACTTGTGCTTTACGTGATTGATTGGTTATGGTTAAATTGGTTGATCGTAGAAAGTGCTTTGTGTTGAGAATTATTTGAAATGAGGAAAAATGTGGAAACATGGTTGGCCTGGCTTAATTAATTGTTGATGTAATTCAATGGCTTGAGTTTACTTGGGACAAAGTTTGTCCATACATGCCGGTACAATTCAAGTGTACTGACGTCCCTTTTGCCGGGGACGCTACATTCGTGTTATGATTGTAGGTGGATCAGTAGCAGGCACTTCAGCTCATCGGCGGTAGTATCCTTCTCCTTCCACTGCCCGTTTTGGTGAGCCCCTTTCTTCCTTGGGGCCCTGTGTGGTTCATGCCACTTTTGTTTAGATTTCATTTTGGTTTTGTAAGGTATAGCCGGAGCCTTGTTACCGGCAAGCATTGTATTTCCCTTTTGTATCCTAGAGGCTCTGTAGACATGTAAACTGTGGGACTCCAGTCTTATGTATATATATTGTGTTATGTCGGGCGTTGTAAAAATTGAAATCTTGTTAATGAATCACTCGTATCGTTTTATTTGTTTAATGTGAAATCATTTATGATTAGTAATATATTTGGTTAATGAGAAACAGTCAACACAGGGGTAACGCGTGGGAATGAAAGGCACCCAGGTCCGCTTGACTGGGGCAACCCGGTCAGGTGCCGGTCATGTCCCTCAATTTGGGGCGTGACAAAATCTGACTCAACCTTTTAGTCTGAAAAGTTTATCTCTGGTAGTGAAGGAGAAGAACTTAGGTATTCTGATAATGACAAGAGTCAAGAAACCCAAGGTGAGGTAAACACGTGTTATGTATTTCTTGATGTAGTAGAGACGGAGATAGTAGGTTTGTGTTAGTGGGTTCTGTGAAAATGCTGAAGGGGCTAAGTCAAGTAGGAGGAGAAAGAAAAAGAATGGGGAGGTTCTTGCTATTTGTGGTGGTAGAGAAGAATGTGGCTTAAAGTCAGGGGAAAGCGGATCAGGAGAGGCTGCTGAGGGACTTGTTCAAATGAGTAAGCAACAAGAATAAACTAGTTCCTTGGTGGAGGAGACTTTAGCATATATTCTAAAGAAGGTGGGGGGCAGTTATGACCCAAAGAAGCACAAGGCGTCTTTACAAAGGACCCCAGTTTCTTCTAAACCCTCAAAGAAAAGCAAAGTAACATCTACCAAGACTATTGCTACTTTTGTACCTAGGGGAAGAGCTACAAGGAGCAAAGTAAGGCAAAGTGAAGTAGAACAACAGGAAGCACTGGAGAAGAGTAAGAAAAAGAAGAAGGAAAAGGGAAAAGAAAAAGTAGTGGAAAGTTCCGAGGCTGCTAAAGAAGAGGAGGGGGAGATGAAACTAGTCCATCAAGAGAGAGGTAAAACTATAGAGGTTCCCACTGTCAAACCAAAATGAACCAAGACTCCTACAAAGAAGTCTTCAAAAACTGTACCTACTGAACCTTTTTCGGCTAGAAGAACTAGGTCTACACTGAAGGGAAAACAAGTGAAAATTACTGAAGAAGAAGAAGATGAAAAGTAGAGTGGAGAAGAAGAAGAGGAGGAGTCTGAATATGAGCAAGATATTTTTGTTATTTTTAGCAGGAGGAAGATATTGAAGGGGAGGTTGCTGAAAGATCTAGAGGAGCCAAACATGCTTAGGTTGTTGGATGTTTTAGCTACACAGGGTTGGAAGGACATGGTCCTTCAGATGGATTGAAGACTAGCCACAAGAGAGCTGATTGAATTCATGGCAAATGGCTCTGTGGAAAATGGGCTAGTGACCAGTGTGGTGAAAGGTGTGAAGGCGAAGCTTGATGCACCTGAATTGGGCAAGATTCTAGACATTCCAAGTAAGGGTTATGATAATTACACCAGGCAAAGGTGGCCTTGTCTAGATGATCTGACTTAGCACTCCAATCACCAAGATCTTCTATGGTACGGAGGATGCTGAAGAGGTGCCTGAAGCAAGATTTGTTCAAAAGTTAAATGAAGCCATGGCATAAAGTGATCTTTCAGTTTGTGAACAAGTGCCTGTTGCCTAGACAGGAGAGGAGGCACACTGCAAATTACATGGACCTGGTTCTCATGGAGTGTCTTGTGAGGGCTAAGTAGATTAATTGGCTTGCTTTCATTGTCAAACTGCTGTATAGAGTCATCAACGGTTCAAAGGCTCATGCTACTCCTTATGGATTCATTCTGACATCTGTATTGGACAGGATGAACATTCCTTGGAAGAAATGGGAAATTCCCTATAGTAAGGAGCACTTTGGAATCAAGATTCTCGAGGCCTTTGACTATCTGCTAAGTGTAGGCCCTATTGAACTTGGTCCATCAGTGAAGACTCCAGTGAATAGCAAGGTTAGGGCCTTGGTTCAAGAATGCGGGACCAAAGATGCTGAGATTGCTAGGCTTTAGGCTCGTGTGGCTGAGTTGAAAGAAGAAATGAATGGCTGAAAGCAGAACTAGCAAAAGAAAAAGAAAAGAGGAAAGGGATGCTACAAACAATGGTCAACCTACTCCAATCCCAGCCCTCTAGTTCTTCAAAGCCTTAGCTCTCTTTGTCCTAGTTCTGAACCAGTTCAGTTACCCCTCAGTGACCCAGATTAGGGATTTTTCTTGTTTTGCTCATGGTTGGTTGTTTTTGTTCTTTATTTTTGTGGACTGCCTTGTAGAAGCACTGTCTTATCAATGACAATTTGCATTTCTCTTGTTTTATGATAATTCTGCTCTTACTAGTTATATTTGTCAAGTTGATTTTCGATTAAAAAAAGCATGCTTTCACTTGTAGTTGCCCCACTGTCCATGAGTAATGATTAATATTCTGGGATTCACATGTTTATGCAACTTTTTGATGATGCCAAAAGAGGGAAGATATTCTGCTTAAAAAGAAATTGTGCCTGTTTTCTGAACAATGATGTTTATAACCTCATTAAATCTGGCCGTTAATGATAAGTTAAATTTTTCAAGTGATGATATTTTAGCTGAGTTCCACAGGTTCTCTGATTAGTAAAAGAATAGAGTTTATCATCATCAAAAAGAGGGAATTTGTTGTTCAAGATCATTTGAAGTTTTGAAGAATGACATATGAACTCAGTGAACGACCAGGTCCATCTTAGGAAACACAGTTGTTATGGCCCATGCACATAAGATGCACGTGAAGAAGATAAGTCCTTGGGGATCAAGCAGCAATATCTTTTGAATATCTTATCGAAAAGATTGCATATGGGATAAGGAGAAGATGCCTCCTTATGAGAAGAGAACACATCCGGATAAGGGTTGGAGTTTGGATTAGTCTAGGACTTAAACTCAATGGAGGATCAGAAATTGAGTCACAATCCAACTCTAATTACTAATCTAATAAATAACTGAGTTGTTCTCTTTTACAGGGATGCACATATTCTGAAGTTAAGATAAATTGAGAGCAAAAGAGCAAGGCTATTTTGCAAGCAATTTATGTGAGATTTAGTGTGCACGCCTGTAGCTACTTGAACAAGATAGAAGAACCAGTTCCATTGTGTTTTTTCTTATTATAGTTCGATTGTAGTAGGTGATTTAAAACTTGTACCTTTCCATCTTACATAGAAACAATTGTATTAGGTACTTTAAGTATTCAAGTTAGAGTTAACCTGAAAGTGTTGCAATAGTTAAGGTTGTGTGCCACACTGGGATTAGAGTTAATCCTTAGGTTTACAAGAGTATTGTAAATGTTGTTTTTGGCTTATTGAGTTTAGTGGATGTTTGGTAAAATCCTACTGAGTAGTAGGTCGTGGTTTTTTCACCTTTTGAGCCAGGTATTTTCCACGTAAAAATCTCTATATTCTTTATTTCTGTTTTTTAATTTCGCAAACATTAGTAGTTAGAACACCTAGAAGAACCAGGTTCTTCTTGATCGAAAATTAGGTACCACACAAATTACCCCCCTCCCCCCTTGTGTGGTATTGACGTTCGGAACATCAAGTGAGGAATTTGGAAAATCTGTCATTTTCCCTCACCGCTCTAGATGTTACTTTCCCAAATACCCAGAATCATGTACCTCCACAAAATATCTCAAAGCAACAAAACCATCTCATTCCTCAACACTATTGCAATACCTATCATACCTTAAATAACACCCCACTACTCATTCTAAAACTCCAGAATTCCACAAATGACCACTGCTAGACCCAACACAATACCCCCATCTACGTGGAGAATGTGCCACACTCCACCCAACCCATTTCAAGCACACCCGAGTCCAATGATATGGGTTTGTTCATCAGAAATCTCGCCGAAGAGCTTAAAAAGTTGACTAGCAGAATTCAAGGTGTTGAAGGTAGTAAGGTAATTGAGGGGCTAAACTATGAGGATCTGTGGATACAGCCTGATGTTGAACTTCCCGAGGGATACAAACCTCCCAAGTCGAGATGTTTGATGGTACATGGGATCCTTGGGTCCACTTAAGAACATATTGTGACAAGCTGGTCGGAGTAAGAAGAGAATAGAAATCCGCATGAAGCTTTTCGTGAAGAGCTAGAAGGGAGATGCCTTATCTTGGTACATTATTCAAGATCCGAAGAAGTGGTAAAGCAAGGTAAGCATGACATCTGATTTTATGAACCGATTCAGGTTCAACACGGAGAATGCACCGAATGTGCTATATATTCAAAACTTGAATAACAAACCCATAGGGGCCTTCTGTGAGTATGCTACTCGATGAAGATCAAAAGTTGCTAAGGTTAGGCTTGCTTTGGAAGAAGAGCAAACGAACAAATTCTTCATTCGAGCTCAAGACCCACAATACTATGAGAGGCTGATGCTGATCGAGAATCATAAATTTTTCAATATCATCAAGCTAGGAGAAAGGATTGAGAAGGGCAAGAGTGGTATGGTTACGAACTTTAAATCCTTGCATGTTACCAATAAGGCTTTAAAATCTGGTGGTACGTCCAAGAAAAGGGATGTAGGTGCTATAATGGTTACACAAAGGACCAAATACCCTATCAAATACCAAACCTATCCAATGCCTCCACCCATATATCAACCTACTCCAAATTACTAAGCACCCCCACCCTCTTACCATACTCCACTACACACTTATTAATCATCTCCACCTCCCGCATATCAGCCTACTTCACATAGATACTCCCAAATGGCACATGTTTACCAAACCTAAAACACCTAACCATCCCACTATTAATCACCTCCCCCATATCAAAATTTCCCTAGACCACTACCAAATTTTGACCACATACCTCCCAAACAGTATACTGCCATGCTCAACCAATCGACCAGTTGTACAAAAGGCTCAAAGTTGCTAGTTATGTCACCCATATCCCTGCTATAACACCTGAAAACCCTTCTCAATGGGTCAATCCAAATAAATCACGTACATATAATTCTGGAATGAAAGGACATACCATTGATGAATGTCATTCTCTGAAAGATAAGATCCAAACTTTGATTAATAACAAGATCATTGTAGAAAAAGAGCCTACTCTGAATGTCTGCAATAACCCTCTGCCAGCCTACAAAGGTGGAGGTGCTCACATGATCGAGATAGATGATGAAGGGATCAATCAGTTTAATCAAAGAAGGCGACGATCCAAAGAAGCTATTAGTCACCCTCAATCCGATTGTGGTCCAAATTTAGCCTTCTAGAGACGCTGAGGTAAACATGTCCATGCCACTCGAGTTTGAAGCACCACCCTCTACAAATATGCCAGCGCCGATTGAGGTTGAGTTTATGTCATCGGCAAACACACCTACACCCTTTGAAGTTGCAGTTTTACCACCTGAGGGGCATACTCCATTCGGGTAAAGATAGCCATACCAATTCCAGTGGCAATGTCAGCCATAACACCATCCCATATGAAGGCTATACCATGGGACTGCACAGCCGAGGCCAGAAGAAAAGGGAAGTTCAAGTTCAGGGAAGCTATTGCAGTATAAGGTATGACAAGGACTGGTAGAGTTTAAACCCCGGAACATCTGTCTAAGTTGAGCAAGCAGGCCTCTAGTTGGTCAACCATCACTGAAACTGGGCCCGATGATCTCTAGAGAAAGATACAAGCCATTAGTCAGCTGAAGAACCAGCACATATTTCTATCCTTTCTTTGCTACAAAGTTCTGATGCACACAAAAATGTCTTGTTAAGAGTGTTGAGTGCGGCATATGTACCAAGTAACATCACTGGAGGAGAGATGGCTAACATGGTAGGGAAGGTATTGGGAAGTCACAAAATCACTTTTCATGTAGATGAGTTGCCGCTAGAGGGGTTGAGTCAGAACAAGGCATTGCACATCACGGCGCAGTGAGAAGATATTTTTTTACTAGGATCCTGGTCAATGGGGGTGTCCAGTCTCAATATTGTCCAGTGGTAACACTCAGGACATTAGGAAAAGGGTTGCATGAAATCAAGGACGGAGCCATCAGCGTCAAAGCTTTCGACAGTTCTCAAAGGTCTACTATTGGGGAAATTAGCTTATATTTGCAAATGGGGTCTACTTGGTTTGATGTTGATTTTCAAGTGATAGACATGCCGGCATCTTACAAGCTGTTGTTGCGACGACCATGGATTTATGCCACTGGGGCCGTAGCGTCAACACTACATCAGGCAATGAAGTTTGAGTGGAACCACCAAGAGGTGATCATTCATGGTGATGGTAGCAATCCCATATACAGTCGCCAGACTATCCCAGCAATTGGGGGAAGAAGAAGGATAGGCAGGGAAACTTACCACCACATCGAGCGAGTCAACGTCATCGATAAGGATAAATGGCGGGATAACAAAATTGAAAGCATATTGAACTGGAGCTGGAATGAACCTAGCAAGGGACTTGGAAAGAACCTCCAAGGAATAGCTAAACCAATTAAGCTCAAAAAACATGGCACATCCTTCAGGTTGGGATATAAGTATACTAGGGAGGAATTCAACCACTGGTCACCGCTATGGCGCGGTCCTTACTATCCTTTGGAGCAGTCAATACCCCATTTAGAGCAGACTTTTCAGCCGTCCGACGTTATCTACGAGTCAGAAGAAGAGAAAGCACTGGCAGCAGTGAGGGATTTGTTCCTGGAAGGCGATGATATGGATTGTTGTGTCATTTTCGAGGAGGGGGAGGAAGGCCCTTTTATACAAGCTGTAAGCAGAGGAGCATGCCTCAATAACTGGACTATCAGAACAACCAGAGCCCAGCGAGCCTCAGAGTAGCAAGGTTGAACAAGCATCATGCACTAGTTTACTTTCCCTTCGTATTTTTATTTTTCTGCAAGAAAGAGATCCAATGTTCAAAAACAGTTATGGAATTTATCAAAGCATTTCAATTTTCTTATAAATATTACTCATATTATTTTCTCTCATTACTTTACTTATACAACATTACTTTACTTATCTTGATGAACCAATAACTGTCACATGCAACGAGACAACGCAACAAACGAACATAAATTTAGAGGAAGATGATATACCGGAAAATATTGTTAAAGAAGTTGAGAATTTTGAGAATAGACCTAAATCCAACCCGGACGAGGCTGAGATTGTTAACCTAGGAGATGCAGAAAACATCAAAGAAACACGAATTAGTGTTCATTTGTCACCATCAGAAAAGGAAGAGTACATAGAGTTTCTAAGAGAATATGCGGACATATTCGCCTAGTCGTATGACGACATGACTGGTCTGAGTACATCTATTGTGGCTCACAAATTGCCAATCGATCCAGCCTATCTAGTAGTAAAACAGAAGCTCAGAAAGTTCAAGCCAGATATGAGTTTCAAACTCAAGGAAGAAGTTACTAAGCAGGTTAAAGCTAAGGTTCTCAGGGTAGTGAAATATGCAACATGGTTAGCCAGCATTGTGTCAGTACCGAAGAAGGACGGGAAAGTTAGAGTCTGCGTCGACTAACAGGATCTCTATCAGGCCAAACATATACATTCTAATTGACAATTGCGCCAAGAATGAGTTACAATCATTTGTAGATTGTTTCACGAGGTATCATCAGATCCAGATGGATGAAGAAGATGCTAAGAAAACGGGTTTCATTATGCCGTGGGGGAATGTACTACTACAAGATGATGCCGTTTGGGTTAAAGAATGTAGGGGCCAGCTATAAGAGGGCCATAACTACCATTTTCCATGATATGATACACAAAGAGATCGAAGTGTATGTGGATGATGTGATCATCAAGTCTAAGAAAGACACTGGTAACTTGGAATATATGAGAAAGATTTTCAACAGATTGCGAAGATAAAATCTGATACTGAATCCCACAAATTGTGCATTCAAGGTTCCAGCTAGAAAATTGCTTGGGTTTATTGTGAGTCGTCGGGGAATAGAACTGGATCCATAAAAGATCAAAGCCATTTAAGAATTGCCACCACCAAGGAATAAAAAGGACGTAATGAGTTTCTTGGGGAGACTTAACTACATCAACTAGTTTATAGCACAATCTACAGTTATCTCTGAGTCAGTCTTCAAGATGTTGAAAAAGGATGCCGCCACCGAATGGACTGATGACTGCCAGAAAGCTTTCGACAGAATCAAGGAATACTTGTCAACGCCACCAGTCTTGGTCCTACCTGAACCAGGTAGACCATTTATACTTTATATCGCAGTGCTAGATGGTGCCTTTGGTTGCATCCTGGGGCATTATAACGAGATAGGAAAGCAAGAACAAGCCATTTACTACCTCAACAAAAAGTTCACTCTGTACGTAACCCGGTATTCCTTGTTAGAATGCACCTGTTTTGCTTTAACATGGGTAGCCCAGAAGCTGAGGCACTACTTCTGCGCCTATACTACAAATCTCATATCAAGGATGGATCCTTTGAAATACATCTTTTAGAAGCCCATGCCCACTGGTAAGCTCGCCAAGTGGCAGATCCTATTGAGTGAATTCGACATTGTCTACGTAACTCAGAAAGTAGTCAACGGACAGGCACTAGCAGATCACCTGGCTGAAAAAACCGTGGATGGAGAATACGAAACCTTCAAAAATGTATTTTTTTGACGAAGAGGTATCATTCATAGGAGAAGACATTGCAGAATCCTATGATGGGTGTAGAATGTTTTTTGACGAAGCATCAAATTTCAAAGGAGTTGGTATAGGAGTAGCCCTAATGTCAGAAACGGGTCAGCACTATCTGGTGTCTGCCAAACTCATATTCCCATGCACCAAAAACATGGCCAAGTACGAAGCCTGCATCTTAGGGCTCAATATGGACATTGAAATGAACATCCAAGAGTTGCTAATAATTGGGGACTCAAGCCTACTCAGACATTAGGTACGAGGAGAATGGGCAACCAAGAATTCCAAGATACTCCCTTATCTGAACCATGTACGGGAATTGAGAAATAGGTTCACAAAGATAGAGTTCCAACATGTTCCCAGAGTCCAGAATGAGTTTGCCGATGCATTGGCTATCCTATTGTCCATGATACAACATCTAGATATGAACTTTATTGATTCTATTCCTGTGAAAATTTATAACCAGCCAACTTATTGTGCTCACTTCGAAGAAGAAGCAGATGGAAAACCTTGGTTTCACGACATCAAGTAATATTTAGCAAAAGGAGAATATCCAGAGCTTGCAAATACTACTCAAAAGCGCACACTTCAAAGATTGTCCAACAATTTCTTTTGCAGTAGAGGAATCTTGTATAGGAGGACTCTGGATTTGGGATTACTAAGGTGTGTCGACGTGAAGGAAGCATCTAAACTGCTAGAGGAAATTCATGTCGGGACATGTAGTCCATATATTAATGGTTGTGTCTTAGCAAATAAGATCCTCAGAGCTGGTTACTTCTGGATGACCATGGAGATGGACTACATCCAGTACATCCGAAAATGCCACCGCTGCCAGATACATACAGATATGATAAAGGTATCTCTAAATGAGCTTAATGCAACAAGCTCACCATGGCCTTTCGCCGCTTGGGGAATGGATATTATTAGTCCAATCGAGCCGGACACTTCCAACGGGTACAGATTCATCCTCGTGGCAATTGATTATTTTACTAAATGGGTCGAATTAGCATCTTACAAAGCAATGACTAAGAAAGTCATGGCATACATTGTCCGTGACCGTATTGTTTGTCAATTTGGGATCGCGGAATCAATCATTACTGATAATGGATCCAACCTCAATAGTGACTTGATGAAAGCTATGTGTGAAACCCTCAAGATTAGACATATGAATTCCATATCCTACATGCCCCAGATGAATAGAGTCATAGAAGCGGCAAACAAAAATATTAAGAAGATATTGAGAAAAATGGTAGAGAAGCATAAGTAGTGGCATGAGAAGTTATCGTTTGCTCTATTAGGGTATCACACCACAGTCCACACATCAATCGGTTCAACTCCCTATATGTTAGTTTATAGTACAGAGGCAGTCATTCCTGCCGAAGTAGAAATTCCTTCCTTAAGGATCATACAAAAAGCTGAGCTCATCGACGCAGAATGGGAGAGAAGACGCTATGAGCAGCTACCTCTTATAGATGGGAAGAGAATGAATGCAGTTTGCCACGGTCAGTTTTATCCGAACAGAATGTCCAGAGCTTTCAACAAGAGAGTCAAGCCAAAATGGTTCACACCGGGGTAGCTGGTGTTACAAAAAATTTTCCCGTATCAAGATGGGGCTAAAGGGAAATTCTGTCCCAATTGGCAGGTTCCATACATGGTTCAATGCGTTCTAACAGGAAGAGCTCTTATACTTGCAGGAAAGGATGGAGAAGTTTGGACAAAACCAATTAATTCGGATGCAGTCAGGCGATACTGTGTGTAATCTTATGTTTTTCCTATATGATGTAATTTGAACTACATCTAACCTGGTTCCCGTTTAAAAAGGGATACATAGGCAACCTTATGGGTTCGGTCATAATTCAATAAAAATTTCATTTCCCCGCAACTGGAAATTGGGGAAGAATTTTGAGGAGGACCCTCAAATTCTGAAATAAATTAAGCTAATCATCACAAGCAACCGTTAGAAGCCACAATCCAATAAATTGGGGGCAGAATTTTGAGGAGGACCCTCAAAATTCTGGAGCAAGAGAGGTTGCAATGTCCTAAACCACATCACAATCGTCGATTCATCTAAAAAACTATTTCTTAAATATACACTCATGTCATATTTTTTACAAACTCATGCATGACTGTTACTAAATTGCTCTGTTTAGACCCTAATGATACGCACGGTATCAACAAACAGAGCCAATCAGGTCAAGCAAAGTTAGCGGGGACACGAACTAACCTTTCCCCTTAACAAAACTCACGATTTTTTTTGGATGCAGGCATCCAAGTCACAAAATCATCGAATATATTATACACTCATACTGTTTATGAATACAACTCTCAAAATCGTCACACCTATTCATAGTTGTTATACGCACACAATATCCCCCACAGCCGCAATATCACTATCAGCTATCAGCTAAGCAAATTTTATTATTATTCGCCTTTTTATCTCTTGCATAAGCCTATCATTCTGCCTTTCGAGACTAAGCTCTACCACCATCCATATTAGTGTATTGCATAAGGCTACCATTCTGCCTTTCAAGACTAAAAGTTGTCTCCATCTGCATCTCTCTTGTATAAGGCTGCCATACTACCTTTCGAGACTAAGCACAATCTCCATCTGCATTCATGTATTGCATAAGGCGACCATTCTGCCTTTTAAGACTAAGCGTTGTCTCCATCTGCATCCCTCTTGCATAAGGCTACCATTTTGCCTTCCGAGACTAAGCACTGTCTCCATCTGCATTCCTCTTGGATAAGGCTACCATTCTACCTTTCGAGACTAAGCACTGTCTCCATCTGCATTCCTGCATTGCATAAGGCTATCATTCTGCCTTTCGAGACTAAGCACTATCTCCACCTACATCCTTCTTGCATAAGGCTACCATTATGCCTTCCGAGATTAAGCACTGTCTCCATCTGCATTCTTGCATTGCATAAGGCTACTATTTTGCCTTCCGAGGTTAAGCTCTACCTCCATCTACATGGCTGAAATATCGCCACTTTGTTCACATCTTGCATGGTTGAAATATCGCCGCTTTATTTGCACTTGCATCGGCTGAAATATCGCCACTTTATTTACTGCTCGCATAGGCTGAAATATCTCCATTTTTTTACATCTTGCATTGGCTGAAATATTTCCACTTTATTTACTGTCTGCATCAACTGAAATATCACCATTTTATTCACATCCTGCATGGCTGAAAGATCGCCACTTATTGCATTTCATGGGCTGAAAGATCGACAATTTGTCCAAAGGCGTCATTGTTCGGAGGCACCATTTTTATAGCCCAAGAACGTCATGCCATGGCCTGAGGACCCCTTTTAATCTCTTGCATATTATTATTCAAAGGCATCATAGTTTGGAGGCATCATTCTCATAGACCGAGAGTCATTTCATAGTCTGCGAATCCTTTATTATATGCTTCACGACCCAGGACATCATGGACTAAGGGCGTCATCCTAACCGCCCGAAGACAACATTCATGGTCCGACGGAAACTTGCATCATATTTAAATTTATGCACAATGTTTGCTTGTATTTCCTATTTCCAGGTAAACCGGAGAGTAATGGCCACCTCGGCAAGAGAATTCCATTCTAGTTCCTGCAGCCTACTAAGCCTTAATCACTCATCCCAACCAAGATATTGCGTCCGTTCTTGAAAAAACCTCCATCGGCATATTCTGTTGATAGATCCTAAACTATATATAGCCTGATTCCTGTAAGACCAGGGATATGTGGGTAGCTCAGGAACCAAAGTACGGCCAAATCCCTTCAAACCTTTTCACTCGGTCAAAGTTGGCCATCATGTCTTTACCCGACAACTTTTTCATCCTTCCCGGGTAAAGAGGGGCAGCCGTTAATACCCAATTTTTCCCTGTATATTTTTTATATATATAATATTTTCAAAGTAGCATATGTATGCATATATAAGTATGTCTAAATGTTTTAGTATTTTTTCTAATTTTTAAAAGATTTTTAAATCAATTTATTGCCCTATTTTATCAATAAAAAATCAATAATTGTTCCTTAAACTATCATTATTTGTGATTCATTTATTGTATCTTTGTATTTATACCAAAATATAGATAAGATAAGTTTTTCACATTTTTACTAATTTATTTAGTATTTTAAAGATAAATTGTATATAATCATAATTTTAGCCTATTATAAGATTTAATCGCTTTTACAATTACCAAATTGACTCCAATATTTTTAATTCAATATGTATACATTATTAATTAATTTAGTACCTTTAATTTGTTTCTAGAAATTATTTTGCAATTTTTATAAAATAAAAAGGAAAAAATGGCTATTTAAATACTAGCCCTAATTATTTCAACTTTAGCCTAAATTAGCCTCACAATTAAATCCAAACCCAATCCCAAATTACCTAGCCCAAATCCTAAATTACCCGCCCCCAACCCACTCAAATAACCCTCTCGGACCTCTTCTTTTAATACCAGCAGATGATCTAACATATCAACGGTCACACACATTCTTTCCTTTTTTAATTTACCAAACCCCTATCCCTAAATCATTTTCAATTATCCACTTCCTTTAAAACCCTCTCCTCTCTCAAACACTCTCGAACCTTCTCTAAGCCTAGCCACCTCCGCCGTGAAATCCATCGGAATCTATGGTCGTCGAAGCTATAGGAGTCCTACACCTACCTCCTGGTGCTCTTACGCGCCTGATACCTGAAGATTCGAGGCATGACAATGAAGGGTTGAACCCAGACCTCTATCAATTCGAGGTTCCCCGGTCATCTCGATGTTGCTCCGACGTACCATGGTTGTTTGAGCCTGGTTTTGACTTCCCTGACTCAGATCGATGACCTATCAAAACCTTTCTCATTTTTAGGGTTCTTCTGAAACCCTAACCTTTCGAGCTTTTCTCCAATTTCTTTAGATCTGTGGTGTATCTGTCCTTTCCCCAAGTATTCAAATGATTTCCCTAACTTTTCTTTCAAAAATCATTTTCAAAACTTTTCTTTTTCGATTTAGGATTTTCTGAAAAGTGTTTAAGTGTTTTTATGATTTTTCTTTGTCATTCATGTGTATTTGTCTCTACTCTGTTCTTGTATCATGTTCTTACATGCTTCTCTTACTATGTTTTCCTATATTATGATCTCGTATGCTTTTACTGTGTTATTGTGCTTTTTCTTCTACCATGTTCTCGTATGTTCTTCTACTATATTTTCTATACTATGTTCGTGTATGCTTTTCTACCATGTTCTGTTATGTCTCGCCTACTATATTTTTCTACTATGTTCTTAAGTGTTTTACTATTTTCCTTTTACTGAGCTCTTTTTTAAGTTCTTCTAGAAAACCTCTTTAAGCATGCTTCTTCTACTGTTCCTATCACTATTTTTCCTTGAATGCTTCTACTATGTTCTGTGTGTTACTTTGATATCATGTTTTCTTATGAGTTTCTGCTGCTGAAAGGAACATGCAAGAGGTTTCAGTTCTGAAACCTATGGGCCTATTTTGACTATTTGCCTTCTCATCTCTGTACTTGATTCAAGGTGGAAACCCTAGAATTTGGGATTCCACCAAGTTTGATTGTGAGATTTGATTGAACTAGGGTTTTATTCAAAACCCCTAATTCTTTTAGACCAACTTCGAGACTCTGATTTGAGTTTGGGGCTTCCTTGTTTTCATGTGATTCTGACCTTTTTACTAAAACTCTTCTACACTGGATTTCTCTATAGATTTTACAATAACATGCAAGTCTTCTTATTATGCTCACATGCTCTTTATATATGAGGAATGTCCCTCTAACTGGTTTTCGAATTTGTTCAAGCTTCCTTCTGAATATAGGCTGATTGATTTCTTTTCATTGCTTATTGATTTTCTTTGTTACTCGACCTAAGTAAAACCCTTTTTCACTTTTTCTAACTTGATTCATTCATACAAAATCTCGGACCATTTAATTTACTGGTTGTTAATTGATCTTCTTACCTTATTTGCACAAACTGTGTATTTCAAAACCTGTCCTTAAATAATGTTTATGTACTCACCCCTAATTTCCTACTTTGCACAAAGTGTTTGATTAATTTTTTTTCTTAATTGTTTTTTACCCATTGAATTTGAATCCCTTAATTAAAGGGAGTCTTGTGTAATTGATTGACAATCAGTTCTTCAATTATTTTCCTACCTTATTTCCTCATGACTTTCATACTATAAATACATGACTCTTTAACACACAACACACACGATTTTAACAATCCTCCACTACTACTTTTATAATCTCTTCTGAACTCTCACTAGCACTCTCTTCTTGTCTTTTTTGGCTTTTACAAGATTGCTGCACTTTCTCTATTTTGTTTCCTTAAAATTGGTATAAGTTTCAGTATCACTACAATGTGTTTATTTACAGCTTTTTGTATCCATGCCTACTGTACTATTTTGTAGAGTTCAACATTTAAATTAAATGCTCATATTTTTATTAATGTTTCTGTTATGAATCCTTGCTCCCTACCCTATTACCCCTATGTGTTTGAGAGTTAGAACTTAAGGCATGGCAATACGAGTTGTTGCCTATGATTAAGTTTGAACCAATAAGGTCTTAACCTCTATATAAACAGGCTGGAGGGTATGCCAGCATATCCCCATTGTTGGGTGTGCCCATCAGCCTGTTTTTCTTTCGCTCTTGCAAATTCCCCCATTCCCTATACCCATGTGTATTAATGTGAATTGTTTCCCTTTCCCTTTCTCTTTTCAGAATCTTGCACTTACACTCTCTCTGTAAGCCTTGCATTGGGACCTTAAGTTCCCTCTGAACTTGGACACTTGAGGGCTGGCCCTTCTATACTGCACTATGTCCTAGTCTGGTAATGTATTTGGGGTGTAAACAATGTCGGGAGTTTATGTGAGGCTCTTAGGGAGCTCTGACACACCCCAAATAAGAGAAAGGCTTTGAAATCTGATCTTTGGAGTTGATTAACTTCATGCTTCAGACAGGAAGTTTGAATCGAGCTCTCCTTGGTTGTAATTATTAATTTATGATGTATTTTTCTTTACCTTATTTTTCTGGGCTGTAATAACTTTGTAATGAAACTTTCGGGGTTGGCCAGTGAAAAGGGAAGGGTAGATAACCTACCGATAGGAGTCTCTAATTTATGCATTCTTTCACATAGCTACCATGTCTATAGGATGTCTAGTTTTAGTATTCTCATATAGCTACCATGTTTATAGGATTTCTGCATTCTCATGTAGATACCATGCATATAGGATTTCTAATTTCTACACTTACATATAGATACCATGTCTATAGGATTTCTAATTTTAGCATTCTCACATAGATACCATGTCTGTAGGATGTCGGCACTCTCTCATATAGATACCATGCCCATAGGATTTCTAATTTCAACATTCTCATATAGGTACCATGCTTATAGGATGCACATCCATGTATAAAATATTCCTATAGGTCCTTTCTGATTCTCGCATATCCACTTCTCACTAGGCAGAAGTATTTATAGGTTTTAATCATATTCATATAAGACCCATCATTTAGATGTCATGTCTATAGGTTTTTTTTGCATTTTTACTATGTTTATAAATGTGTTATAAAGTCAACAAACGCATAGAAAGAATGCCTATAAGAGTTAATCAAATATGAATGACTTCACTCACTTATAAGCCTAAAACTAGCAGTAATAATGTATTACCAATGGCAGAACTCGTGCTCATCTAAAACTTGCATTTAAGTTTTAACTGGCAACTTTTCTTAAACCTATATGTAATCAGTTCATATTCTTGTTTCTGAAAATCTGTAGATATCATGCCTATAGATTTTCGTCCATCACTTAGGCAAGCTATTTTATAAACTTATAAACTGAATCAGATGTTATTAGCTATAGCCAGCAGGCAGGCCTGATTCAGACTTCTTATCTTAATTATGTAATAAATTAATTTGCCAAAACCTCTTTAAGTTTTAATTAAACCTTAAAACAGTATATGCAAGACACGCTAAACTATGTGCTTCTTTAGTTTAAAGGAGGTCTATCTGAGCCTTTTTATTTGTTCATATGCTTCCCCAAACTTGTTATATGTGTTTTGTTTGTTGCCTTAGTATTTTTACTTTTTGAAACCACAAATGACCTCAGCAACCCCACCCTTTAGGATTAGTAGGCCTAAGTACCTCCGGGACTGATAGGATTAGGGAGGGTAATATCATGCAATAAGTAAAACGAGACCATTCTGTGCTTTAATACCTTAAAGGCATGGGAAAAGGTAGATATGGATATGATGACCATGTGATAACATCACGTGTAAGAATGATTATCGGATGTTGTATGGGGTGATCCATATTATTAATAAACCAAGGACCACTTTCCTTTGTTTATTTGTTTCGTTTCTTCTAAATCAACTCTCTTTATTGCTTTTGACTTTGTTTATTTCTAACCTTTATATGAAAATCCCCTCTTATTTGAAGTCCTACTTGCCTATGTGTTATTTGTACTTAAGTCACAATAATAGCTTGGTCGAAAACCACACTAGTGGATCCTAAGGGGTGCCTAACACTTTCCCGTCGGGATAATTTCAAGCCCTTACCCAATCTCTGGTTATCCAAATCAAACCATTATTAATGTCCTAATGCACTTAAATCATTAGGTGGCGACTCTTCAATTTCATTAAAACCCAATTCCCTAAAAGGGAACGAGTTATCCTCCCAAATGTCATAAACCCAATTTTATGAGAAAAAAGGAGGGCGCATCTAGAATGTGATTTGGAGGCCCATAGTAGAATTAGGCTTGAATTGGCGAAAGTTAAAATTTTGGCAATTTTGGCCGATAGTGGAAATTTTGATATTGATTTCGGATTGGATTTCCGAAAGTTGAAGTAGGTTCGTGGTGAATTTTTTTGACTTGTGAGTAAAAATGTGCGGTCATTTGGACTAGATTTGATATGTTTCGACGTTGTTTGTAGAATTTAGAAATTTTAAAGTTCATTAGGCTTGAATTTGTGTGAAATTGGTGTTTAGATAGTATTTTGATTAATACGAAGGTTTGACTAAATTCGTATGGTATTTTAGGATTGGTTGGTATATTTGGTTGAGGTCCTAGGGGCCTTGGGTGAGTTTTGGGTACTTAACGGATGAACATTGGACATAGGAGAATTCTGAAGTTTACTGGAGTTTTCATACGTGTGGTGGGGAGACCGCAGGTGCGGGGCCGTAGGTGCGGATGATTAAGCACAGAAGCAGAGTTGGGCATCCTAGACTGGGATCACATTTGCAAGGTTAGTTTCGCATTTGCGATGTCCACAGATGCAAGGGAGGAATCGCATATGCGAGAAAGGACCGCAGAAGCAAAAATATTTCGTGGGTGCACACGCACAAGTGCGGCCACCTTATCATAAAAGCGGTCCTAGGTCCTTTAAGCCATTAACGCACATGCGATGGGTTTTCCACAGGTGCGACACTTCAGGTGCCATGAAGAGAGAGCGACTTCGCTGGGCAAAAAAGAGAGAGTTCAAGGGTTAGAAATTCATTCTTCATTTTTAGACTTGGGAGCTCGGATTTAGGTGATTATTGGAGATATTTTCACGTGAATATTTGGGTTAAGTTATTCTTACCTAGTTTTGGTTAATTCCCATAATTTTGTCTTTTATCTTATCATTTAATAGTGAATTGGAGTGGAAAATTTGGGGGAAAAAAATCCTTAGGCCGCATTTTGGGGTATCGAAATTTTGGTATCGGATTTGAGCAAAGTTGGTATGGTTATACTCATGAATGAATGGGTGTTCATAATTTATAATTTTTACCCGACTATGAGATATGGGCCCCGAGAGGCTTTTTGAATGATTTTCCAATTTCTCGCTTTAAGCTTGATTTTGTTTGCTAGATTAGTTTCTTGTGGTTGTATATATGTCGTGTAATTGGATTTTGCTAGATTTGGGCCATTCGGAGTCGGATATTCATAGAAAGACCATTATTCGGATTGATTTGAGCTTGGTTCAAGGTGAGTGGTTTGCCTAACCTTGTGTAGGAGAACTCCCCTTAGGATGGGTACTGTTGTTGATATACGAGCATTGTTTACGTGAGGTGATGAGTACGTATATAGACTAACTATTGTAAAAACCGACTTTCATTAAATAATACCATGTCTTTTTTCTTATTTGAACTTATTAGTATGTGTAGTATCTTGTTAGACTAGAACGTATGCCTACTTGCCTTAATTGTTTACTTGGACTACGTGTAGAATGTTTAGTGATTTTACCCGTCTTTCCTTAATTTGTACTTAGGTTATATTGTAAGATTTAGTGTCGTGACTACTAAATTTTGTTGTTGTGCTGTATATTTACTTTGGGACTACGGAACGATATTCTAGGAGATCCCCTGTACATTTACATTTAGGACTATGAGACGGTATCTCGGGAGATCCCCTGTTGTTTTATTGTGTACTGAGCTGTTTGTTAAAATTTAGCTTTATTTACCACGATATTTCATTTTGCCTTATCTTATTTGTATATGTATAATCCTGTAGGGACCTAACCTCGTCATTACTCGACCGTGGGTGGCAATTATTGAGTACCATTATGGTGTACTCAGTCCCCAGGTGCATCTTACCAGCCTCATCATTAGTGTAGTCGATGCTTCTTACCGGAGACTTAAAGGTACATCAGTCCGTGCCCACAGATCCTCGGAGTCCCCCTTTATCCCTTTTGTGGTTTTCCTCCTTTATTTCTTTTAGACACTATGTATAGAAAAGAGTTAGACAATTTTGAAGAGCTTGTGACTCATGACATTCCGGATTTTGGAAAGCTGTGTAAGTAGAGTTTGGTTATTGTACATGCTGAGCAACATCATTTTTGTTTATTCAGTATTTATTGCAATTTGAAGTCAATCTTGTTTTTTCTTCTTTCTGATATTGGTATTTTTTGTGAATTGTTAGGCTTACCTAGTCATAGAGACTAGGTGTCATCACTAAGTGGTTCAGAGAGATGTTTGGGTTGTGACAGATGACAACTCACTCGCAATGTATAATTTTAGAGTATTATCACTTTTAGCCTGCGCCAGAAACTATTTACATCTGGTAGCCAAAAAGTATATAAAACTTGCATATTTTTTGTTTATAGCATGCAGAATGTGTATATATACAAAACATATACAATTTTACATATTGTTTTAGCTATTATTTTTATAACGGCTATACAGTAAAAAATTTCCTATAATTTCATTATTTGTAGCTATTATTTTAAGTTAGACCCTCTTTGGCCAAACTTTTGGGAGGCTAAAAGTACTTTTTTTTCCTCAAAAAAGTATCTTTTAAAAAATTTGAGTGGTTTGGCCAATACAGAAAAGTACTTTTTGCCAGCAGTAGAAGTAATTTTTCTGCTTTTGGGAAGAAGCAGAAAATTCTAGCTTCTTCCAAGAAGCATAAGTAGAAGTAGAAAATTAATTTATTCAAGACAAACTATCCTCACCATAAATTTATAATTTTCAAATTATCCCTTATTAATTTAAGTTTTTTTTTGTTTTTAGTTTTTACCATCCTATTAAAATTAAAGATATCATATATATGAATTATATTGTAAATTTTCAAAAAATTTACTGATTTTTCTTGTTTTTGATCTTTCTTTTTTGTAATGTCTCGTAAATTTCTAAATTATCTTCTTCTTTTTCACACTAAAGCAAATTATCTATATCTTCTTTGGATTATCAATTTTTCTTCGAGCAAATAATTAATTATAGTTTCTTCTATTATATACTGTTAGTTCCCGAAACTTTAAAATAGTTATCAAATCTGATTTGTGAAAATGACCTACAAATAGGTAATAAATTTATAATTGCATTGCATAATCTATCTATATATTATTAAAAGAATAAAAAAATGCATTCATATTTAGTCAAGTGGCAGCATCCTAAGAGGCCACTTGGCATTTTAGACAAAGTTAGTAAGGTTAGATAATAATTAATTTTTTTTTAATTTAAATTTTTAAAAATAAAAAATTATACACTATGTGTTGCTAATAATTAGTTACTCTTTGAATTAGAATTTAAACATAACTAACTATTTCTTATACGATATTTTATATATTTAAAATATTTTTATTTTATGCTCAATGCCATCTTTCAAGTTTGACTCAAAATCATCTTGTTGCAACTAACATGTTTATATATACTTTTATCTGACAACGCTCTTTTACCGATAAAGAATTCAACTATTATGCTAATGTAGATATTACAACAGAGATTGATGAAGGAGATTAGCCTTCTGATATTCCCTTATAAATGTGAAGCAAGTCTTCTACTAATATTGAAGCGTTGTGTGATAGAAGTATATATAAAATTGTTTTGAAGTACTATCAAGTGTGAGTGACTTTACTTATTAATTCATGATGGATTATCAATATATAGTAATTTGTGGATAGACTTCTAATTTATACTGAATGATCTTATTTTAATTATCCAAATCATCATATAAAAATAAGTAATTGTACTGGATAATATCAAATACTTTAGTATAACTATACATGCAAAATTGATTTAAATCTTTAATATGCTTGTTTACTTTATGTTTTATTAATTAAAGAAAATAAAAAATAAGAAAATTCTCTTACGATAAATATTTAAGTTTATTTTACCATTTAAAAGAATTATACGACCTAGGTACTATCTTTTTTAGTAATTTGACACTCAAAAGTATTTTTTGAAATAATTGGCCAAACATAAATTATTTATCAAATGTTGTAAAAAGTATTTCTTAAATGAATTGACTAAAAAAAATCATTCTTTTTTTCAAAAGTATTTTTAGAAAAAGTACTAAAAAAAATATTTTTCAAAATAAGCAGATTTGGCCAAAGGGGCTCTTAGACTACAGCGTTGAAGGATATTTATTAAAAAGATCGAAGATAAGTGATGTTAATTTATTTGCGATGTATGTAATTCTGATAAAATCTTTTTTTAAAAAGAAAAAAGTAAATGATACTACTAGTAACTAGTAATAATTTGCTTTGTGAAAGTTCAATGTAATTCTCGACCACTTTAAAAGCCAAATAGACTCATATTTTGCCTTTTTGCAAAATAGTCACAGCATCATAAATTGGTCATTTTTGCAATTTGGTCATATTTTCGCAAATTGATCATTTTCACTACTACTGTTCTTTCCAATTTCAAGTTAATATTTGGAAGTTCTCAACCCTAGTACCAACCCCTTAAACCCTTCCGCCGGAGCACCACCGTCACCGCCACCCCCACCCCACCCCCACCCCCTCCCCACCCTCACCTACACACTCTCCCCTTCAATACCTATTTCTCTAAAAATGTCAACTCGAGCAATTTCAGGACTAAAAATCCCATCTTTATTTCTCCTTAAACACCTTTCAGTTGTTTCTCCATTACCAAAAATCTCTCCAAACTTAGCCTCTTCTTCTTGTTACACAACATGGGTCCCACAGTTATCTAGAAGTTTCATAGGTGTTGTGAGATTTTACCATGATGGAAGACCAAGAGGACCACTATGGAGGGGTAAAAAATTAATAGGAAAAGAAGCAATATTTGTGATACTTGGGTTAAAAAGATTCAAAGATGATGAAGAAAAGCTTGATAAGTTTGTTAAAACACATGTACTTAGGCTTTTAAAAATGGACTTGATTGCTGTCCTTAATGAACTTGAAAGACAAGAAGAGGTCTCTCTTGCTGTTAAGGTTAGATATTTTACTGCAAATTTATTGTGGCTTTTTTAGCTTTGTTCATATGAGGAAGTTAGTGAAATAGGAAAACAAGAATTGCACAAAATTTTATTATGTTCTACTATAAACATTTGTCATTTCTGTTTCAGTAGTTTTGCATGATGATAACATGAGTTTGAGCTTGAAATGGAAAAGCTAGGATTCATATGGCCGACCCCAACTTGTTTGAAACTTAGACGTAGTTATAGTTGTTGTTTCAGTAGTTTTATTGTTGTATAAAGTTGCCTCCGTTTGACCAGGAGGTCACGGGTTCAAGCCGTGGAAACAGCTTCTTACATATATGCAGGGTAAGGATATTTACAATAAACTCTGGTGGTCCGGCCCTTCCCGGACCCCGCGTGTAGCGGTAACATAGTGCACCGGGCTGCCCTTTATTTAGTAATAGAGGAAGTGAAGTCTTTCTTTGTGCCCTTCTAACATCTATGTATTGTGGAAGGGTTAAATGGTCTCAAGTTCCTTGAATAACCTTGAAAGATTCAACCTTTAAGGTTTCTTAGCACTGGAGTTTGTTGTACTTTTGAATTATAGATTTAGAACTTAATATTTGTTGAAAGTTTATTGCTTTATTGCATATAAATACTGGGCTCAGTTGAATATTGAATATAGGCTCCATCCGGCTGTAGTGATAGTTGGGACACTGAGGAATATCTAGAAAGGCATTTCGTGAATCATCCTGATTCTATCCCTTTTCTTTTTGTTTGATCCCAAAGAATCGATCATTCTTTTTGTTGTTGAATCTTTTCTCGTAAATCAATGTGTGATATTCCGAATCATAATGACTAATGGTAATGTTACAATTCATCTAGTTTCCCAATTTTACTTGGACGCGATAAAATTTGTACAGTTTCACTTGCAAGGCAGATGCTGCAGTAAAGTGCTTTTGGTACTTTACGGTGATCGAGTTTATAGTTGATGCTTATGGTCACGAGACATAGGAGAAGTTGCTTATATTAGATCACAAATGATAGAGTTGGATAATTAGTTTTCGGTGGCTTTATGATAAGTTTGATCGTGAAGTTGTCCTTCTACGTTAATTTGGAATTGAAGTTTATGTAGATGTAGACTTAATTCTTTTAGTGCTCTGTACTGCAATGGACATTTGTAAATAGAACTTCTATTTTGAAGAAAAGAGAGTGAAGTGAAGTTGACAACTGAGAATTTGGGAAAAACAGAGGATTACATATGCTACTCGGTGCTTTATGATCTAATATTCGTAGAAAGATGTGGGCGACCTCCTCCTACATTGTCAGGTGGAAACTTGTTTCTGGTGGGAGGTATTGCAATTTGTTCGGGCTACAATGATGATGTCCGGTACAGTGAAAGAGACACTTTATTTGAGCCTTGTTTGAGGAATAGCTTCTCATACATAGTTTCTTTTTGCTGCACCCTTGAGTTTCTAGCCTGTAAAGAAGAGGTGTTATCGATTATAGAGACCCGTATTCTTTTGTAGATTCTTTACTTTTTGATTTACTGCTTCTATATGAGAAATCTTTTTATAAATAAAATTACTTACTTTATGAAGAGAGAGAGAGAGAGGCCATGCATTTGCTTTTTATGCTTCGGTTAGAATATGGAATGGCATTCACACAGACAACTAATTGTTTGTATGTATAGGTATTTTGGGTGATTCAGAAACAGGACTGGTACCAACCCGATGTTTATCTTTACAAGGACCTGATCATAGCATTGGCTAGACGGAGAAAGATGGATAATGCAATGAAGTTATGGGAGAGCATGAGAAAGGAAGATCTATTTCCCGATTGTCAGACATTCACTGAAGTGATTCGGGGCTTCTTGAGAGATGGATCTCCTGCAGATGCTATGAACATTTTCGAGGACATGAAAAAGTCCCCGTATCCGCCTGAGGAGTTGCCTTTCAGGATTTTATTGAAGGGACTTTTGCCACATCCCCTATTAAGGAACAGAGTTAAGCAAGACTTTGAGGAGATTTTTCCTGATCGCCATATATATGATCCTCCGGAAGAGATTTTTGGATTACGTTGAGGTTCGTATGCTCTGTGTTTTGCGTAAACTTGTTTCATACTTGGTTCCTTGTTGGTCAGAAAACGACTTCCTAATAGTTCTTGCATAGACTGCTTTAGAAGCTGTAACATTAAGCTTATTGGATAATCACTTCTGGTGTACTTACCGAAAATAGCTAGCTTGTATTTAGAATGAACTGGTAAAGCTATTTCAGTTACCGAAATATAATTATTTTCTTAATGGCTAGCTTGTGTTTAGAATGAACTGGTAAATCTATTTCAGTTAAGCTAAAGCAATTGAAAAGGTTAAGCACAAATATCAATGTAATTTTCTGTTCAGGATTGAGGCTTGTTGCTGCAATGAGGCCTATAAAAGTGGCAGAGCAGGGTACTGATGTGAACTTGGGAAATAAAATAACTTCTCCGCTATCAGCAGAATTTTCCTTTTTTCCTTGTGGGGAACTTGTTCAGCTTTTAAGTTACTACTCTATAACCGGTGAAGTTGTTGTCATGTGACCAGGAGGGGTCGAACTATGAAAACATTCTATGACAGAAATGTTGGGTAAGGCTACCTATGATACACCTTCATGGTCCTGCTCTTCTCCGGACCCCGTATTTATTCCTTATCTAGCTCAGTAATATGACTTGGGCCCGTGGGTTAAAAATTAACTAATTAACCATTAAATATTTAATATATAAACACATAAAAACTAAAAAAACTATCAACTATAGTTCTCATTCCCAACCTTAGATTGCTCATTTATCCTTGCATATCAATTAGAATTTAGTTTTTTGATATGCATGTAATATGACAAAATTAGTTTTTCTTTTGCTTAATTAATAACGAACTTGAAAATTTTAGTTGGCCAATAATAATTATTTTTTAAAACAAAATATTATTTTAAGTGGGCAATGATCAGTTTGGATTACTTTAATATACTATTAACATTCAAACTGTTAAAAATTGTACGGGGCGCCCTATTTGGTTGTCTCCATTTAATCTATACTAATTTTTTTTAAATTTTTTTAACTTGTACCCACTTTTTAGATAACTTCAGCCCCCTTTCTTCCCTCCTCCTCCTTCGTTTTCTTTCTTCTGCTGTTGTTGTTGCTATGAAACTTCAGTTCATGAGATGATTGCCCTAAGTATGTTATCATATTATTTAAAAACAAATTATAAACAATTATGTAAGTTAGTAGACAATAATTTTTGAATATTTTCATGTAATTCTGTTCTTTTCACGTTTAGTGTTTCCAAAATTATGATTTAGATATTGTTTGCAATCTGATTATTTTATAGTAGTAATACACAATGAAAGAATTAGGTGATTATTTATCTAGTATGTTAGAAAGCTTTTTCAAATACTTCAGTTTATATGCTGCTGAAGTTTTTACAAATATACTAAATGACTTTAGCATCTTCTGCTAAAGTTTTTGAAAAAGTTTGATGACAAAATTAATGAACCTAGAACAAAAAACTTTAGCTTATATAGTGCTGAAGTTTGTGTTGAAGTTTTTACAAATGAACTAAATAAATTCAGCATCTTCTGCTGAAGTTTTTGAAAAAGCTTATCCAGGACAAAAACTTCAGCTTATTTAGTGCTGAAATTTTACAAATGAACTAAATAACTTAAACATCTTCTGCATAAGTTTTTGAAAAGTTTTATGACAAAACTAATGAATCCAGGACAAAAAAACTTCAACTATTTTAATGCTGAAGTTTTTACAAATGAACTAAATAACTTCAGCATCTTCTGCTAAAGTTTTTGAAGAGGTTTATAACAAAACTAATTAATCGAGGACAAAAAAACTTCAGTTATTTTAGTGTTGAAGTTTTCACAAATGAACTAAATAACAACATCTTATCCAAGACAAATAAAAAACTTAGCGTATTGCCTTTGCTACTTTAGGCCCGTCAACTAGAATGCTGAAGCTTTGCGTGATTGCCTTTGCTACTTCAGCCATGTATGCTGAAGTTACGCGAAAAATGGGTACTCTTGCAATCATTTTTGCAAAGCGATTACAAGTTAAAACGTGACCGAAAAGCGGGTATAGATGCAAATCCCCCTTTAAACTGCTCTTTAGTATAGAAAAAGATCAATTTTAAATGCAAAAAAGAACAATTGACCATTAGAAAATATCAGAAATTTAAAAAAATTTATGGACTATAATGATGAAATCAACAAATGACATGGGTATGTATATGCTAGAAACTGTTCTAGTGACCAATGTGAACATATGGCTGCTCTAGGGAACGACAGTGCCATGCGAGGCATAATGTTAAGGTTATGAAGGCATATGACTAAGGACAATGTTAACGGGTTCTAGCCCTACTATGTTATATACAATAGGAGTATCCTTTTCAGTTTAAAAAAAAAACAAATTATATTAATCCTAAATTAAAAAATCTCAGCATTTAAACTTATTGAAGCAATTCCTGAATCTGAGGAAAATGAAAGAAAAGCATTAAGAAAATATTCATGTAACTTTAAAAAAGAAGAGTTAGAGATATAGAGAATTTGCATTTCAATTACGAGATTCATCGTCAAATATCAAGCTTTTTTTATGCTCTAAGCAAACAGAAGTTATATACATGATTAATCGACTTTGTCACTTGTGAGCACGTGATTTTTGCCTAACATGAATTACTCCCACAAAATCAAAACAAAAATTGTCTATTTTTTACGATGTGTGTTTTAGTGAACTTTCGTGTTATTTTTGGTAATTGTTTGCATTTATATATACGTGATTATATGTGTTTAAATTAATAAAAAATATACAAAATATGTCATGTTTTACATTTTTATCTAACTTTGAAATTAGGAGTAATTAATTTTATCTTACAAAATGAAAATCACAAAAAATAATTCATCTTTTTACATTTTTAGCATTTAAATGCTTAATTATGTGATTTATGTTTAATTGATATTTAATTGTATGTAACGATTGTTAGTATAATTAGTATTAGTTAATTTGATTTGATTTTTTTTAGTGTAGTTAGAATTTTTTTTATTTTTTTTATAAATTAGGAGTTTAAAGTAATTGAGAGGGAGGAAATAATTAAAGCTTTGTGTGAAATTCGATTTGGGCCAAATTCAATTAAATCAAGAAAGGCCCAAAACACTACCCAGTCCAAACCACCAGATCCGTCTCCCTGACCCGGCCAATACAACCCGACCCATTCCCGTTTTAATCTGGACCGTTGGTTTTCATCCATCCAACGGTCCTAATTAAATCCCTAATTAATTATACTAAACCCCCCAAACCCTATTATTCACCTTCATTTTCTCCTCCACTCTTCTCCAGCCGCCGCCAGAGACACCCCTCCCTGCTCTCCTTCTTCTTCGACCACCGGCCAGCCACCCGCCGCCACGCCAACGGCCACTCCCCCCACGAACCAGTGACGCCGTTCAACCATTTTCTCTGACTAAGCAGCGAACCAAACGACATAGCTATCTCTTCTGAGCTGCTTCGTCTTCAACATTACAATCTCCATAGCCGCCACCTCTAACTTCAACCAATAGCCGCAACACCACTCTTATCATCATTTCCGTCTCTATTTCGTACCCAAACCATCAAGCCCCAAAACGAATTGCAAGAACCCTAAATTCCGATTTAGGGATTTATTTGTTTCGGATTTTTGAGAAATTGGGGTCTAATAGACCTTAATTGATTCGTTTTCGTTTGAAAACATTTCAATTAAGGTCCGTTCGATCCCGAATACGAATTTTCTATTCTCGGC
The DNA here is from genome assembly GCA_032618575.1 of Nicotiana noctiflora. Lineage (NCBI taxonomy): Eukaryota > Viridiplantae > Streptophyta > Magnoliopsida > Solanales > Solanaceae > Nicotiana > Nicotiana noctiflora. The sequence continues at coordinate 135,117 of JASVEL010010782.1, read as the reverse complement.
CGCTGCTTTGTTTTCAAATTGATCTCGGCCGCTGCTTTGGTTTCAAATTGATCGGAGGTACTGTTTTACTCCCTTTCTTTCCTTGTTGTTTTATTTGTTTTGATTATGGTCGTTTCGTTTGTTGATATTTCTTCGGACAGATATCAATTCTCTGTTTTTCTTCTTCATCTCTTGGGACCTTTTATTTGGTCGACTTGATTGTTTGTTATTCTTCGCTGTTTAACGAGTGATTGCGAATCGAATTCGATTCGTTGTTAATACCATTAAGTTGTTTGATATTGAATTTATACATGCTGTCCGAAATTGTGTAGTCACTGCTTTGTCGGATTTGTTTGTCGATTACGCATATCGTAATCGGCTAATCGAATGATATAGAATATGTGTTTGCGTCGATTAGCGTCGTCGATTAGTTAGCTTCATTTTTTCTTCTTTTCTCTGCTTTGGCCGAGAACACTGTTAGTGAATTGTCAATTCTAAAGTTCTGTTTTGTCTATTTGATTACCGATGTTGTTGAATACAGGTTCGCGTCGATTAGCGTCGTCGAACATTTAGTTTCGTATTTGCTTCATCTTTCTTCTCTTCTCTCGGCTTTGAGTGTTACAAATTTGTGAATTTGTTTGTCGGCTTTTTGTTGTCGATCATACATGTTGTGATTCGACTTAACGAATGTCGTCGTTTCAATTCGCAAATTTGTTGTTTGAAATTCCGGGCAGTGGTTCACTGTTTTGCTTGATTTAAAATTTTTCGGTTTGTTGTTTGTTTCAGAATGTTGAGTTGATTGTTGGATTGTTTGTTTTGAACCATTGTTGATTCTAAATTAGGTTGTGAATTGGATATAGCTGTTAGTCCATTTAAGTAGCCCTAAAATCAACCTTTAAAGTGCAATACACATGGAAATGAGTTGTTAAAACTTGCTGGACAGCAGTGTATTTCATTAGTTTGCACCTTTAGGATTTGATTAATTATAAATCCCACCTTTAGACAAATCAGGGTGGAATAATCAGAGAATGTGAGGATAATAATGAGTATTTTCAGCTTTGTTGAGTGCTTGGTCAGTTGTTAGAATCAGGATACACATGAGAGGGAATATACAATTGAAAAAGGTTTGAAAAAGGGGAATAATAGGTGTTGGACAGATCTGAAACTGAAGAAGAAAGGGTTGTTGCTTTGGATCTCTAGGCTATAAAACACAACAGAGAGCACACTGTTTTGGGATACAAAAACAAACAGGGAGAACACACGTTTGAGGCAGAGAAAAAAACAGAACAGTGATATACTCTCTGAAAATACTCTCTGATAGTGAACACACTCAGAAAACACACACTCCCACAGAAAGTTTCACACACATATACTCACAGAGAAAGCTTAAGATTTTTTTGAAATCTGGAAAACCATACAGATACACAGAGAGATAGACTTACTGGAAAACAGAAACACTGTTTGTTTGAAGTTTTAACTTTTGATCCTCGAGTGTTTGAGAATCAGAGAGATATTGTTTCATAACTTCTATTTCCTTCTGTGTTTTGTTGATAATTGTGTTTGGATCTGGCGGGTTCATATTTGGGATAATTTGGAATTTGTTTCGGCTAATCTAACTGTTCCATTGCCGCTAGAGTTTGGCTTTGTTTTTTGGTCTCCGGTTTACTGTTTCTCTTGGGTTTCTGAGCAAGAGTTGCTACTGCTGTTACTGTTGGTTCAAATCTGTTTGCTGCATACTGTTGCTAATTCCTCGTTTATTTCGATTCTACTTCCAGGTATTCTTCCAACTTCCATTGATATATGAAGGAATGACTCAAAGTGTAGTGCTTAATTGAAGAAATAAAACCTGTATTCTGTTAAATTGTTGTTTATTGTCAAATATTAAATGTACAGTAGTGATAGGTTGGTGTAAATGCTAGACTACATTAATGGATAGACTGTATGGATTGAACTGATTTGGATTGTATAAATGGCTATGTTCCAGATCTATATGATTACAGTGAGGAGAGCGTTAGTGTTAATTAGTTTCATTATAGTTCGATAGATGATTTATGCATTAAGAATTCCAGGGTCATCGATGTTAACTTGAATCCACTCATGAGTTTTGTATTATTAGGTTGTTGGATAAGAATCTGTAATTGATGTCGAATAGGTGTTTTAAATCATAACTAAGCAGGGTATAAGATCGAATTGGATATTAAAGTTTTGAAATAAAAATAGAGAAGTTGTTGATTAATATTTGTTGTTATTTTCCGTTTTTATTAGTTTTTTGTGAAATTGTAGTTAGTTCTATATTTTGAAAAATAAATTTGTCATTTAGTCGGCTTGTGAGAGAACACCTTTGTACTAATATAGAATAGCATTTTAAGCATGTAACCAATTAGGACTTTTTATTTTCTTTTAAAGATAAACTAAAAAAAATGTAGTCACTTTAGGATTATCCTTTTAAATAAAAAAAAAATGTTACGAGCCTTGCTAAATAAAAAAAAAAATAAAATCGCGGGGCCCCTCAATAAGAATTTTTTTTTTTCTTAAAAAATAATCAAACGCGTTAAATGATTTAAAGGAGCATATAATTTGAACATGTATTAAAATCAGATAAACTTTAGCCATTTATAATAATTGAAGCGACCGTGCTAGAACCACGGGATCCGGGGGTGCCTAACACCTTCCCTCGGGTCAACAGAATTCCTTACTTAGAATTTCTGGTTCGCAGACTTCATTTGGAAAGTCGAAAATTTCCTCGATTCGGGATTTAAATAAATCGGTGACTTGGGACACCTTAATTTATTCCAAGTGGCGACTCTGAAATAAATAAAATAATCCCGTTTCGAATATTGTCACTTAAATTGGAAAAACTCCCTTGTACGTTTATCCCTCGGGGTAAGCGCGCCAAAAGGAGGTGCGACAGCTCTGGCGACTCTGCTGGGGAAACAAACCCAGAACTACTGGTTCAGGGTTTAAGAATTCGAGCTTTGAATAATTATTTTATTTGGCTTACTTATTATCTGATTTTATTACATGTTTATATTTTATATGCTAAATGTTGTTTTACCGCTTTGATATTTTGTGAACTGTATATAAATTGTGCCGATACCCATTTTTTTTTCTTTTTGAGTCTTTTGAAATATAATACCGGGCATTTGCTAGACATAGCCCGTTTTTCTCAAGATAGTCGTGGTGCTTGGCACCCGGTGAAGGATTTTGTAGTCACACATGTTTAGGCGGAGAGTTTTGTCAATTAAGCCGGAAAGCCATGCTACCGGTGCACTGACACTCTTCGGCTCGAGTTGTCCGCTCGAGTTAAAGCCAGTCTAGACACTTTTCCAACAGGATGATGACTTAGAATAACAAGACCTTATGCCGGATCCCCGATAGGAACGTTTATTTGCATCATGTGCATATTTGACTTAAGAGGCTCAACACAGGGGTTGGGCCTGTCTAGGACAGGTGTACCTGAAACAAAAAGACCAACTTGTTGCATCTTTTTGTGTGCATTTATTTGTTTCGATCTTACATGCCGATCGGTTTGTTAAAAAGAGGAAGAAGTGGAAAACGTCAGGGTATATAGTTAAAATAATTTTATGAGAATAGTTGGTTCCTTGAAAATAAATTCTAAAAAAAAAAAATGCAAAAAATAAAAAAAAAACTAAAAAAAAAAATAAAAAAAAAATAAATAAAAATTTCCAAACTAAATTTTCTTAATTTTATGAAAATAGTTAATTCTTTGAAAATAAATTCTGAAAAATTGCAAAAATTTCAAATAAATTTTCTTAATTTTATGAAAATAGTTAGTTCTTTGAAAATAATTTCTGAAAAATGAAAAAAAAATTTTCCAAATAAATTCTCTTAATTTTACGAAAATAGTTAGTTTTTTAAAAAATAAATTCTGAAAAATGTAAAAAAAAAAAATTCCAAATAAATTTTCTTAATTTTAGTTTCTTTGAAAATAAATTTCCAAATAAATTTTCTTAGTTCCTTTGAAAATAATTTGTTTTAGAAATGCGTTGTTTAAAAAATAGTTCGTTTTCTTTTCTTAAAATGATTTAGTTCTTTTATTTTCGAACTACGCAAGTTTGATTCTCACCAAAATGAGATACGTAGGCAACCCATATCGGGCTCAACTAATACCGATTTTTTTTAAAGAAAAAAAAAAAAATTAAGAAAAAAAAAACAATAATAAAAAAATATATTAGAATTAGGATTTTTGTTCTTAGTCGAGAGTTAGGAAATTTTGCAAAAATAGCCAAACGCCTCAAAAGGGGCGCCGGAGGACTAATTTTGCAAAACGGAATATAGACATCACACTGGTATCTTGTTATACAGCCTTCAAATCTTCTTCAAGTGCTGAAAGGCCGTATTGACAAGATTCGTTTTTTTATATATAATAATAAAATAAAAAAAATAAAAAAAAAAAAAAAAAAAAAATCTTAAATCCATTTTTTATCTTTTCTAGGATCAGCATGACTTCCTCGCAACGAATCGGCCAGAAAAGGGTGAGAGACGAAATGCCACCTATGTTCATGGTCCAGGACAAAACCCCGGATCGGCTCCGTAAATGGTGGACTAGTTTTTCAGCTTGGGAAAGAAATCAAGTTCACAAGCACCTCAAATTTCTTCCGGACATCATAATGATAAAACCGGATAAAAATGTGATCAGAGCTTTAGTGAGTTTTTGGGACTCAACAAGCAATGTGTTCAAATTCCGGGATTGTGAAATGACACCCACTTTGGAAGAATTGGGCGGACTCACGGGGCTCGGAAGAGATTTGCACAAGATGAGGCCTGCAGCTCCTAGGCAGATGAGTGTGAATAACTTCTTGAAAAAGTTATGTCTCCGGCGGGTTCCCCTCGGTTGTCTGGAGAACGGTTGGGTGCCACTAGATTATCTCTACGACAGATTTGGTGATAAGGAAGGGTTTGGGAAATTCTCAAACGTCGAATTTGTTAACCAGCTAAATTATGACGCCTGGGGAGATTTAAGAATCTATGCTTTCATGATCGCTTTTTGGGAACCATGGTTTTTCCCGAACGTGGTGGACGCATCAGAATCCGTTTAGCTGCGGTGGTCTCATATCTACAGAGTAACGAGGAACACACTGTTCTTCCAATGATACTAGGAGACATCTTTCGGGCCTTAACTCGGTGCCAAGAAGGACAAGACTATTTTGAGGGTTGCAATATTTTATTACAAATGTGGTTTATAGAGCATCTCTACCATCACCCAATTGTGATAAACTTCAAAGCAGATTGGTTGAATTATATTCGCTGTCATACAAACAGAGCCGCCCGTTGTAACCTTCCAGAAGACTTGAGGACTTGGCAAGAACTCCTCAACTCTTTGAGAGCCGATCAACTTACCTGGAATTATTATTGGTTCCCTTCCGCCAAAATCATGCATATGTCGACATACCGCCCATTCTACATATTAATGGGTTTCGGGGGTTTCCAACCATATGCCCCGCTACGTGTCATGCGGCAGCTGGGAAGAGAACAGAAAAGGGCCCCAATTGAGGATATGCGATCATTTGTATGGGAATTTGTGACAGAAGAGACCCCGAGGGAGACTTATGCACAGAAGGTTTGGTTCGGTAGTCGACTCTCCGACATCAACGAAATGGTTGCCGATCGGGAACGGGGAGAAGTGAGTCTCGCTTATCTTGAATGGTTCCACAACCAACCAATACCGGAGCAAAGGTCAGAAAGGTCAGTGAAGTATGCCGTCGATTGGGAGAGAGAAATAGAAGCCAGAGTTAGAGAGGTTGAGCATGAAACAGCACAGAATTTCCAATCTTGCATCAACACTTTAAAAGAAGACAAAGGAATCCCGGAAGCAGCCATGGACATACAACAGGCTGACTTCGATCGGGAAAGGGCCGGTTGGGAGCAGGAAAGAGAAGCACTCCAAACTCGAATTCAAGAGATGCAATTGGCCGCAGAAAGGTCAAGGAGGAGTCGGATTGATCAAATGCTGATAAAAGATTTGGAAAGGAAAGCCTTTGAACACCAAGAAGACTTGGAGAAGGCAAAAGCGGCTTTGGTTGCAATCCGAACAAAATGGAAGAGAGCGGCCCACCAAGAAGCACTCCGTCTACAACAAGTAGAGAAAGACTATGATGCGATCATCGTTGATTTAAGAAAAGCAAATGCCACTCTTAAAGAACGAACTCTCAGGCAAGTCCAGGATGCTAAAGCAGATAGAGACCGTTGTCACAACTTGATGGCACGGATGGAAAAACAAATAGATAGGCTCTTGGACCATGTCTCCGGCAACTCTCAAGTATTAGGGGCAAAGAACAGGCACATAGGGCAGCTGCTCAGAGAAAAAGACATAATCAGAACCAGGATCAATGAGATCGGGCACTACATTACTATGAAGTGTTTGAACTGCGAACAAGTACCTCGGCCTGCCCTCTTTTCTTCAATCATGGAATGTGTCCACCAGGTCATGGCGGAATTGGGAAGTATACAGAAAGATCTCACCCCAAGAACTGCAGCAAGGCCAAACAACGCCCCCCGGGCGCAAAGATTCGAGGCGTTGGAACATGCTTAGGAGAGTCTTTTGTTTTAGAGTATGTTTGTCCTTGTACGAGTTTTTTCTCCATTGTTGACATTTTTGCAAGTGTTTCAAGTTTAAGTTTGTTGAAATAAAATTCATGAACACTTCATCTTATGTCTATTGTTTCCGAACTACGCTCGGTCTGATTCATGCGGGGACATGATACGTAGGCAATCCACATAAGATTCGACCATCACTAAAAAATAAATAAATAAAAATAAAAATGAAAAAAAAAGTGGGGGGGGAAAGAAGTTAAGAGAAAAAGAAGATCGATACAAACCGGAATGACGCATCGCAAACGAATACATGTAGCAACTTTGTCACCTGTATAAGTGCATCACACCCAACGTGAGATTACTTATCTGTTATGTTGTTTCAGACTAACCGTTTGTTTGCCAAAATCCAGGTTTTAGTAAAAGTGGTTGACTTTGCGGTAATCTGGCACCACATTCGTACTTCACAAGGTCCAAAGGAAAAGTTCGGCAGCCTGAGAGTACTCATTCCTATTTCACTAGGTCAAAAAAGGGTGCCGACATGTCTTCAGAAATGCCTTTAGCAACCATTCCCGTTTCGGAGGAAAGCTCATTGACAACCATCCCGGCTACTGAGTCGGCAGCTTTGGAGGAGAATAGAATGTTGCGTTGCCGCATGCTCGAGATGTTGGACGATTGGAACAACGGGAAAGAGCCCCGAGTCTGGTCCCTGGGTTCCCTGAAATTCTTCTCAGGTCAAGCGGTATTTCAAATACCCCCATCAATTACCCGCCTACTCTGTTCGGGTATTCCAATGCTACAAACCTCTCCGAATCACCCTCCACATCCCATCCTCGGGTAGCACCACATGATACATCCGCAAGAACGTCCGTTGAATTGCCAGTTCCAATCACAACGCACCCCACCACACACGCTCCTTTCTTCGACTCCTCATCCTTTACATTCCCAGCGCCACCGCTCACACGGGACCATATACAGGTTGCAGCCAATACATATTCTCAGCCACCTCGATATGAGTTCCTACCGAGCCAAAATCCAAAGACCCCCGAGCAGGATGAGATGGCAAAAAGAATGAGGAGTTTGGAACAAAGCTTTAAGAACATGCAAGGCCTGAGTGGACAGAAGAGTGTATCTTACGCCGATCTGTGCATGTTCCCGCACGTCCATTTGCCATCAGGTTTTAAGACACCAAAGTTCGAAAAATACAACGGACATGGCGACCCCATTGCTCATTTGAAGAAATACTGCAATCAATTGAGGGGTGCCGGCGGCAAAGAAGAATTGTTGATGGCGTACTTCGGAGAGAGTTTGGTCGGAATAGCATCGGAGTGGTATATGGATCAAGACATATCTCGATGGCACATCTGGGATGATCTGGCCAGAGATTTTGTAAAACAATTCCAATACAACATCGATATTGCGCCGGACAGGAATTCTCTATCGAACTTAAAAAAGAAGCCCTCAGAAAGCTTCAGAGAATATGCCATCAAGTGGCGAGAGCAAGCGTCCAGGGTGAAACCCCCATGGACGAAATTGAAATGGTCACGACTTTTCTCCAAGCTCAAGAGCCCGATTACTTTCAAAATATGATGTCGGCAATGGGAAAACCTTTTGCCGAAGCTATCAAGATCGGAGAGATGGTAGAAAATGGCTTGAAAACAGGGCGAATTTTGAGCCAAGCGGCCATTCGGGCAACTTCCCAAGCCATTCAAGGCGGGTCTGGAGGGATGCCCCGAAGCAAGAAGAAAGAAGAATCTGCTATGGCAGCGGTAGAGGACAGGAGATATCGAACCTCAAGGCAGGTATTCTCCGACAGGGCCCCCCAACATTATTATCCACATCACGGCATGGCTTATGCTCCTCCGCCTCCACCCTATGCGGTCATGAACATTCAACCTCAGGCACGGCCACAGCCACCAGCCAACAGGAATCCACCTCCATTCCAGAGAAACCAACCTCCTTACCCAAACCAGTATAATCCACGGCCAAATAACGCTCGCCACCGTGAGCAACCCAAAACGAGCTTTACACCGATTGGGGAGCCGTATTCCACTCTTTTCCCAAAACTCGGGCAAGAAAACCTATTGCAGCATGTTCCGCAGAACAGGCAGAATCCAGACTCTCCTACCTACCAGAGGGGGATATACTGTGCATATCATTCAGGTGTTGAAGGACACAGTACTGACAATTGTTGGACGTTAAAGAAGGCAGTGCAAGAATTGATCAATCAAGGGAGGATCGTCTTCGCAGATGAAGACATCCCAAATGTGACAAACAACCCATTACCGGCCCACAACAACGGACCGGTGATTGGGATGATTTGTGATGACAAAGAATTCGACCCAGCTTTGAAAGCGATAATCGCCATCGCCAACATAGAGAAGCGTCCTGAGGCTACCCCGAAACAAGAGAAAATGGGGAAAAAGGTTGAAGCTCTTGAAACCGAATCCGAAAAGACGATTGAATTGAAAGCATCATCTCAGAAGGATGGAGTCCTTTACCTCCCACGAGGTAGAGTGGAAAAACCATTGTCCATAGGTGCCCCCAAGAAGTTCCATTTAAAGAGAGAAACATCAATGTATGTACCAAAGGGAACTTATGTGGCCCGAAAACCAGATGAACCTGTGGTTATTGCACGCATGCAACAAAAACCAATGACAGATCCGTCCGCAGTACCCTGGAGCTACCAACGAACACTTGTTATGCGCAAAGGGAAAGAGATTGTGGGAAATTCATCTGAGAGTGTCCTAGGACAGAAGTACTTAAACACGGAGGAGGTAAATAACGCCACACAAAGGCGTTTCCCGTCGAAGAAACCTGTAAGTGCTGAAGAGGCAGAGGTCTTTTTTCAAAAGATGCAAATGCCTGATTACGAGATGATAGACCAACTGCGTAAATGCCCAGGAGCAGGTGTCGATGTTGTCCCTTCTAATGAAGTCTACTGAACATCAAAAGGTTTTGCTAAAAGCCTTGAATGAGGCATACGTGCCTATTGAGACTTCATCCGAACGACTTGAAAGAATGACAGAAAGATTCTTCGCGATCAACCAGATTTCTTTCAGTAAAGCTGATTTGCCTTTGGAGGGTGCCGCCCACAACAAAGCTTTGCATTTGACTGTCAAAAGCGAAGGCTACTATATGAAGAGGGTCATGGTTGATGGGGGTTCGGGGGTGGACATATGCCCACTTTCCACTTTAGGCCGCATAGGAATCGGAGCTGAAAGGATTCGGCCTAACAACATATGTGTGCGAGCTTTTGACGGTGTGAAAAGAGATACTGTCGGAGAGATTGATGTGATTATGACCATCGGCCCGGTGGACTTCGAAGTGACATTCCAAGTCTTGGATATGGACACTTCTTACAATTTTCTTCTAGGGAGACCATGGATTCATGCGGCCGGAGCTGTGCCCTCTACCCTCCATCAGATGTTGAAATTTGAGCACAAGGGACAAGAGATCGTGGTCCACGGGGAAGATGAGCAATCAATTTACCGAGATCCATCCATACCTTGCTTGGAAGCGGAAGCGGGAAGCGAAAACATTGTCTATCAAGCTTTCGAGATTGTGTTGGCAGATCAACACGAAGAAGGGAACCCTCTCCCCCAACCTTTTTTGTCTAATGCCTCCATCATGGTGGCAAAAGAAATGATTAAACATGGCTTCCGGCCAGGAAAAGGTTTGGGAAAGTCCCTACAAGGAGTGCCGAAGCTGATAACTTTACCTGTAGCTGAAAAGTTTTTCGGAGTGGGCTTTCGCCCAACCCCTGAAGATGAAAGATGGGCCAAAAAGAGAAAGGAGAAAGGATGGGTTTTGCCGCAACCATTGCCGCATCTGTACCAAACTTTTGTCCGACCAAGGTACAGTGAAGAAGAAGAAGACGAGGTCTTTACAGCGGAGGAAATTGAAGACATATGTGGGGCCATGAGGCAAATGCTCTATGATGTTAATATGGTCCAATCGGGAGAAGGAACAAGCACCGTTGAGGTGCTGTATGTGGGCCCTGAAGCTAAATTGCAAAATTGGAAAGCCACACCCTTCCCAATCAGGCAGGAGTTCTGGTAGATTTGTCCTGTCGTTTTTCCTTCATCACAAGTTACTTCGGGATGTAGCTTGGATGTTTTTCTTTGTTTTCTTGTATTTTTGGTTTCTCCAATGTAATTTCGTTTGTTTTCAGAAAATTCCAAGAAAATAAAATAAATATTTCCTTACTTTTGCACTCTTTCTAATTTTGTTATTCTTCCTTTTCAGTCCTAATAATGCGGCTTTAAATAACATGACATGCTTGCGGAACTCATGCTCAAATCCGAACACGCCACCTAATCTGGAAATAATGAACCAAGAATCGGAATACGATGAAGACGAGGCTTTTAGGGAAATAAATCGAGAATTGGAACATTTCGAGAATAAACCTAAGCCAAATTTGAATGACACCGAACCGGTTAATTTGGGAACTGATGAAGAGGTCCGAGAGACCAAGATAAGCATCCACACGGATGAGAAAACACGAGATGCAATAATCCAACTCTTGTTTGAATTTAAAGACGTGTTTGCTTGGTCTTACGATGATATGCCAGGGATTAGGAGCTGATCTAGTGGTGCACAAATTACCAATCTACCCTGACTGTCGCCCAGTGCAACAGAAGCAGAGAAAGTTCAAGACTGACATCGGTGATAAAATCAAAGAAGAAATCACTAAACAGTTGAAAACGGGGGTAATCCGAGTGGTACAATACACCACGTGGTTGGCTAATGTTGTGCCCGTGCCAAAGAAGGACGGAAAAACTCGAGTATGTGTTGATTACCAAGATTTGAATAAAGCGAGTCCTAAAGATAACTTTCCTTTACCAAACATCCACATCCTTGTTGATAACTGTGCCAAACATGAGATACAGTCGTTTGTGGATTGTTATGCGGGATATCATCAAGTGTTGATGGATGAAGAGGATGCCGAGAAGACCGCTTTTACCACACCTTGGGGGACTTACTGTTACAGAGTCATGCCGTTCGGTTTGAAAAACGCAGGAGCAACATACATGAGAGCTATGACTGCCATTTTCCACGACATGATGCATCAGGAAATAGAGGTGTACGTGGACGATGTGATCATCAAATCCAGAACTCAAGGCGATCATGTGCGAGACTTGAGGAAATTCTTTGAGAGGTTGCGGAAGTACGATTTGAAATTGAATCCGGCCAAATGCGCTTTTGGAGTCCCGTCAGGTAAACTTTTGGGTTTCATAGTCAGTAGAAGAGGTATTGAATTAGATCCCACAAAGATAAAATCCATCCGGGATTTACCTCCCCCCAGAACAAAGAAAGATGTAATGAGTCTTCTAGGCCGATTGAACTACATCAGTAGGTTCATCGCTCAGTTGACTTCCACATGTGAACCCATATTCAAATTATTGAAGAAAGATGTTGCAATCAAATGGACAACTGAATGCCAAGAAGCTTTTGACAAGATCAAAGAATATTTGTCAAACCCTCCAGTCTTAGTCCCGCCAGAGCCGGGGAGACCTCTTTTCTTGTATTTAACAGTCTTGGAAAACTCTTTTGGTTGTGTTCTCGGACAACGTGATGCGGCAGAGAAGAAAGAGCAAGCGATTTACTACCCGAGCAAGAAATTCACTAGTTATGAGGTCAAGTACACTTTGCTTGGAAAGAACGTGTTGTGCTTTAACTTGGGTCGCTCGGAAATTGAGACACTACCTCCAAGCCCATACGACTCACCTCATTACTCGGTTGGATCCTTTGAAGTACATATTCCAGAAACCGATGCCCACCGGAAGATTGGCGAAGTGGCAAATCCTGCTCACTGAGTTTGACATAGTCTATGTCACTCGCACGGCAATGAAGGCCCAAGCATTGGCGGACCATTTGGCCGAGAACCCGATCGACGAAGAGTATCAACCATTGAATACCTACTTTCCTGATGAAAAGGTAAATACGACAGAAGTTGTTTCGGAAGACAATCATGCTTGGAAAATGTTTTTCGATGGAGCGGTAAACGCTAAAGGTGTAGGGATTGGGGCAATCTTGATCTCTCCTACTGGTCAGCATTATCCGGCCACGGCTAGGCTCCGTTTCTTCTGCACGAACAATACGGCTGAGTATGAAGCTTGTATCATGGGTATGAACATGGCAATTGATCAAGGTGTCGAAGATTTGTTGATCATGGGAGATTCGGATCTAATTATCAAACAATCTCAAGGTGAATGGGAAACTCGAGACGTTAAACTCCTCCCTTATCGACAGCACGTGAACATTCTTGGCAAGCGATTTGCATCGATAGAGTTCAGGTATATCCCACGATGTCACAATGAACTAGCTGATGCATTGGCCACTTTAGCTTCAATGCTACCTTATCCGGGCAACGCCCATGTCAATCCCTTGGAAATTCAAATCAGGGAAAGCCACGGTTATTGCAATGCGATCGAAGAAGGACCAAGCGTCAAGCCATGGTGTTACGATATCAGGAGATTTCTGAAAACGCAAGAATACCCAGAACATGCTACCGGAGATCAAAAGAGGACCATTAGGAGACATGCAGGTGGTTTCTTTTTGAGCGGCGAAGTCATGTACAAAAGAACCCCAGAATCTTAACCTTTTAAGGTGTGTTGATGCCGAAGAAGCGGGAAGAATCATGCACGAAGTACACGCAGGAGTATGCGGGCCTCATATGAATGGGTATGTCTTAGCCAAGAAAATCCTTCGAGCAGGTTATTATTGGATGACCATGGAGAAAGATTGTTTCGGTTTTGTCCGAAAATGCCATCAATGTCAGGTACATGGAGATCTGATTCATGCACCTCCAACTGAGCTGCATCCTATGTCAGCGCCGTGGCCATTTGTTGCTTGGGGAATGGATGTCATCGGCCCGATTGAGCCGAAAGCCTCGAATGGACACCGATTCATACTAGTGGCTATCGATTACTTCACGAAATGGGTTGAAGCCATCACTCTCAAATCAGTCACTAAGAAAGATGTGGTGGATTTTGTACACTCAAATCTTATCTGTCGTTTTGGTATACCTGCAACTATCATCACAGACAATGCTGCGAACCTGAATAGTCATTTGATGGAAGAAATATGCGAGCAATTCAAAATAACGCATAGGAACTCCACCCCTTATCGGCCCAAAGCCAATGGTGCCGTGGAAGCAGCAAACAAAAACATTAAGAAGATTTTGAGAAAGACAATCCAAAGTTCTAGACAATGGCATGAACAATTACCGTTCGCTTTATTGGGATACCGTACTACAGTACGCACATCGGTGGGAGCAACTCCATACCTGCTAGTCTATGGAACTGAGGCTGTGATACCGGCAGAGGTAGAAATTCCTTCGCTTCGTACAATTGTTGAAGCAGAGATTGAAGATAGCGAGTGGGTTAAGACTCATTTGGAGCAATTAATTTTGATCGATGAAAAGCGAATGGCTGCGGTCTGTCATGGACAACTGTACCAACAGAGAATGGCTCGTGCTTACAACAAGAAAGTACGACCGAGAAATTTCGAAGTAGGTCAGTTGGTTTTAAGACGCATTCTTCCACATCATGAGGAAGCAAAAGGAAAATTCGCTCCTAATTGGAAAGGACCATACATCATCAGGAAGATACTGCCAAGAGGAGCATTATACTTGGGAGACATGGAAGGAAAAGATCCCGAAACGGCTGTGAATGCAGATGCCGTGAAAAGGTATTATGTCTGAACTTGCTTCAATGAGGTCCTCACAAGTCGAAATGATTGAAGGCTTTTATTCCCGCTACCCAAACACTACCAACCATTTTGTAAACCCTTTGAGCCGGTTACTTTTCTTTGGCTACCCTCTTTGGAATCCAAACCAAACCAAAAAAAAAAAAAAAAAAAAAAAAAAATCCTGAACTACGTTCTGACTTGATTCCGAAAGGATACGTAGGCAACCTCTCCCTGAGGTTCAGTCACACCAAATCAAAAAATCCCGGTTTCCCCAAAAATGAAACTGGGGCAGATGATATTTTTGATTCGGTTTAAGATCCGTCAAGATGATTCCAAAGTTGTAATTTTGTTTACAATTCTTGTTACCCGAACCGAGTACAATTCCTTCAAGATCGATTGGAAGTTGTGAAAACATCATTGTTACGATCCGGGGTTCCTGGAATGAAAAGAAATAAAATGAGAGAGTCTTATTGGTGAAAACCTTCGGGCACCATAAGACGATGGAAGTAGAGGAATAAAATGAGAGAGTCTTATTGGTGAAAACCTTCGGGCACCATAAGACGATGGAAGTAGAGAAATACAAAATGAGAGAGCCTGTTGGTAAAAACTCGCAAAGAGTGCTATCTGGCGATGGTAAGAAGAGAAATGAGAGAGGTCGATTGACGAAAACCCGCAAAGGGCGCTATCAACCGAAAAGTTTGTTTCACCACGAGAGGTCCCGGCACGGCTCCTTAGCTCGGAAATATAGACCCGTTTTGGTTCATAAGAAAATGGGAGTTTTGTGACGATCAAGCATCTAGTCCGAGGAGCATGTCATGTTGGTTAAAGTCAGCGTATACCTCAGATAAGTCCTTCTTTTCTCCCTCGAAAGGGACTCCTCTATCTTTGATACGTTTTTCCATTCTTTGATTCATTCTTCTTCTTTGAATCCCTTTCGGTTTAATTTTAATTCTGAAAATATTACAAAGGAAGGTGACACGACCAGTTTTACAGGACTCCGCCTGGTAAAGAAGAAAAGAAAAACAGCCTTAGTGGTGTATTGTTACAATCCACGATTGGATCGTAATGATCGATTGTTTCCAAAGGAAAAGAGTTTTAGAAAGAAAACGGAAATCAAAGGTTAAGGTCTTAGAAGAGACAGAATAAGGCAGAAGGATAGAACCTACACGGAAAATCCCCATGGAATTCCGGGAATGAACCCGGTCAGTTCGAAAGGAAGTCATCCCAAAGACAATTGGTAGCAAACTTCTCAATGGAAATGGGGAAAAGATCAAGCAATGAAGATAACCAAGGCCGCAAAGCCAACCACTTTTTCAACTGATAAAATGTTCTTTGTTGAAAGCAGGTCTGTTTAATTGTGCAAGAAGAAGGTACCACTCAAATAAGTGAAATACGCAAGCTTTGAAATGGCTTTGGAACAAGGAAAACACATAAAAAGGTAAGTTTCTTTTAGAGATTTATCCTATGCATTTGTTGATGTTTAAAAAAAGAACGCCTAAAAGAAGGCCAAAAAAAAGAAAGAAAGAAAAGAAAATGAAAACTCGGAAAAAAGAGAATCAAATCATATCGATCCAATATCCGTTTGGACCCGGTCGAAAAAACCGAGGGTCTTTCCGACCGAAAGCCGTGAAACTTTTATCCCGGTCGAAA
Source organism: Nicotiana noctiflora (assembly GCA_032618575.1). Lineage (NCBI taxonomy): Eukaryota > Viridiplantae > Streptophyta > Magnoliopsida > Solanales > Solanaceae > Nicotiana > Nicotiana noctiflora. The sequence continues at coordinate 119,241 of JASVEL010010782.1, read as the reverse complement.
ACCGAGGATCTCCCGGTCGAAAAGCTGCGGAGCCATTTACTTTTACCCGGCCAAAAACCGAGGATCCGACGGCCAAAAAATCGTTAGATATTGTTTGAATTCCGACCGAAAGCCGTGAAACTTTTATCCCGGTCGAAAACCGAGGATCTCCCGATCGAAAACCGTGGAGCCATTTACTTTTACCCGACCAAAAACCGAGGATCCGACGACCAAAAACCGTTAGATATTGTTTGAATTCGGCCGAAAGCCGTGAAACTTTTATCCGGTCGGAAAACCGAGGATCTCCCGATCAAAAAACTGCGAGCCATTTACTTTTACCCGGCCAAAAACCGAGGATCCGACGACCAAAAAACCGTTAGATATTGTTTGAATTCGGCCGAAAGCCGTGAAACTTTTATCCCTGGTCAGTAAACCGAGGATCTCCCCAATCGAAAACTGCGGAGCCATTTACTTTTACCCCGGCCAAAAAACCGAGGATCTGACGGCCAAAAAACCGTTAGACATTGTTTGAATTCCGGCGAAAGCCGTGAAACTTTTATCCCCGGTCAGAAAACCGAGGATCTCCCAGTCAGAAAACTACGGAACCATTTACTTTTACCCCGGCCAAAAAACCGAGGGTCCGACGGCCAAAAAACCGTTAGATATTGTTTGAATTCCGGCCGAAAGCCGTGAAACTTTCATCCCGGTCAAAAAACCGAGGATCTCCCAATCAGAAAACTACGGAGCCATTTACTTTTACCCCGGCCAAAAACCGAGGATCCGACGGCCAAAATCGTTAGATATTGTTTGAATTCCGACCGAAAGCCGTGAAACTCTTCTACAAAATCCCGGCCGGAAAGCCGTTTGAACCTTTGTGAAACCATGACTTTCTTACCCAATGCCAAAGAGTCTTTTAATCACTTTCTGTGTCACAACTAACTCACGAAATTTTCCTAGCAAAACTGGGGGAGAAAAATTTCGTTCGTTTGTTTGTTTTGTTGTCTAAATAGGTTTGACCTCGGGATGCAAGGATCGAGATAACCTACAAATGGAACATCAATCCAGAGTGAAGAAAAGAAGAAAAGAACCGAAAGAAAAGATTTCAAACGTTGGAGTAAACAAAGGCGCGGATTGCTCAGAGGTTGATTGAAGTAACAAGCTCCGCCGACTCCGTTTCACTCAATGTTACAGAAATAAACAAGCACGTACAGCTTGTTGAGCATCAAGATTCAGATCGAGGTCTACAGCAAATCGGCTAAGATTCAAGATCAAGTTTTCAAGAGAATCATAGATAGGAATCTTGTAACTCATAGTTTGATAGCATAGCTAGTTCGACTTTGATTTCTTTTGGTGTAATAAGGAGATCAGTAAGCAGTAAGCAGCAACAGCAGCAACGATAGCAACAGTAACAGCAAAGTGTCAGTCCACGGTAGTCCCAGCTACCAAAACTTCCCGAACTACATTGACCTGATTCCTGTTTAGCCCAGGATATGTAGGAGGCCTCCGAAGCAAAGGCTCGGTCAAACTTTTTCAAAATGCTTCCCACGGAGTATTCAAACGGGCAAAAAATCGCTCGTATTTGCTCATTTATCTTTGCACGAAAAACTCTTCGTGGTTTTCGCGCAAAGAGGGGCAGCTGTGAGCGCGTGATTTTTGCCTAACATGAATTACTCCCACAAAATCAAAACAAAAATTGTCTATTTTTTACGATGTGTGTTTTAGTGAACTTTCGTGTTATTTTTGGTAATTGTTTGCATTTATATATACGTGATTATATGTGTTTAAATTAATAAAAAATATACAAAATATGTCATGTTTTACATTTTTATCTAACTTTGAAATTAGGAGTAATTAATTTTATCTTACAAAATGAAAATCACAAAAAATAATTCATCTTTTTACATTTTTAGCATTTAAATGCTTAATTATGTGATTTATGTTTAATTGATATTTAATTGTATGTAACGATTGTTAGTATAATTAGTATTAGTTAATTTGATTTGATTTTTTTTAGTGTAGTTAGAATTTTTTTTTATTTTTTTTATAAATTAGGAGTTTAAAGTAATTGAGAGGGAGGAAATAATTAAAGCTTTGTGTGAAATTCGATTTGGGCCAAATTCAATTAAATCAAGAAAGGCCCAAAACACTACCCAGTCCAAACCACCAGATCCGTCTCCCTGACCCGGCCAATACAACCCGACCCATTCCCGTTTTAATCTGGACCGTTGGTTTTCATCCATCCAACGGTCCTAATTAAATCCCTAATTAATTATACTAAACCCCCCAAACCCTATTATTCACCTTCATTTTCTCCTTCACTCTTCTCCAGCCGCCGCCAGAGACACCCCTCCCTGCTCTCCTTCTTCTTCGACCATCGGCCAGCCACCCGCCGCCACGCCAACGGCCACTCCCCCCACGAACCAGTGACGCCGTTCAACCATTTTCTCTGACTAAGCAGCGAACCAAACGACATAGCTATCTCTTCTGAGCTGCTTCGTCTTCAACATTACAATCTCCATAGCCGCCACCTCTAACTTCAACCAATAGCCGCAACACCACTCTTATCATCATTTCCGTCTCTATTTCGTACCCAAACCATCAAGCCCCAAAACGAATTGCAAGAACCCTAAATTCCGATTTAGGGATTTATTTGTTTCGGATTTTTGAGAAATTGGGGTCTAATAGACCTTAATTGATTCGTTTTCGTTTGAAAACATTTCAATTAAGGTCCGTTCGATCCCGAATACGAATTTTCTATTCTCGGCCGCTGCTTTGTTTTCAAATTGATCTCGGCCGCTGCTTTGGTTTCAAATTGATCGGAGGTACTGTTTTACTCCCTTTCTTTCCTTGTTGTTTTATTTGTTTTGATTATGGTCGTTTCGTTTGTTGATATTTCTTCGGACAGATATCAATTCTCTGTTTTTCTTCTTCATCTCTTGGGACCTTTTATTTGGTCGACTTGATTGTTTGTTATTCTTCGCTGTTTAACGAGTGATTGCGAATCGAATTCGATTCGTTGTTAATACCATTAAGTTGTTTGATATTGAATTTATACATGCTGTCCGAAATTGTGTAGTCACTGCTTTGTCGGATTTGTTTGTCGATTACGCATATCGTAATCGGCTAATCGAATGATATAGAATATGTGTTTGCGTCGATTAGCGTCGTCGATTAGTTAGCTTCATTTTTTCTTCTTTTCTCTGCTTTGGCCGAGAACACTGTTAGTGAATTGTCAATTCTAAAGTTCTGTTTTGTCTATTTGATTACCGATGTTGTTGAATACAGGTTCGCGTCGATTAGCGTCGTCGAACATTTAGTTTCGTATTTGCTTCATCTTTCTTCTCTTCTCTCGGCTTTGAGTGTTACAAATTTGTGAATTTGTTTGTCGGCTTTTTGTTGTCGATCATACATGTTGTGATTCGACTTAACGAATGTCGTCGTTTCAATTCGCAAATTTGTTGTTTGAAATTCCGGGCAGTGGTTCACTGTTTTGCTTGATTTAAAATTTTTCGGTTTGTTGTTTGTTTCAGAATGTTGAGTTGATTGTTGGATTGTTTGTTTTGAACCATTGTTGATTCTAAATTAGGTTGTGAATTGGATATAGCTGTTAGTCCATTTAAGTAGCCCTAAAATCAACCTTTAAAGTGCAATACACATGGAAATGAACTGTTAAAACTTGCTGGACAGCAGTGTATTTCATTAGTTTTGCACCTTTAGGATTTGATTAATTATAAATCCCACCTTTAGACAAATCAGATTGGAATAATCAGAGAATGTGAGGATAATAATGAGTATTTTCAGCTTTGTTGAGTGCTTGGTCAGTTGTTAGAATCAGGATACACATGAGAGGGAATATACAATTGAAAAAGGTTTGAAAAAGGGGAATAATAGGTGTTGGACAGATCTGAAACTGAAGAAGAAAGGGTTGTTGCTTTGGATCTCTAGGCTATAAAACACAACAGAGAGCACACTGTTTTGGGATACAAAAACAAACAGGGAGAACACACGTTTGAGGCAGAGAAAAAAACAGAACAGTGATATACTCTCTGAAAATACTCTCTGATAGTGAACACTCAGAAAACACACACTCCCACAGAAAGTTTCACACACATATACTCACAGAGAAAGCTTAAGATTTTTTTGAAATCTGGAAAACCATACAGATACACAGAGAGATAGACTTACTGGAAAACAGAAACACTGTTTGTTTGAAGTTTTAACTTTTGATCCTCGAGTGTTTGAGAATCAGAGAGATATTGTTTCATAACTTCTATTTCCTTCTGTGTTTTGTTGATAATTGTGTTTGGATCTGGCGGGTTCATATTTGGGATAATTTGGAATTTGTTTCGGCTAATCTAACTGTTCCATTGCCGCTAGAGTTTGGCTTTGTTTTTTGGTCTCCGGTTTACTGTTTCTCTTGGGTTTCTGAGCAAGAGTTGTTACTGCTGTTACTTGTTGGTTCAAATCTGTTTGCTGCATACTGTTGCTAATTCCTCGTTTATTTCGATTCTACTTCCAGGTATTCTTCCAACTTCCATTGATATATGAAGGAATGACTCAAAGTGTAGTGCTTAATTGAAGAAATAAAACCTGTATTCTGTTAAATTGTTGTTTATTGTCAAATATTAAATGTACAGTAGTGATAGATTGGTGTAAATGCTAGACTACATTAATGGATAGACTGTATGGATTGAACTGATTTGGATTGTATAAATGGCTATGTTCCAGATCTATATGATTACAGTGAGGAGAGCGTTAGTGTTAATTAGTTTCATTATAGTTCGATAGATGATTTATGCATTAAGAATTCCAGGGTCATCGATGTTAACTTGAATCCACTCATGAGTTTTGTATTATTAGGTTGTTGGATAAGAATCTGTAATTGATGTCGAATAGGTGTTTTAAATCATAACTAAGCAGGGTATAAGATCGAATTGGATATTAAAGTTTTGAAATAAAAATAGAGAAGTTGTTGATTAATATTTGTTGTTATTTTCCGTTTTTATTAGTTTTTTGTCAAATTGTAGTTAGTTCTATATTTTGAAGAATAAATTTGTCATTTAGTCGGCTTGTGAGAGAACACCTTTGTACTAATATAGAATAGCATTTTAAGCATGTAACCAATTAGGACTTTTTATTTTCTTTTAAAGATAAACTAAAAAAAATGTAGTCACTTTAGGATTATCCTTTTAAATAAAAAAAAAATGTTACGAGCCTTGCTAAATAAAAAAAAAAATAAAATCGCGGGGCCCCTCAATAAGAATTTTTTTTTTCTTAAAAAATAATCAAACGCGTTAAATGATTTAAAGGAGCATATAATTTGAACATGTATTAAAATCAGATAAACTTTAGCCATTTATAATAATTGAAGCGACCGTGCTAGAACCACGGGATCCGGGGGTGCCTAACACCTTCCCTCGGGTCAACAGAATTCCTTACTTAGAATTTCTGGTTCGCAGACTTCATTTGGAAAGTCGAAAATTTCCTCGATTCGGGATTTAAATAAATCGGTGACTTGGGACACCTTAATTTATTCCAAGTGGCGACTCTGAAATAAATAAAATAATCCCGTTTCGAATATTGTCACTTAAATTGGAAAAACTCCCTTGTACGTTTATCCCTCGGGGTAAGCGCGCCAAAAGGAGGTGTGACAGTCACGAAAACATATTTAAGGATTTACAGAAATTCTTTTTTCTTAAAAAGAAATTGAAAGGTCGGCCAACCCCTAACCTGCGACCCTCTCGGGGCTGGGTTGGGCTGGCCATTTTAAGGCCCGTTCATTTGGCCGCCCGACCCGGCCTAGCCCACCAAATTTGAAAGCCCGTGAGACTTGGCTTGGGCTGGGCTTGGCTGGCTCATTTTGGTAAAAATTGCACGGGGCGCCCTATTTGGTCGCCCCCATTTAATCTACACCCATTTTTTAAAAACTTTTAATTTGTACCCATTTTTTAAATAACTTCAGCCCCTTTCTCGAATAACTTCAGCCCCTTTCTCCTCTTTTTCCTCCTTCGTTTTCTTCTTCTCAACAAAAGACAAAATGCAGAGGCTATTTTTTTATTAATCTTGCGTTGAAAATCGTTTTTGGACCAATCCCAGAAACGATACTTCACCCTAGGAGTAGCAGTTAATAACTTCAACTCTTATTCTTAACTCATACAATTTCTCCTTTCTTCTTCTTTAAATTTATTTTGCTAACATCATCTTTATTCCTTTATACTGAATCAGATTGATTAGATTCTTGTGTAGTTTCATCCTTGTACATGTCATCTCGTAGTTCATCTATCTCGTGATGATTGGATTTGGCTACTGTCACAAAGTAATTCAGCTATTAGTCAATTTATTAATTTTGCATTGTCATCATTAAAATAAAGCTTAAAGCTAACATAACGGTGAAGATGAGTATCATGTGTTATGTGCATTACAGAGAGAGGGAGTTATAAGTAGCCAATTAGAACACAAAAATTTTAGCTCTAGAGCTAAAGTTTTCCAGTTACAACACAAAAACTTCAGCTAAAGAGCTGAAGTTTCCCAGCTACAACACAAAAACTTCAGATCTAGAGCTGAAGTTTCTCAGTTACAATACAAAAACTTCGACTCTAGAGATGAACTTCAGGCCCGAGTACTAGAATGCTTGATAATAGGCGAAAACTGAGTAGTTTAGCCATTATTTATGCGTCCATTTAATTATAATCCAATAACATAATTTATGAAGTTGATGAGAAATAAGCCTTTAATTTGTGAATTGTACACTTTGCAGAAAAATGAGCTTATATCAATGCTTGGAAATGTTATGGTATAATTTTGGAGCAAAAACAATCCTTCGGAGTCGAGTTTTTACAATCAAGAAACAAGAAATGGCTAAAAGAATCCCCCAGGTGCGCGAAGTGTTTATTTCGCGCAGAACTTCGCGCACATCAGAATTAAATTACACAACAGATGCGCGAAGTATTTGTTTCGCGCACTACTTCGCGCGTTTCAGTTCGGGAAAATACTTTATTTAGGGGTAGAATTGGAAAGTCACAGCATTCCACTCAAAGATTAATTAATGCAACCTTTTATTATGGAGGAAGATACATTATTGATCAAGAGTGGAAATACACTATTCATTCTAGAGAGAAGATTTTGAGGAGGAAAGCCATTGAAGTTTCTCGGAGCTAAGGAAGGAATTGAAGAACAATACTTTGGAGCAACAATTTAAAGAGTTTATCTAACCTCCATCTTATAGTTTATTTATACTATATTTGATATTAATATTGTTGATTTTAGTATGAATATGAGTGGCTAAATACTCTAATATTCTAGGGTCATGGATGTTAGATGATCTTGCTATGTGAAGCTAAGATTGAAATTATTGAATTTATTGATATATGTTGTTTATTTGATTTTGATCGTAATTATTTTACTGCGTAGCTAACAGTGAAATATTATTTACGAACCTTGAATTAAACTTGACAAAGGAATTTCTTGGTTGCATAAAAAATCAAATAGAACAAGTTTTGAATCCCGGGCACCGGGTGAAGGATTTGCAATTAAGATAGACATATACTTAATTGTCTTGTTTGGTTGAAGAATAAGAGTTGTAAATGCATTCTTGTTAATATTAATACCATAGACATATAGGTATTGAATTAACTTGGATAGATTCATAAGAACTCGAAAGATTCTTATGTATATTATTAACCTTATAATCAACAACCCGGATAATTCAGTAAATCAATTACAAGTTAGAAAAGTAGCATGATTGCTAACAAGTCCATGACCCTGGAATATATTTGTCCAAATTGTTATAAAAATATTGTGAAATTGTTGTAGTAATTTTGCCTTGAATTATTGTGCAATTATTAAGTATATTATAAATTGGTTCTTTATACATTTCATAATGATATAGCATGAATTGATAATTAGTTGAGTTAATATCAGTCGATAAGTTAATCAAAATTCTTCGTGGGAACGATACTCTACTTACTACTATATTATTTGTCGATCGCGTACACTTGCGTGTGTGTTTTGGTCGCAACAACGCTAAAGTTTTGCGTGATTATCTTTGCTACTTTAGCCTCACGTGGTGAAGTTAGGTGAAAAAGTAGCGGACACAAATTAAAATGTGACACAAAAAGTGAGTATAGATGCAAATGCCCCCATTTTGACAGCTCTAGTTAAAACCAAGGGAGATAAACTTTTGAACCCAAAAGAGAGACAATGCAAAATGATTATTTCTTATCCGTTCAAGCTAAGGATGTCAATTGAGGCAGGGTGGGGCAGGAATAACCTTAAATGGGGCGGGGCAGGGGAAGAATTTAATAGGGCGGTCGGGGAGGACAGGACAAATTGTTATTTTTGAAAATATTTAATAAGAATTGGTACTGGACAGTAGGGAAAGCTTTAGTGCGTCTGTTAGAGCCCTTAATTGTGAAAACTTTTAGCGCGTCTTTGGCAATGTATTGACAAAGAATAAGGCGCCACATATTAGAAAAAAAAAACATATAAAAATATAGAATTAATCAAAAGAATACTACAGTTTTGGGAAATAGACACACAAGTTCTTATATGGCTAATTGACTTAACTACTTCTCAAATAAAGGCATGAGTATAGTTGGAAGAAGGTTATTGATCAGAACTGTTGATGATGGACTATAAGTATGTATTTTAGTCGTTTATTACACTCAAATTTACTGTACTTTGATTGAGTTTGAGCTTTAATCGCTAGTATCTTGCACTAACTATGTGTTTTATGCTTTGTAGGAGTGATTCCGAGCTATATAGATGTGACAAAATGAATTCAAGTGATTTGGAGCTTTAAAATCTGAGTAAAAGCACAAGGAATTAAGCCGGAATCGTGCTTGGGGGGGCAACGAATGATAGTAAGAGTGAACGAAGAATCAAGTAGGCAAATTGCGCACTGTCTAGTAAAATAAACATAACGTTTTGCTCAGAACTTTATTTGGTCTCCACCATATATGGTTGGAGAGCTAACACAAAGGGATACAACTTTCATGTTATACGTTTTTCCAAATTCCAAATGGAATGGGGCAAAAACATGCAAGCTTTGAGCCAAAACAAACGAAACCGGAAAAAAGGGCCAGTTGGGTGCCACAGGCAGCGCCTTGCGCCACCTGTGGTGCCAAAAACTGCATGCACAAATATTTGGGAGCTATGGAGGGCGCCTGGCACTGGGCTGGACGCTGGTGACATGAAATGTGTCCTATTCCATCCAAGATAAAGTTATTTCAGCCCTAGACCTACCCAACATGTATAAAAGAAAGACTAAACCTATTTTTGAAGGGGAAGATGCCACTTTTGAGGAGATCTAACACACTTTGAAGGGGAATTCACGTGGAGGAACACAACCCACGCTTGGAGGAGGCTTCTAACTAGTTTTTCTTCTCTTCTCTTCCTTTAATTTCATAGTTTCTTTGTTCTAGAGTTTTAGGTGCTACATGAATGTTGTGGTGTGAAGCTTGAATTATACTTATAATTTTATCATATTGGTTTATTTATTCAATCTTGCGCTTAATTATTTAATTTCTTAATCACCAATTGAATACTATCTAGGATGCTTGGGAGAGGGAATTCTAGAGTGCATATAAGATTGAGTAGAGCAAGATCTTAACTCTTAGGGGGAGTGGATTTGCGGTTATGATAGAAATATACCTAATCGCCTTGCTTGGTTATTATAAGAGAATTATAAATGCGTTCTTGTTAATCCTAATTCCATAGGAATATAGGCGTTAGGTTAGCTTGAATAGGCAAGTTGTACTTCGGGAGAGGACTACAAGCAATATTAACCTTGTCAACCAATAAACCGGATAAATTAATTAGACAATTTAAGTGAAAATCTCAACGGGATTGTTAGCTAACCCATAGCTCTAGAATATTCAGTCACATTGAATTCGGCTTTAAGTTTGTCATTGTTTTCTTTAATCTCTTATTTTGTTACTATAGATTAATTTTAGTTAAGTATTCATTATTTTAGAATTCGCTTGCATAGATTAATTGTTCGGTTTAATTTAGTTGATAGTTAATCACAAGTCCTTGTGGGTACAATATCTGGACTTACAGTCCTATATTACTTGTCGACCATGTATACTTATGTGTGTGTTTGGGAGCAACGAGTTTTTGGCGTTGTTGCCAGGGACTTAGAAATTAACTATATTTACTAGATTAAATTTTAAATTTTTATTTAAGTTTTTAATTTTAGTCTAGTGTAGTTAGTATTATATTTCTTTTACAAGGCATCTTTGAACGAAAAGTGGTAGGATAATAAGTACTCTTGATTTTGTGATCCTTGTCCATATTGTAAAGGACCTCACTTGTGGAAATATTGTAAAAATATTCCAACCGAGTTGTGTGCACGATCTTCATCTTGTACTATTTGTGATGAAAATTGAAATAATTATCCTAAGTGTTGTTATCCTACTCCAATCCCTTCTTATTGTTGATTTTAGTAATTCTTGTGAGTTTAACAGGAGTAACAAATTGGATGATGTAGATCACGATGTTCGCATTCTTGATATTCACGGGAATTTATTCGAGGAATTTGGAGGTTTTCGTGAGAAAATTATGAATGAGATGCAACAATTTATAGAAGGAAGAGATGAACTGGGACAAGAGATCAATCAATTTGGAAGTTCTATTCACGAGTTAGAGGCTCAATTGAGTGCAAAAGTTGATGAGTGTAACTTCCAACAATTTAGTGATGAGTTGTACAAAGCTTAAAAAGATTTTCTAGGCCATTGAGGAGCTAAAATTAGAATACCAATCATTAGACCATGCTTTTGTTGATGTTGCCGAGGTTGAAGAGTGCAAAATTGAGGATGTAAAAAATAATGCAATTTTGGAGTTAGTGCGTATTGGACCTCATTCTAAATACTTTTCAACATTATGTTTGGTTGGTGACATGGAAATTGATCCATTCGAGCATATGAAGGATTCAATAAATGAGGAACAAAGTGTTTATATTCTAAATTTTGTCATACCATAAAGAAAAAATGACATCCCTCACTTAAAAGCTAAGAAGTGTAAGATGCGATATGTATTGCCTCGTTCCTTTATTTTTATACTACCGCCCCAGGAACGTGACGGAAAAATTGATGCAAAATTGGGGGTGCAATTATTATCTTCAAAGTGGAAGGACAAATGGTGAAAGTGATGGCGCCATGCCGCGACGTTAAATAAAGCGTTTATTGGGAGGCAACCCAATCTTATTTTTCTTTTTTTACTTTTGCTTATTTTTGTAGTGTTGTTTTTGTATTTTGTAGGAGTACGAGCATAGTATCAAAGCCAACAGGCATGTGTAAAAGCGAGCAGCTAGTTGAAACTAAGCATGAGGTACTCGCACAAGGGATCATACCTGGGAGAAGTCTGAGTATCCTGTGAGATGCGAATTCTTTAGCCTTTGGCCTACCAGGGAGTTTTTTTTACCCTCTTGTTATGTTCAGTGTGCATTGAGGACATTGCATAATTTTATGTGTGGGGTGAGGAAATTGTCTGGGTGATTTTCTGTGCTATCTTAGCTTAGTTGTAGTATTTGTTTTTTTAAATGAAACCAAAAAAATCAAAAAGTTGAGACTTTTCCCAACGATGGAGCTTTTGGACAATTTTCTTGAGCGATAAAAGTCTAATTAAAAATACCAAAAAAAAAAATTATTAGGATAGTTAGGTAGTATCCCTTGGTTTTTCTTTGGGCGCCGGTTCTTTTCCAAGGATGTAGCTTGAATCGGGTACTTTAATTTTTTTTGAAGGAGTAGTTTAGGAAAGAAGCTGTGTCGCCCTGAGATATTCATTTATATGGTTGATGCTGGAACATTAGGCTATGATTTACATTCTATTTACTCGTGTATTTGGTTTGAATTGTGAAGCCTAAGTAAAGTAAATAGCCTATTTTATGACGCCTTTTCTCAGTTTTTTTGACTTGTAGGCTACATAGTACAATATTGCTTAAATTTCTCAATTATGTGTGCTTGCTTGATTTGAGAGTTGAACTGAACCATCTTGATTGAGCCATATGCAAAGTGTGTGTGAGAAATTGTAATTTTCTATGTTATTCTATGTAGTCTAGAATTTGCCCCGTGTGTCAATTGAAGCAAAATTGTAAGTTGTGCTATATCTAGGGATGATGTAGACATTTTCTTTCTTGATCATGGATGTGCTTGTCACATAAACAAATAAAATTTTCCGTTGCTAGCCCCTTTGAGCCTATAGAACTTTCTTTTGGCACCCACATTACAAGCCTTACCCCTATTTTGTTCTTAATTTGATATTGATGGAACCTTTACCTCCTAAGTCACTTAGTCGCCAAAAGAAGTGAGGTTAGAGAATGTGGAGTATCTTTTGAGTGGAACCATAGAAGGGCCCGTTGATGCACTAAAATTGAAATCAAAAGCACTAGCCGGTAAACTTTAATGTATGGAGTGTGTGAAGAAAAGAAAAAAAAAAGAGAAAGGAAAAGAAAAATTGCAAGAAAAGAAAAAATATATATATGATAGTTCAAATAATGTAGGAAAAAACACACTCCTCCAATTCCTATTGATTTTTGCTAGTGAAAATATAGAAATACTTAATTGAAAAGAGGGATATGTTGCATATGGTTTGGGGCAAGTGAATTGGTTGAGAAGAAGATATGCTTGAATTGTGAATGTAGTCCATTGAAGTGCTTATGAGGGTTAGCCACTATTTCTGAATGTATCATACCCGACCCTTAGCCTATATTACAACCTTAAAAGTCCTAATTGATTCTAGATTTGGCTAGCTTAAATTAGTAGAGATATACACTACGGGCAAGCTTATGGTACGACCACGAAATGCATATGAATTCTTTGTGAGAGTGAGCAAATTTTGTTCAATTGTGTGATGTCCTTAATCTATATTCGAAAGTATATTTGAATATGTGGACCAGTTCATATTCACACTTTTGCTTGTTGGTGAGGCCACATGATCTCATGAATGATTGGTAATGTTGTAAACTTTCTTGTTAGGTAAGTACATGAATTGAGGGTGATTAGTGGTGCAAGGCGATTGTTGAGGTTTGGTGGTGACAAATAGGTTATTGGAAATTATAGAATTGAAATATTATGTTTGGGCTTGCTTAAACAGGAAGAATGTGAATTTTATGTTCTTGCTTATGTGCCGGTATTGATCATAGTCAAGAGTATAGTGTGTGGTTAACAGTTAAAGTGCTCCTTTATAATTGATACATGTACGTAGTTGGGGGGTTTATTAGATAGTCCTATTGCTCGAGGATGAACAAGAGTCTAAGTATGGGGTGTTGATGATGGTCTATGATTACATATTTTAGTCGCTTATTACACTCAAATTTACTGCACTTTGATTGAGTTTGAGCTTTAATCGCTAGTGTCTTGCACTAACTATGTGTTTTATGCCTTGTAGGAGTGATTCCGAACGATATAGATGTGATGGAGTAAATTCAAGTGATTTGGAGCTTTGAAATCTGAGCAAAAACTCAATGAATTAAGCTGTAATCGTGTTTGGGGGGCAACAGATGATAGTTGGAGCGAACGAAGAACCGAGTAGTCATATTGCATACTATCTAATAAAATACACATAACTTTTCGCTCGAAACTCTATTTGTTCTCCACAATATATGGTTGGATAGCTAGCACAAAGGGCTGCAACTTTTATGTTATACAATTTTCCAAATTCCAAACGGAATGAGATAAAAATGCACAAAATTTGAGCCAAAACAAACAAAACCAGAAAAAGGGCCAGTTGGGCGCCACAGGCAGCGCCTGACGCCAAAAAATATATGCACAAATATTTGGGCGCTATGGAGGGCGCCTGCCACTGGGCTGGGCGCTGGTAACATGAAATGCGTCCTATTTCGTCCGGGACAAGGTTATTTCAGCTCTAGATTCCAATATGTATAAAAGCAAGACTAAACCTATTTTTGAAGGGGAAGACGCCACTTTGAGGAGATCTAACACACTTTGAAGGGGAATGCACATGGAGGAACACAACTCACGCATGAAGGAGGCTTCTAACTAGTTTTTCTTCTCTTCTCTTCCTTTAATTTCATAGTTTCTTTGTTCTAGAGTTTTGGTTGCTACATGAATGTTGTGGTGTGAGGCTTGAATTATACTTATTATTTTATCATATTGGTTTATTTATTCAATCTTGCGCTTAATTATTTGATTGCTTGATCACCAATTGAATACTATCTAGGATTGAACTCGGGAGAGGGAATTCTAGATTGTATATAAGATTGAGTAGAGCAAGATCTTAACTCTTAGGGGGAGCGGATTTGTGGTTAGGATAGGAATATACCTAATCGCCTTGCTTGAATATTATACGGGAATTATAAATGTGTTACTGTTAATCCTAATTCCATATGAATATAGGCATTAGGTTAGCTTGAATAGGCGAGTTGTACTTCGGGAGAAGACTACGAGCAATGTTAACCTCGTCAACCAATAAACCAGATAAATTAATTAGACGATTTAACTGGAAATCTCAATGGGATTGTTAGCACCATAGCTCTAGAATATTCACTCACATTAAATTCAGCTTTAAGTTTGTCGTTGTTTTCTTTAATCTCTTAATTTGTTATTCTGGATTAATTTTAGTTAAATATTCATTATTTTAGAATTCTCTTGCATATATTAATTGTTTGGTTTAATTTAGTTGATAGTTAATCACAAGTCCCTGTGGGTACGATATCTGGACTTACAATCTTATATTACTTGTCGACCATGTATACTTGCGTGTGCGTTTGGGAGAAACAACTATCATTATATATATTTCATGGTTCTTGAAAACAAAATTTAAATTCATAGTTTGATTCAAGTTTTAAATAAAAAATTAAAATATCAAGTATTTTAATGCATAAAACCTCAAGGTCGTTTGGTACGATGAATAAATAAAAATAATTCTTTGATAAAAATTATCGCCTTACCCATTGTTTCGTTACTAATCCTAGGATAGGTTAACCCAAAATTAAAATTAGTATCAGAATAACTTATACATGCCAAAGGATGAAAAAGTAATCCTTGTATAAAACGTTAAAAAAAACAATCCCAAGATTAATACGACATGACAAACTGTCAATAAAAAATAGCATCAGCATAACAAATCCAATTATAACTTGTATGTTTCATCAACTTCTAAGTTTTCAATGTTTTCTTTGTCAAATTCATATATATTAACTTTAATTTATAGTTTTATATTTAAACTGAAATAGTCTTTATAGACCCGTCAAATAATTTTGTATAGCTTGTTAGAAGAAGATCATGAAGATACTTGTGTATTTCAATCAATAGGATTAAAATCTATGTAAATTATTTTAATAATTGATATTTTTAAAAACGAAGTAATAGTGATACTTCTACATAATAGGGAAAAAACTATTAATGCATAAACATAATATTACAAATTAGAAAAAAAGTACAAGAAAGCCTAAATAGGGCAGGGTAGGGCAGGAAAAAAATTTAAAAAATGCTAAATAGGGCAGGGCAGAGCGGGTCAAAATATTAGCTGGTCAAGGCTTGCGCCGCTCTGCCCTAACCTGTCCTGCCCCATTTGACACCCCTAGTTCAAGCTGAGGTGGAAGATTTATTCATGTATCACTGCATTAAGGTGCCCAAGCTTATGCTCCCTAATAAATACTCAATCATACATTGAATACTTCGATTAATTTATAGGTAAATTGATCGATAACATAGATAAGAATTTGCTATATTTTGAATTGGAAACGAGTATATTTGAGAATATAATTGTCGTTAAGCCTCTTTATTTTTGATTCAACATCTTTTGATTGCTATTGTAGGCATATGAAATTTATTGAATTCAAATTCAATAAATAATTTGGATTATATTTTAAATATATTAGTCCAAATAAACATTTTGGGATAATATAATTGGACTAATTATATAAGAGTAATATTATTGGGCTAGCCCATTTAATTGGGCTAAAGTAATGAGCCCAATTCATTAAGCCCAATATGCCATCTTCCTAGAGGCCCAGTTTGGTGCCATATGTCAAATGACATGGCACGCCAAGTCAAACGTAAGAGCCAATAGGATTGTGCCACATGTCAAAATGACAAGACATGCCAAGTCACACTAAAAGGCCAATGAAATCATGCCATATGTGCAAGTGACATGTTCTGGCCAATCAAATGCGGCCATGTCACACTTCAATTTGATTGGTCGAAAAAAGTTTATTCTTATCACAACTCTTCTCTTCCCCAACTATAAATAGGGGTCTTCATAACTTAGAAAAGAGACTAGAAGTTATAACAAAAAACAAGGGAGAGCTCGTAGATCAAACGCCACAAATTTCTCTACAAGTTTCAAGCTTCAAGCAATCAAGTTCAAGTTCAAGAAATCAAGTTCAAGCTCAAGAACAAAGAACGAATCAAGATCAAGTTCAATCAATCAAGCTCAAGCTCAAGCTCAAGAACAAGATCATCGTTTGTGGCAACAAACATAGATTCAAGATCAAGATCCAAGGTCCTTGAATTTATTTACTATTGAAAAGAAGAATCAGAGGAGTCATAGAGATTGTAACACTCAAATATTCGAAATAAAATACTACGATTGTTGCAATATTTCCGATCTTGATTTTATTTTCTCGGCGTAAATTTATTGTCTACAAATTCTACATGCCCAGTGGGATACTCTCTACCTCTCATCTAAACTTTTCATTCACCAAATACCAAGAATATTGAAAAGGCTTCAAAGAAAATCAACTCCATTGCAACTTCCACCAAGGCTGCTAATTACAGGTTCTATGTTGATGTGGAAAGCATCCTCGATGTCACCTTCGGAAGCTTCGGACCAGTTACGAGGATCAAAACAAGCTCTTTAGGACAAAATCACCCTAAGTGTCGTCCACGTCAACCCCTATTTTTGGATATTCATCCTCAAAAGGAGCAAGATCTTTCACAAACGCATCTGAAGGAGGAAGCGATGTTGCTGAAAAGATCAAGAAAACTCTTGCTCTGCTTGACCTCTCCGGATCCAAGCACTCTGCTATGAAGGAAGATGACGATGCTTCAAGTGATGGATCATCCCCACTTACACCACATAGCGTGAGCTAATCAAGGATCAATCTGTGTGAAAATCCATGCTGCTCTCCCTCATCCATGACAATCATGCAAGTCATGGTGACAAACACTTCATCTATGGAGGAGCAGTTGGCAAACTTGACGGAAGCAATCACTGGCTTGACCAAATGCATGCAAAATCAAGAGGCTAGAATTGACAAGCTAACAGACAGGGTGCGAATCTTGATGGAAAAGGAATCTACCCATGCACCTGGCAAGCTCCCAGAAGTTCTAGAGAGTGACTCTACTCCAAGACAAACAACATCCACTAAGGTTATCTCTGTCTCATCTGGAGGGATGATTCCAATCGATCAACTAAATGAGTTCATCGAAGGAACCATTAAGAACAAATATGAAGTTGCTGCCAAATCCTCTCTTATATATGCAAAGTCGTACACTCCAAGGGTCGATATGTTGAAGATGCCTGATGGCTATCAACCTCCAAAGTTTCAACAGTTTGATTGTAAAGGTAACCTAAAGCAACATGTTGGGCACTTTGTGGAAACGTTCAACAATGTTGGGACTTATGGAGATTACCTCATCAAGCAGTTTGTCCACTCGCTAAAAGGAAATGCTTTTGACTGGTATACGGACCTCAAGGCTGGATCTATCGACAATTGGGATCAACTAGAGAAAGAATTCCTCAATCACTTTTATAGCACAAGACGTACGATGAGTATGATATAGCTTACAAATACTCGTCAACGAAATGGGGAACCAGTCATCGACTTTATCAATCGTTGGCGGAATGCAAGCCTTAACTGCAAAGACAAGCTTAGTGAAGCTTCAGGCATTAAGATGTGCATCCAAGGCATGCATTGGGGATTGCGCTACATGTTGCAAGGTATCAAGCCTATCACATTTGAAGAACTTTCAACTCGTGCACATGGCATGGAATTGAGCATGGCCTCCGCTGGAAATGAAAAGCTGCCCATCTATGAACCTCGCAAAGGGAATGACAAGAAAGAAGTTAGGAAATGGGGCAAGTTCGTACCCAAGTCTAAAAGCAAATAAGCTATGAATGTCAACACGTCACCTATGAAGTTCACGACGAAGGTGAGCAAAAAGCAGATTATGAAATCTACTTCTTTTCACGATAAGCCAAGCAGAAAGTTGACTTTAAAAGAAATTCAAGAGAAAGAGTACCCATTTCTATATTCCGATGTGCCAGCTATTTTTAAAGAACTCCTCGAGTTAAATCTCATCGAGCTTTTAGATATGAAGCGACCAAATGAAGCTGGGAAAACAAATGACACAAACTACTGCAAATATCACCGACTTGTAAGCCACCCTCTGGAGAAGTGCTTTGTCTTCAAGGATAAAGTCATGGACTTGGCTCGCGAAAAGAAGATCGTGCTTGAAGATGAGAAAGAAAGCACAAACCAAGTCTCTATCACCTTTGGCTCATTCAGTTATGATGAATTATATGGTTTTAAAGAAAGTAAAAATGAAGAATTACTGGAGAGAGACAAAGCTAAAGTCAACCAACCTGATGATGATAAAGGTTGGATGTTGGTGACTCGTCGTTTGCGCCATAAAATGAACCCACGAAAAGAATTAGTGGAACAACCAACAAGGAAGATAATGGTAAAAAGACCAATGAAAAAGAATCCAGTTAGGCATTTGAAGAAAGAAAAAGTGGAGATGAACCACCCTCAAAAGCCACAAAATCCAGTGACCATGGAGGAGTTTTAAGCAAGTTGGTTCCGCATAAAGATTTCCCATGAGGGCATTGATGCCTCTTGTTTCTATGCTGACAAAGGGGAAGAAAAGAGTAATGACCCACCTTTGGCACCATATTTGGAAAAGCCTATCGAGTCCAATCCTCAAGAAGTTAATGCTTGTGAGAAAAAGGTCACGTTCATAAATGACGATCTTTTGCTAGTGACACTCCTCATAACTGCCCATTGTACCTGGTTGGCTATATGCGCGATGAAAGGTGAAATCAGATTTTGGTTGATGAAGGATCCTCAGTGAATATTTTGCCAATCCACACTGTGAATGAACTTGGTATTCCCATCAACGAACTCTTAGAAAGTCGTGTGATGATCCAAAGATTCAACCAAGGGGGTCAAATAGCCATAGGCACGATCAGGCTGAGAATCACTATTGAAGATATGCAATCAAGTGCATGGCTGCATTTGATCGACGCAAAGACTTCATACAATGTTTTGCTTGGGAGGCCTTGGATACATGAGAATAAATTTGTTCCATCTACCAACTATCAATGTGTAAAATACTACGAGGGTGAAGTCGAGAAGACGATAGTTGTTGATGATGAGCCATTTACCGAGGCTGAGTCACACTTCGTCGATGCAAAGTTCTACTTTAAGAATCGCATTGTGAAGGAGTTGAATGCTGATGATTGTATGAAAAGTAAGAATGACGAATCCATAACTAAAGGAGCTAAGGTGACTATTGGTAAAGCCAAAGCTGTTATAAAGGAGGTACCTGCCAACGTGAATAAATCTCATAAAGGGGGTATTGTGTCCTATAGAAAGAAAGTAAGTCCCGCACTCCAATATGTCCCTAAAAGGAAGAAAGACGAGGGCGAATCATATAATATCCAAAACAACATGTCAAAAGAGTTAACTCTTTAGACCAAACAAATTGAGGCAGTAAAGTCATCCTCAATGCCGTTTGCAGGGTTTGTAACCCAAAAGCGTTTGCAGAATGTGGCACTCCCTACAAAGCGAATAGAGGAAGGTTTTGACCCTAACGCTTACAAGCTATTTGTAAAAGTTGGATACAATCCCAACGAGCCATCAAAGTTAGGAAAGCTCCCATCAGAAGCTACAACAAGGCAACCACGTGAAGGTTTGGGATACAAGCAATCGTCACCAGTACGCATTTCAATAAGAAGGGCGAGCAGCAATAATATCACTGTAAAAGATGAATCAACCACTTCTAACAAGCCTTATGTCTTTGATCGACTTGGAAAATCACCTGTGAGGACCTCCATGTTTGAAAGATTGGGTCCAATAAAGAAGGGGAACAAGTTCTGAAGAAATTTTCAAAGCATAAAAACACCCGCTTCACCCAAAATCCAAGAGATCGCTAAGGATTTCCAAAGTTTGGTTCATTCTAGAATGAGGCGACAAACAAAACTTGTGGTTTCATGTAAAGAGGTATTGAAGGTAAAGCCATATACTGTGGTCTGTATTAAGGAATGTGATAAAGATGAAGAAAGTGTGGGTTCTTCATATCATGTTACTATACAAGTCGAGAATGGTATTCCATCTTCAATGGAAGATAATGCGGAATTGGAGGATGCGTCTCCGTGTTATCATATATCATCCAAAAATGGGGACCCTCATGAAGATGAAGATGCAAAAGATGCTCTGCCTAAACTTGAAGAATGAGTAAAGACGATAGTTGATGCCTTAAAAGAAGTTAACCTTGGCATCGATGAAGAACCAAGACCTACCTACCTAAGTGCTTTACTTGAAGCTTATGAAGAGAGCACTCATATTCAGTTTCAAAGAGTTCAGGGATGTCCTTGCTTGGAGTTACAAAGAGATGCCTGGCTTGGACCCGAAAGTAGTAGTCCATCACCTTGCGTCAAAAATGGTCCTCGTCCTGTTAAACAAGCCCAAAGGCGTTTTAGGCTGAATTTGGTTCCCTTGATTGAAACAGAAGTTAACAAACTCATCGAAGCTGGATTTATTCGTGAAGTTAAATACCTAACATGGGTTTCAAGTATTGTCCCTGTAAGGAATAAAAATGGCCAGATTCGAGTGTGCGTTGACTTTAGGGATATTAATAATGCATGTCCGAAAGATGAGTTCCCGCTTCCCATTCCAGAACTGATTATCGATGCTACTACTAGGTATGAGGCAGTGTCATTTATGGACGGTTCGTCGAGCTATAACCAAATACACGTGGCACCAAAATATGAAAATTTTAGTGAATTACGTACCCCAAAAGATATTTATTGCTACAAGGTAATGCCTTTTGGCTTGAAGAACGCTGGTGCTACTTACCAAAGGGCTATGCAGAACATCTTCGACGATCTTCTCCACAAGAATTTCGAATGCTATGTTGACAACTTGGTGGTGAAATCAAGAGAAAAGGGAGACCACTTGAAGGACTTGAGGATGGTATTTGAATTGCTCCGGAGGTAACAACTTAGGATGAATCCATTGAAATGTGCCTTTGGAGTTATTTCAGGAAAGTTCCTTGGTTTTATTGTCCAATATCAAGGGATCGAAATTGATCATGGATGCCATTTTGAAAATGCTGGAGCCTCGAGATATCCATGAATTAAAACGTCTGCAAGGAAAGTTAGCGTACCTTAGGAGATTCATCTCGAACCTAGCTGGGAGGTGTCAACCATTCAGTCGCCTTATGAAGAAAGGTATCCCTTTCAAATGGAAACAATCATGCAGTAATGCTTTTGAGAGTATTAAATCCTACTTGATGAAGCCTCCAGTTTTAGCAACCCCTATACCTGGAAAGCCATTGATACTATACGTAGCACAGGAAAAGTCTGTTGGAGCATTATTGGCCCAAGAAAATAATGAGGGGAAAGAAAACTCTCTTTACTACTTGAGCAGGACGATGACACCTAAGGAGTTGAACTATTCGCCAATTGAAAAGTTGTGTTTGGCGCTAGTCTTCTCAATTCAAAAGTTGAAGAACTACTTTCAAGCTCATGTTGTCCGTCTTGTTTCTAAAGCAAATCCCATCAAGTTCGTGATGTCACAACCTATTCTTAGTGATCGGCTAGCGAGATGGTTCCTCCAGTACCTCTAATTTCAATAATTCGAGATTTTGTATATCCCTCAAAAGGCTATAAAGGGACAAGAATTGGCAGACTTCTTGGCAGATCATCCGATACCTGATGACTGGGAGCTAACTGATGAACTACATGATGAGGACACAATGGTCATTGAAGTTCAACATCCATGGAAGATATACTTAGATGGTGTTGCACATCGTGGGAGAGCCGGAGCTGGCATAGTATTTGTCACTCCCCAAAGAGAAGTCTTGCCCTACTCTTTCACCTTGACACAACTCTGTTCCAAAAATGTTGATGAGTATCAAGCCTTAATATTTGGGCTTGAAATGGCCGTTGATATGAAGCAATTGCAATTGCAATTGCAAGTCTTCGGTGACTCCCAGTTAGTGGTCAATCAGCTTTTGGGTAGTTACGAGGTTAAGAAGCATGAACTACACCCATATCATAATTACGCTAAAAATTTGATGAGATGGCTCAGTGATGTCACTATTCAGCATGTGCCAAGGAAAGAAAATAAGAAGGCCGATGATTTAGTTGCTCTAGCTTCATCATTAGCCCTGCCTGACCAAGCGCAAGTTACCGTCTGTCAAAAATGGGTAGTACCGCCGCCAAATGAGGTTGAAGGTGAAGAAAACGAACTCAAGCATCTTGTTGCTATTTTTGAAGTTGAGAAAGAAGAATGGCGACAACCCATCATCGACTACTTATGCTATGGAATACTTCGAGAAAATCCAAGGAGAACGACTGAAATCCATCGTCGTGCACCTCGCTTCCTTTACTACAAATATACCCTATATAGAAGATCATTCGAAGGAGTACTCTTGCAATGCTTAGGGGAAGATGAAGCACTCCAAGCTTTGCAAGAAGTGCATTCTCGGGTATGTGGGTCACACCAGTCTGGACCAAAGCTGCACTTCGATACAAAATGGATGAGATATTATTGGTCAATGATGGTAAAAGATTGCTTGGACTACGCTCGAAGATGCAAGGCTTGTCAATTCCATGCGAATTTTATTCATCAACCTCCTGAAGCGTTGTACCCGACTATTGCATTCTGGTCATTTGATGCTTGGGAATTGGATGTTGTTGGACCACTGCCAAAGTCCTCTGGTGGCCACCTATATATCTTGGCTGCAACTGCCTACTTATCAAAATGGGCTGAAGCTGTTGCTCTTAAGGAGGTAAAGAAGGAAAATGTTGCAAGGTTCATCCGAGTAAACATTATTTATCGCTTTGGCATTCCTCGTTACATAATAGCGGATAATGGAAAGACATTCGATAATAGGTTGATGAACAAGATTTGTGATCTCTTTGGCTTCAAGTAACGTAACTCTTCGATGCACAATGCTGCCGCAAATGGTCTAGCCGAGGCATTCAACAAGACTCTATGCAACTTGTTAAAGAAAGTCATCTCCAAATCCAAACGAGATTGGAATGACCGTATGGAAGAAGCTCTATGGGCATATAGGATAACTCACCGCACGCCAACACAGGAAACTCTTTATTCACTCGTTTATGGAGTCGAAGTCATTTTACCACTTGAGTGTCAAATACCTTCGTTACGACTGGCTATTCAAGAAGGGATCACTGATGAAGAAAATGCTCGACTTCGGTTAGAAGAGTTGGAAGCTCTTGATGAAAAGAGATTGGAAGCTCAACAGAGTATTGAATTTTATCAATCTAGATTATCTCGGGCCTTCAATAAAAAGTTCGCCCGAGATCCTTTCAAGTAGAAGATCAAGTCATTGCTGTACGAAGACCGATAATTACTTTCCATAAACCTGTAGGGAAGTTCACTTCAAAATGGGATGGACCATATGTCGCACAAGAAGCTTACTCAAGTGGGGCTTACAAGCTGGTTGATGCAGATGGTATGAGAATCGGCCCTATCAACGACAAGTTTTTGAAGAAGTGTTATCCATGAAGTTGCAAGTTGTAATGCTCCTTAAAGCACGAGCCTAAACAGCAAGTTGTAATGCTCCTCGACGTACGAGCCTATATTGCAAGTCATGACGCTCTTCGACATACGAGCTTAAACTGCAAGTCATGACACTCTATGACGCACAAGCCTAAACTGCATGTTGCTATACTCCTGGCCCGCATGAGTCTAAACTGTGTACGGACCCTAAAAAAATCCGCTAGGTTAAAAATCTCGAAAGAGGCGGCTTAGGCAAAAGTTAGCACATAAAGAAAAAGAGTCTGCTAGGTTGAAAATCTCGAAAGAGGCATCCTAGGGAAAAGGTAGGAAAAAAATCACCTAGTCTGAACTACGGTATGACTTGATCCTCTTCGTCGAGGTACGTAGGCAGCTTAGAGTTTCATTCTAAGTTCAGTCGCATAAGTTCAAAAGATACATATTGCCCCAATTGTTGTCCGAGTGAAGTATGAAGGAATGTAAAATCAAGATGAAACACAATCCTCTTATTGAACTTTGATCTCATTTGATTTAAAGGGGGCGACCCTCCATGAAAAAGTGATATCTTCAATGGGCCGATTTTAGGAGGATGTCAAGTATTTGCATTGAAGTCCATGGATTCTTTGTGCCTTCAGGTTCGCCAAACCTTCAAGTTTGTTGGTCTCAAGTCCGCTCTATGCCTTAAAAAGGAAAAAAAGGGATGTCTATGTTGGAATTCATTTAACGGTTTTCGTTGCGAAGTTTTAAAGGTGTCCGTCTCGAACTTTTAAAGGCATCCGAGTTATTAACAATGTTCATTGCAAACTTTTAAAGGTGTTCATCTCGAACTTTTAAAGACATCCAAAAGGTGTTTGTCTTGAACCTTTAAAGGCATCCGAGTTTTACGATTTTCGTTGCGAGCTTTTAAAGGTCTCCAATGCGAGCTTTTAAAGGTCTTCACCGCAAACTTTTAAGATCTTGACCACCAACTTTTAAGGGTCTTTGGACGAACTTTTATGGGTCTTCCCCGCAAGTTTTAAAGGTATTCGTCACGAACTTTTGAAGGTCTTCACCGCGGGCTTTTAAATGTCTTGACCACGAGCTTTTAAGGATCTTTGCATGGACTTTTATGTGTCTTTGCTGCAAATTTTAAAGCTATCCACCGCGAGCTTTTAAAGGTCTTCTCAGCGAACTTTTAAAGGTCTTTATCGCGATCTTTTAAAGGTC
Organism: Nicotiana noctiflora; assembly: GCA_032618575.1. Lineage (NCBI taxonomy): Eukaryota > Viridiplantae > Streptophyta > Magnoliopsida > Solanales > Solanaceae > Nicotiana > Nicotiana noctiflora. The sequence goes on along the minus strand of JASVEL010010782.1, from coordinate 94,340 downwards.
TTGACCATGAGCTTTTAAGGACCTTCGCACGAACTTTTATGGGTCTTCCCTGCAAATTTTAAAGATCTTCACTGTGAACTTTTAAAGGTCTTTACCGCGAACTTTTAAAAGTCTTCCCCGCAAACGTTTAAAGGTCTTCACTGTGAACTTTTAAAGATCTTGACCATGAGTTTTTAAGGATCTTTGCACGAACTTTTAGGGGTCTTTGTCGCAAATTTTAAACCTATCCACCACGAGCTTTTAAAGGTCTTGACCACAAACTTTTAAGGATCTTCGCGCGAACTTTTATAAGTCTTCCCCGCAAATTTTTAAAAATTTTCACCACGAACTTTTAAAGGCCTTCGTCTCAAAATTTTAAAGTACTTTATAATTCGACGACAAAGTTACTCCTACAAAAAAGAAGAACAAAAAAAGAGACAATAAGTAAAACAAGAAAGAAAGCACAAGAGAAGACGAATACATTCGCGTCGATGCTTCCAAGTCCGAAAAAATTAGACTCACGCGATACGGTGTATATATAGATTTCAAGAAGGCGTCTGCATAGAACATTTTTCGATGTGGCACATAATTATAATTAGTTTCCTGCACGGAATTGACTCGCAAGGGCGGCTATGATAATTATTATAGGTGAAATACATAAATGGCCCCTTCAAGTTGTCCTCAACGACCAGATGAACACCTCAACTGATCCATTTATCATTTAGACACTTTAAGTGACCACTAACCAGATCAAATAAACACCCGGGTACAAAAGATCATACACGTGAATTACACTCGCTGATGAAGTGTCAAATGATCCAATTAATGACTGACACGTATAAATTTTAAATAAAAATTTGACACATATAATAAATATAAAATGAAAATGCATTTAACAAATTAAAAAATTATTTTTCCTAATTTTGACCAAATAACGTACCCCCACCAAATTCATCTTCTTCACCCCACCAAAACCAGCGCCACCCTCACCCCCCCCTCCCATCATCTTTTTCTTCCGCCCAAAACCAGTGCCACCCCACTCCTTTCATCTTCTTCGTATTCCTTCAAACCAGCACACCCATCTCTCACCGGAAAATTACTCTCCGAGTAAATTTTCGCCGGAAAATGAAATATCATTGCTAGCTAGTTATATAAGTATTGGGATTAGCCTTAGGATTTGATTCAATACTTTTAGTCCTCTGGAGACATGGATTAGTAGTGAGAGGGCATGATAAGATTTCACTTTTACCGATTTTAGTCCTTGTTTTTTGGATAATCAAGAAAGCTTTTTTTTTTTTTGCTTTTCTAATCAACAAGTTTCAGGGGTCGTCGGAGAGCAGAATAGTGCCCGGAATTTTGGTCGGAATTTTGTTTGCTTATGAGAAAGAAGAAGCATGAAGGGTGAAAAAAGTTAGAGTAAAATATAATGAAATAGTGTAGGATCCATATATAAAAATTAATTTAATTTTGTTTGCTTATGAGAAAGAAGAAGCGTGCAGGGTAAAAAAAGTTAGAGGAGAATATAATAAAATATTATGGGACCCACATATAAAAATCAATTTGTTTTCTTATGAGAAAGAAGTGAAACTATTGGGTGAAAAAAAGGTTAGAGCAAAATATAATAAAATAGTGTGGGACCCACATACAAAAATCAATTTAATTTTGAAAACAGGAGAGAGAAAATTTGATAAAACTCCCACGCGCCCAAATGAAACTAAAATACACGTAACTTGCCATGTCAGCGTGAGGTGTTTACTTGATACACTTAATAGTCACTTAAAGTGTCTAAATGATAAATGGATCAGTTGAGGTGTTCAGCTGGTCGTTGAGGACAACTTGAAGGGGCCATTTATGTATTTCGCCATTATTATATATTTGGACACAAGTAGCATTCTTTAGAAAGGAATCAGATCATCTCCTAAAAAGTTTGGCTTGAGATGACGTCAAAGGATAAGGGAATGGCAGGTTTAATTCTTGCTAAAAAAGGATTTAAAATCCAACGAAGAAACGTTGGCAGTATGCTACGCTAAAGATCCATGCAAATTCATTACATGAATTTCTTTGACTCAAATATGTTTGATTACTGTGGCTTTATAAAATCAAAGCTACAAACATGTGAGCATGCTCAACGTCATAACGAGGAAGAAAATATTAATTTCTTTATAAATAAAAAAGGGTGGTTATTCTACAGTTACTTCAAGTCTAATCTCTGGGGTTTGACAAGTTTACACCTCGATAAGTCTTGAAATAGGAGATATTTATAGGCATAAATTTATTGAATTCAAATTCAATAAATAATTTGGATTATATTTTAAATATATTAGTCCAAATAAATATTTTGAGCTAATATAATTGGACTAATTATATAAGACCAACATTATTGGACTAACCCATTTAATTGAGAGGGGATTGCAGTGGTACCCAATTCTTATGTCACCTTTTAACCTATACCCTATTTTTAAAAATTATTGATTTCGTAACCACTTAATAGAAAATCCGTATTAATATGACCATTATACCCCTTCCAAAACATATAAAAATGCGTCTCTCCTCCGTATTCACATATTCAAATTACAGATCTCTTCTGTATCTCCTTCATTGGTCAGTTCCTCTTGAGATCGCGTCTCGCAATTCACCTCCAGTATTCAAATTCATCTCCCGTGTAAGTAATCAAATCCATCTCCCGTATTCAAAATAGATTTTGAATTTTATATTTTCTGATTAATTGATTGAAGTTCTTTCACTGAAATAATTTAAATTCAATTCATCTCCAGAATTCAAAATATTTTCTGTACGTAACCAGCTGAAGTTTTTTTTTGTTATTATTGAAAAACTTCAACAGGAGGCTGAAGTAAATTAAAAAATCATAATGCACTAATAATCTTCGTCCAACCAGCTGATGTTTTTTTGTCTAAAATTAAAAAATTATAATGCACTAAAAGTCTTCGGCCACCCAGCTGAAGTTTTTTTTATTACTGAAAAACTAAATCTTCGACCAACCAGCTGAAGTTTTTTGTTATTATTGAAAAACTTCAACAGGAGGCCGAAGTTTTACACCTACACTGCTAAAATTAAAAAATCATAATGCACTAAAAATCTTCGGCCAACCAGCTGAAGTATTTTTATTATTATTGAAAAACTTCAGCAGGGGGCAGAAGTTTTTCACATACAATATCAAGCTTCAACTCAAGTGCATCAATTATGTCTTCCTTGATTTCGTTAACTATTTCCTAATGACAACATCCATTTTTCTACTTTATGTATTTTTTATATGCTAAAATGTATGTGTTTGAGTGAAACTCATAAGGAATAGCGTCCTTATATAGGGGAAAAAACTTCTACATGGTATATGAAAAGGCAAAAAGGAATTTTAAAGGTTGTCTAATGAAAAGCGTGCATGAGTATGATATGAATGTATTTATTACACTAACACATACCCCCAAACTAAAAATAATTACTACTTTAATTGTGTAGGTTAATGCCATATACTATTCAATTAATGCTATCGTTTTCTGTAAAAAGACTTCGGATTAATGTCCTGATGTTTTTTAGGTCATTTGTAAAATCTTCAGCACTTACCTGCTGAAGTATTTTTCCCCTACAATTATAAATCACCATGATAAAAAAACTTCAGCTAATATGCTGAAGTTATTAAGGTTATCTCTAAAAACTTTAGCAGTTATAAGCTAAAGTTTTTTTTTTTGCTGGATTGATTAATTATGTGATACATCCTTTTCCAAAAAAACTTCAGCAGAAGATGCCTATGTGATTTAATGTTTCGTAAAAACTTCAGCACATACAACATAAAATTTCTTCTGTAGACTTTCCTAATAGTTGCCACTAAACATGAATATGCAGGATGAATTCGATTTGCATTGTTATAACATTCAATGGGAGATGGACTCCTAATTTTAAATACTTGGATCATGATACGAAACTAATGTTACTTAGTAAGGACATATCATTCAATACTTTCCTGAAGAAAATTAGTGAAGTTACAAATATTGATTCATCCAGATATCTATTAAAAGTATGGTTTGATATGAAACTAAATACAAGCAAAGGAATACTTGTTACTTCAGATGAAGAACTCACTACCTGTATACATTTGCTTACAACTGATTCAGCCTGTAAGAATTGCCATTTTGTCATTGAATAAATACAACTTTCAGAATCAGCAGCATTCAATCAATCTCTTGCATATGCAATAGAGTCTAAGCCTTTTGCTGAGTATGAATATGAAGTACGACAGCCAATAATGAAAGTAGACAAAGGGCAACAACCTTCTAACATTACATCACATTCAGAATACATAGTGCTGCAACAATTAGCCCCTCCGCGAATAAAATCATACCAGTTTCTCGATGACCAAGAAGAAGAAGGACATCTAATAATGCAAATTAACAATCACCACAAAATCCAATAAAGCTTTTCTTCACCTTCTACAATGATAAATAACAATAAAGATGAAGTAAACATATACCTTATACTGATAACATCACATAGAATTGAAGAAATTGCTGAAAGTTCTTGTGCTTCTCAGAAATCAAGAAAAAGAGCGAGGAGAAAGGTGAATGAATATCCACCATGTAACATACTAAGGCATGATGTGTTGCTTGAGGAAGTAAGAGTTGGATCAATCTTTTAGAACAAAGAAGACATGACTAAATTTTTCTGCAGCTTGGAGATAAATCAAAAAGTTGAATTCACTGCTGTTAGATCATGTTCCAAGATATACGAGCTGAAATGTATTGAGGACAAATGTGATTGGAATGTACGTGCTACCAGAATAAAAAAATCCACACTATTCAAGGTGATAAAATATGATAACATCCATGAATGCTCGGTTGATGCAAGAAGATCAGATCAGAAGCATGCTACATCAAATTTTATAAGCAAACAAATTATAGAACATGTTCGAGACAAAAAGATAGAGGTTACACCAGCCTTTGTAGAAAATGAAATGAAAAAGAAATTTTGAATTGACATTGGTTATCACAAGGCATGGCGTGCTATTCAAAATGTTGTTGCTTGCATAAGGGGAACACCTGAAGAGAACTACCAGATTCGTCCTTCATACCTACATATGATGGTGACCAAAAACTCAGGAACGTACACAAGCATAAAAAGAGATGCACAGAATAGGTAAGGAAAACAATACTAATCATCAGCCTTAAGTTTCAAAATGTTACTATTTAAAAAAATTCAAACCTTATGATATATTTTTTTGTGTTTCAATGTACATATTTGCTTACTTGTTCTTTGCTCCTACGGCATCACTAGCTGGTTAATCCTACTGTAGACCTGAACGTTTTTGAAGTCAAAATATTGTGGTGTTCTATTTGTTGGTATATCAAAGGGTGCCAACAATCAAATTTTTCCTCTATTTTCGATGTGACAGAGTCAGAAAACAATGAGGCATACATTTGGTTCTTTGGGGAAATGAGAAAAGCAATTCAAGTCCGTCGTGAACTATTTTCTTGTCAGATAGAAACCAATCGATTGGAAATGGTATTAGAAGATCTTTTTCTTAAGCTCACGATGGTATCTGTTTATATCACTTTGAGAAAACTTTAAAGCAAAGACATGAAAAGGCCATGATAATAAATCTTTTTCAAAGTGCTGCAAGGTCATACAAACATGAAGATTTTAATCAGTTAATGTCCCAACTCAAAAGTATTGACAAGAAAACATAAAATTACATAATGGAAGAGCCTCTTGAGAGATGGGCTCGATCGTGGTTCCCACGACGATGTTATGATATGCTAACAACAAATATGGTAGAATCAATGAATTCGGTTTTACTAAAAGGGAAAGAAATGCCTATTTTAAGAATGTTAAATTTCATCCAAAAAAAACTAGGAGAGTGGTTTTATGAACGGAGAAAAAAGGCAAATGAAAATTTTCACAGAGTATCAATATGGGCAGAAGAAGAGATGACTAAGAAGATGGACTTGGCTTGCAAGATGTTTGTGAGTATATTTGTTAACTTCAGCTTTTTAGATATGTTGCAGTGATTTACTGCTTACATTCAAAAATTTGCATACTTTTTTGTTTTGAAGGAGTAATACACTAATATAATTTTTTATTCTTTGTTAGGTGTTCAACCTTAACTCAATGTTCTTTAGAAATAATAGAAGTTATTGTGGACTTAAATAAGAGAACTTGTGACTGCCTAGAATTCCAACTTGATGAATTGCCCTGTCCACTTGCAATTGTTGCTATTAAGATATTTGAAGAAATCTGATTACTGCTCAAATTAGTATTCAAGGGAACATGGTTGAAAACATATGAAGGACATGTGAATACTGTGGGAGATCAACAATCATGAGAAATACCAGAAAATGTACAACCTGAGATAACAAAACCTCATCATGTGGAGATTTTACAAGGAAGAAGATAAAAGAAGAGGCATATACCTGCGACTCAATCATCGGTACCATACAAGAATACCAAGTGCAGTCGATGTAAACACGTGGGGCATAATAGAATAACTTGCTTGTCTTATCCAGCACCTCATTCATATTCCAAGAAACACACTGAAAAATACTCCAAGCTTCAATAATCCTTGGTCTAAATTTAGACTTTCTTTATTATATGACATAATTCAAATGTGATTTTTTTTCACAGAAATAAAAAAAATAAGCTCTTGGATAATTTTATATACTGCTAAAGTACAATTCACTCATTTTTGTTGCGTAGGGTTACAGGTTTGGTTGCATTTTAAAAACGTACGCAATGACTTCTGCAAGAAATAACTTCAGGTTACAGTATGTTAAATACATATCCTTAAACAAAAACACACACACAAACACATATATGAACTCTCACACACACATATAACAAGTAACAAGTATAATGTAATAGAAAGCTAAGTAAAAAGAGGGACACGATTATATTGACTTAAAAAAAGGTGAAACAAATACACATATTTCAAAACTTCAGCTCTCTTGGTTGAAGTTATACATAATAAACATAAAAAAATTTCAGCTCTCTCGGCTGAAATTAACAAAATGAACATAAAAAAAACTTCAGCTATATATGCTGAAGTTAACAAAAAACACACGGACAACCACCACCAGTATCACCATCACCAATATCATCGTCGTCATCATCATCATCCTCATCATCATCAACATCATCATCACAGTACAACTTAATTTCTCTAAATATCTCATCATCATCAATATCGGAGATAACTATAGGGTAGTCGGGCAAAAGACCACTCAATCCATGAATATCAGTCTTCAACTTGTCGAACTCACCACGCAGCTAACTTTGTTCGACGATTACTCTGTCCACAAGAGGAAGAAGAATCCTCAAATTGTTTTGCAACTTGGAATAGTCTGTCAAGCTGGGAAATTTAAAACTATCAAACTCCTGCACAACTTTGTCGAAAGTGGATGAATAATCTCCACAAGTACGTTCCATGTTAAGTGTAACGACCCGACCCGTCGTTACGGGATTTACCGCCCTATTTTCCCTATTTTATGCTTTCATATGTTTCATTATATGTGTTTGGAGAAATTAAAATAAATCGGGTAGAAATCGGTTAGAAATGAGGCAATAAACCTCTTTATGGGAAGGTTAGTTTGAAAAATTCAACTGAATGTTGACCTATGAATTAGAAGGCTCGAAATGGATATTTGATGATTCGACTAGTTTTGGGGGATAATTTAGGACTTAGGAGAACAATCAAAATTGAATTGCAAGGTCCGGTGTAGAATTAGGCTTGAATTGGCTAAGGTTGGATTTTGACGAATTCCGGATGGTAGGTGAGATTTTGATCTGAGGGTCGGATTGGAATTTCGAGAGTTGCAATAGCTCCGTCAGGTGATTTTGGATATACATGCAAAATTTCAGATCATTCAGAGGTGTCTAGCTTGGGTTTTAGATCAATTGCAAGTTTCAGAAGTTTTGGTGAAACTTAGGCTTGAATCCATGAGAATTCGATGATTATGATGTTTATGATGGTGTTTTTATGTTGCTAACAAGATTTAATGAAGTAATATAGCATATATGTGCATTTGGTTGAGGTTTCGAGGGCCTCGGCGTGAATTCGGATGGCCAACGGGCAAGTTTGGGATACCAATATGCAGCAGAAAATTGCAGAGAGTTTTTACTCTATGCGATCGCATAGACATGTCTGCGATCGGATAGAAGATTCTGAGGGTGGAATTTTTGTTCTATGCGATCGCGTGAAGAAGTATGCGATCTCATAGGTTGATAAAATTGTTCAATGCAATAGCGTAAAGGGCTGATGCGATCGCGTAGTGGAAGGATGAAAAGGTATGCGATCGCGTGGCTAGTTCTGTGATCGCATAGAAAGAATTCAGGGCCTGGAGATTTTACTTTATGCGATCGCAATGGGACTAATGCGATCGCATAGAAGAAGGCATCAGGGAAGAACAGTTAAGTTAAAAATTCAGACGCGAACCCTCATAATTTTATACTATTTTTACTCCGTCAAGAGAGGCTTTTGAGCGATTTGAAGAGGGTTTTCAATGGGATTGCTTGGAGGTAAGTCTCTTGACTAGAAAACATTATTTTATACAAGAATCAACACTCAAATTCATGAAATTGGATAGAAATTGTGAAGAAATAGGGCTTAATTCTTGAAAACAAATTTTTGGAATTTGAACTCCGTTTTCGATAAATTTTATATGTACGGACTCGTGGCAAGACGAGGAATCTGTTGGTATCATTTTTGGAAGTTTTGGAGACGTGGACTCGAGGCTCGGGTTTTACCAACTTCGTGAATTATTGTATTTTCAAGTATCTTTGATTGGGTTATGTTTCTTTGACCCATATTTATGTATTCGTTGTGGTTTTGACTAGATTCGATGCGCGAGGAGGTCAATACGAAAGGAAAAGTCATCACGGATGAGTCCACGACCTGTTAGAGGTGAGTAATTAGTATATATATGATGGCCTGAGGGTTTGAAACCCCGGCTTATCACATTGTGACACTTTTTAGGGCATGACTTGCATCACATGGCAGGTGCGGGATTGGTTATTACTGAGGATTTGTGACTTGGTCCATCCCGAATAAGAATAATACTATATTGGCGATTGAAAATGCACTATGTGTTGAATATAAATGGGCTTTATGCCCTGTTTGGGGGCTTGTGCCGACCTGTAATATCCTTATGGGATAGATATCATTGTGATAGCATGATTTGTAAAATCATTGATCTCAGTCCTGGGTTTAATCACTATTATAAAATGCTAAGTCACATTTTCTTGAAAAAATGAAGTAACTAAAGTATATCTTCCTTATTAATGTTTAACCAAAATATGGAATTTCGATTAAAACTAGAAAATAAGAGAAAATTTGGGTTACTGGTAATCGAGAGACCAAAGAATGTAATATGCTTTCAATAATAAGAATAAACATCAAAGAAAAATGTATTTCAATATGAACTCAATAGTTGATCGTGTGTCTAAAAATGATGTAACTTCTTCTTTTATAGCTGATCCTAGGTAGAAGAATAAAACCTAAGCTTTAATGATATAATTTATAAGTAATAAATGACATTGAATAAACCGTTACATAATCATTTCTATTAAATATCAATTCTTCAACGTATCAGGTATTTAATATTTGAATTTGGACTTCTTCCTATCTTCAGATACATGTTTCAAATGCTTTTTGATCTGTTGCCCTTAAATGTCTTGAATTGATACGAGATACATGTCTAAACTGCTTGCTGTATCTTTTGTCTTTAGAATTAGATCCTACGACGCTCTAAATAGATATGAGACTCGTAGCTGAATTACGTCTCGTACATAATCTTTTTCCCGCATCTTTTATTTAATTATTGTCTGTTGACCCTTTGACCATTCCACGTGTCATGCCACATCATAAAAAACTTTTTTCCAATACAGATAGTCCCCCCACTTTCCTTTTATTTATACATTAAATAATTGGGAAGTGGAAATAGCATTTTTGTCGTAATCAATGTTGACGCCTCAGTTGTCTTGCTCTTTTAATGCTTTTACACGTGACATCCTCTGATTTAGCTTTGCAACTCCACCTCCTTCTTTCTAGGCTTCTTCAACCTTTCCTTTCAAGAAGTGACAGTTCTTTTTAATACAGTCTTTTCATCATTATACCTCTTAGTTCGCCAGTTGCTTCCATATACCCTTTCGATTCCTTCTTCCTCAGTTTTCTTCTTCATCAAGTGACTTATTTCTTCCTTTTACTTTTCCTCTGTATAAATTTTATCCAACAATGACATCTTCAAACCCTAACCCTAGAAAAGTTCCAATTTCCCAATGCTCCTACTCCGATTAGGCACATTAGAGACAAAGGGAGAAGACTTTGAAATTTAAGATCCACACGTGGAGATTCAACCGGTTATGCTCCTCTTTCTCCGAACCCGAATGTCAAAGGTTATTCCTCTAAAACCTCTTCTTCTAAAGGTAAAGAAATTTTCGACCCTTCTCAAGAACCCTTAGTTGAAGATATTGTACCAAATGATTTATCATTTATGGGTGATAGAACGTCACTTCAGAAACAAGTTGAAAAACTGGAAAAAATTGATGCTTATCCTTCTCTTATAACTGAACTCTCGATCCCAACTATTAGAAAAGATTGTAATTGGAAGGAGAGTCTTGCCTATCAATTCCTACTATAAATCAGAGGATTTCTTCTTTTAGGAATGGGTATTCCTTTGTTTATACCTATCCGTTTACTTGGGGATTAAAGCCTGCCATAGACCTAGTTATCCTTGATTTCTGTCATTTTTTCAACATCTGCTTAGGTCAAGTTGGTCCCTTAGTATGGAGGGTAGTGGCTTGTTTGAGATTTTTATCTGCAAAAGCCAAACTCGACTTTACTTTTGCCCATCTTATTCATTTATACCATTCCAACTTGATGTGTCATAGTTTCTTCACCTTAACTGCGAGGAGTAAATAGGTTTTGATAAACCTTGATGATATTAGTGATCATGGATGGTATCTTTGTTACATTGTTGTTCGCACAATAGACTTTCTAGGTGAAACAAACATTCCCTTCCCCGAAAAGTGGAACTTTGCACGTAAGCTTCTATTTATTTTTCCATGTCTATTTTTAGAGATTTTGATTTTCTCTTTGATCTCATCCCTTTTCGGTTTTTTGTAGCAACCATGGGAGATGTGAAGCCTATTCCTAACTTCCATGGTTGGGTAGATTTGATTTTGAAAGCTTCTCCCAGAGAGGAAAGGACTTGAAAATCTATTTCCTCTCTTCATGATTGGAAAGTGAAAACACATGGTATGTATGTTTTTATTCTTAAATACACACAATAAATCCAATTTTTTATAAAATTGAATTTATTTTCCCTTTTTTTTATCAAGGTTCGGCATGAGAGGGATGGTACCTGAGGTAGCTTTAGCTATGCGCACTGCTGCCAACACTTCTCTTGATTTGGACAAGACTAAAGCTTTAATAGTAGCAAAGATAAAAATATTGACAGTTGATGCTAATAATGAAGAAGAAGGTGGTACCTCGCCGTTATCCAGGCCAAGAGAAATGAGACATGTTATTGAGGAGAATGAGATTAAGGATGCTCATGCTTGTGCCTTCCCTGCCGAGCCTGTTATGATTCATAGAGAGGCTGCACCAGGAGACTTTAGTGAGTCTGTTAACTGTCTTTCTATTGATAATTTCGAAGGTGGAGAGCCGGGTCCTATTCTAAATGAAGTTCCCTTATCTTCCTCAATTCCCATTTCTCCTATCTCTTTTACATCATCTCCAACCGTAAGTGTTTTTGATCCCATGTTGACTTCTTTTGCTCCTTCACTTATGGTGAGTGCTTCCATGCCCGTATCAATTTCATCTCCCGTGTTTGTTCCCACTTTGACTCCCGTACCTTCTGCCATTTTTTCCTCTTCTACTACTCCTCCTTCCACTGCCCCTTCTTCCTATGTAGTGCATTCGGAAACTGGCCTGAGTAGCAGAGGTATGACTATGAGAAAAGTCACAATTGAAGTACCTGCTACTCATAGCCTTTTGAGGAAGACTGGTAGTGCTGATGTTTGGCTTGAGCCTCATTCAACATTAAAGGTAATTTCTTTTAAATTGAGTATTAGCTTTCCTTTCACTTTATTTTATTTTTGTGTCTTATATTTGTAGGCTAATTTGATTGGTACTGAGCTAATGGGAAGGGTTACCTATTTGGAAAGAAAATCTCGGGAGTCTACAAAAGCCATTGAAGAAGCTCAGCTCGAAGCTCAAAATTGGAAAGAGCAATATGAAGGTGCTTTAATGAGCATTGATGAACTACGAGATGACAAAGCCCATTTGGAACGACAAAATCGTACTTTATCCGCTGACTTAGGGATCTCTCAGGCCACCTTAAGTCAGGTAAAAAAGGATAAATATACTTTGAATGAATAATTGTCAAGGGCTAATGAAGAAATAAAGGGGCTCAAAGCACTTATGAAGAGAAAAGAAGAATATGCCAGAGAGTTGGAGCAGAGCTTGAATCAAACTCGGGTCAACTTGAAGATTTTGTCAGACAAAGTTTGTGCATTGGAAAGTTCCAACACCACACTCAAGACTTCCCTCGATTCCCAACTAGCTAAGCAAGAGTCAATGAAAATCTCTCTTGCTATATGGGAAGAGTATTATGAAAACTTGGAGAAGGAATATAATTCTCTTACAGAGAATTTTAATTACGAGGTCAATTGGGCTTTTCTAAGATCGCGTCGTGATGCTTTATTGGAGGATAATTAAGAGAATTTTAACTTACAATCTGAGTTATCCAAGATCTTAGATGCGATTGAAAAGAATAACCAACCGTTGACACTCCTGAGCAACCAATTGACATTTCTTCTTCAGCGTGTCGAACTCCTGAAGCAATGGAGTTGATGGATTGTGAAGCTGTTACTGGAGCGATTGAAGTAGTGGTTCAAGTGACTGAGGGTGAATCACTTTCATCACAGCCTACGGGACTTGAGGCTCCCATAGATGCTTCTTCCCTTGATGATATCAATACCACAAGCTTAATTGAAATTGCTCCTATTGCAACCTCTAATGTTCCAACTCCCTCAGTAACCTATTGTTTTTTTACATACCCATGGCCCTATATTTATATATTTAGAAAGGATTAGGAAATGTTTCCAAATAACTTCATTTTCCTCGTAACATTTTCTTGTAACACTTGGCCATTTAGAGCTGAAACTCGATACGTAGCTATCCACAACTGAATCTTGATACATGGCAATTCGCAACTGAATTTTTGGTCAATGTTTGCTTGAATACCCGTATCTTTTTTCTGTACGGACCCGTATCTATTTTTCTGCATGAAGCTATGTATACTATATAGTCCCCCAAGTGTTTGAACGTTGAAGGATGAAGCCTTGAACACTTTTTTAGCACTCACATGTTGGTCCTTTTCCTGAAACATAAAATATACGGGACTCGGAGATATAATTTTAGATGAAGACTGTCTACCCCGTATGTATTTCCATTAGATTGATATAACCCTAGGCTTAGAATTTAAGAATATTCTATTTTTCCATGCAGGTTTTGGCTCATCATTTGGCACGGGTTAGGGTTTTTGCCTAGCATCTAAAATTGTTAGTAAAACTTTAATAATTTAAAAGAAAAAGAATTTGACATGAAGATTCCTGATCGTGTCTACCTCCTTTAAAGTAATATCTTTTTATATGTACGTCATTCCAATGTGAAGGTAGAATTTTGCCATCCATAGTCTCTAGCTCATACGCACCTTTTCCCGCAATGTTACGGATTCTATATGGTCCTTCCCACGTTGGACTATACTTTCCTGAATTAGCAGCCTTCATAGATTGAAACACCTTTTTGAGCACAAAGTCCCCAGTTTTGAAGAACCTGAAACGTGTTTTCTGGTTGTAGTATCGTTCAATCACTTGTTTTTGAGTCGTCATTCTTATCAATTTTGCTTCTCTCCTTCCTTCAATCAAATCAAGATTAACCCGTAACTCTTCGTTATTCGAATCCTTTGTTGCTTGAACGTATCTTATACTCAGTTCTCCTATTTCTACTGGAATCAGAGCTTCTGCACCATAAACCATCAAAAACGGTGTTTCGCACGTACTTGTTTTCGTAGTTGTTCGATAAGCCCACAACACAGCTGGTAGAACTTTAGGCCAATTGCCTTTTGAATCTTGCAACCTTTTCTTTAAATTATTGATAATTATCTTGTTCGTAGATTCCGCTTGTCCATTACCTACCGGATGATATGGTTTTGATGTTATTCTTTTGATTTTCCAGCTTTGAAGGAATTTGTAATTTGTGCTCCTATAAGCTGTGGACCATTATCGCACACAATTTCCTTTGGTACCCCATAGCGGCATATTATATTCCTCCAAAGAAAGTCTTTAAATTTTTTTTCTTGTACCTGTTTAAATGCCCCGGCTTCTACCCATTTAGTGAAATAATCAGTAAGTACGAGTAGAAACTTTACATGTCCTTTTACCTGAGGTAATGGACCCACGATATCCATCCCCCATTTCATGAAGAGCCGTGGAGCTATGACTGGGTGTAGTAACTCAGCTGGCCTATGCATATTATTTCCATACCTCTGACACTTATCACATTTAGATACGAAGTCATTTGCTTCCTCATCCATTTTAGGCCAATAATATTCGGCCCGTATTAACATTTTTACCAGTGATCTACCTCCCGCATGATTTCCACAATGTCCTTCATGTATTTCCCTCGTTACATACTCCGTCTGTGAAGGACCGAGACACCTTGCTAGAGGACCTCCGAACATTTTTCGATAAAGATTTCCTTGATGTAAACAATAACATGCAGCTTTCTTACGTAATGCTTGAGCCTTTGTTTTGTCATTAGGTTCGGTTCCATATTGCAAAAAAGCAATAATTTCATTCCTCCAATCCTATATTAAATGATTAAAATTTACCTCACTCGTATCAGGTTCGAGAATGGATGAAATAAATGTATAATCGAAGTATTTGCATCATTCGCTATATCTGCTGCAGATGCAAGGTTGGACAAAACATCAGCTTCTGCATTTTCATCTCTTGGAATCTACGTTACCTTCCAAGTTTCGAATTGTCTTACCAATTCTCGTACCTTCTCGAGATATTCCTGCATTCTAGTTTCCCTGGCAACATAAGTCCCTAGTATTTGATTTACTACCAGCTGAGAATCACTTTTGATTATGATTTGCTTGATGCCGAGTTAAAGTGCCAATTCCAAACATGTAATTACAGCTTCATATTATGCTTCATTATTAGTAATAGGGTGACATTTTATAGCCTGTCTAATTGTTTCACTCGTTGGAGGTATAAGAACAATTCCTAAACCTGCCCCCTTTACATTAGATGAACCATCAGTAAATAATGTCCAAATCCCTGGGTTTGCACCATTAAAAACTTGTAACTCTTTTTCTGCCTCTAAATGTATCCCTTGACTAAAATCAGCTACGAAATCTGCAAGTATTGGGATTTGATAGCAGTTCTAGGTTGATAAACTGTCTCATACTTGCTTAATTCTATAGCCCACTTTGCTAATCTACCTGACAATTCGTGTTTATGCAAAGTATTTCGTAATGGAAAAGTTGTAACGACAACAATAGGATGATACAGGAAATAAGGCCTTAGTTTTTAGACACCATAATTAAAGCTAACGTTAACTTTTCCAGTTGCAGATACCTTGTCTCAGCATCTAATAAAGTCTTACTTACATAATAAATAGGAGATTGTTTACCTTGGTCTTCACGAACTAGAACAGCACTTACCGCTACTTCTGAAACTGCCAAATTAATAAGTAACTTCTCGCCTTCCTTAAGCTTCGCCAATAGAGGGGGATTTGACAAATAGATTTTCAAATCCTTAAGGGCTCGTTGGCAATCTTCATTCCATTCGAAATAATCCTGCTTCTTAAGTGCCGAGAAAAATTTAAAGCATTTTTCAGAAGATTTAGAAATAAACCTCCTTAGGGCTGCGATTCTTCCAGTCAATCGTTGAACCTCCTTTTTATTTGTAAGGATATCGGGTATTTCTTCGATTTCTTTAATCTGAGAAGGATTTACCTCAATACCGTGGTTAGAAACAAGAAAACACAAAAATTTGCTTGAGGCTGCACCAAATGCGCATTTTTCTGGGTTAAGTTTCATATTGTATTTACGCAAAATTTCAAATGTGACAGATAAATAAGAGATGTGATTAGTAGAGTGCTGGGTTTTGACGAGCATATCATCTATATATACCTCCATAGTTTTTCCTAAATTTTCCTGAAACACTTTAGCGACTAACCTTTGATAGGTTGCACCAGCATTTTTCAGACCAAAGGGCATTACTTTATAACAGTAAGTCCCCCAGTTTGTAATGAAAGAAGTATTTTCTTCATCATCGGGGTGCATTTTAATTTGGTTGTACCCCGAATATGCATCTAAAAAACTTAGAAGTTCATGACATGCAGTTGCATCTATCATTTGATCTATATGGGGTAAAGGGAAAGAATCTTTTGGGCAAGCTTTATTTAGATCAGTATAATCTACGCAAACTCGCCACTTACCATTATTTTTAGGTACGACCACTGTATTGGCTAACCAGTCATAATACTTTACCTCGCGGATTGACCCAATTTGTAATAATTTTTTAACTTCATCTTGAATTACTTGATTCTTGAAAGCTCCTTGCTTTCTTTTCTTCTGCTTGATTGGAGCAAAACATGGATCCACATTGAGTTTATGAGTCATCACCTCCGGTGGTATACCTGTCATATTAGCATGGGATCAAGCAAAACAGTCCCCGTTAATTTTTAAAAATTCAATTAACATACCTCGCATGTCTGGCCTTGGATTAACTCCAATGTTAACTTTTCTTTCAGGCCATTGCTCAAATAGTATTACTGCTTTGAGCTCCTCTATTGTTGTCTTGATGTTTTCGTTTTCTTTAGGTTCCTGAATGATATCAGGTCTCGAGTCTAAATTTGTTTTTTCCATTGAAATTTGGTTGTTGTTGCCTCCAACTGTTCCTACGGTACGCGTATTTGTCACAACGTTGATACTCCTGGCTATTTGTTGATCTCCTCGAATTTGACATATTCCCCAAGGCGATGGAAACTTGATAACATGATGTAGAGTTGATGGGACAACGTCCATATCATGAATCCATGGTCTCCCCATGATTATGTTATAGTCCATTTCCATCTTAACTACCTGAAGATTAGTTTTTTTAACGACACCTGCAGCATAAGTTGTTAGAATTACTTTACCTATCGTTATCACGTTTGTATTGTCGAAGCCTGATAACGTGTAAGCTTTGGGTATCATTCTTTCTTCAGCTTGTATTTCCTGTAACACTCTTAGCAAAATGATGTTGACAGAACTTCCTGGATCAATTAAAACTTGTTTTACATTAGTATCGTGTACAAGTAAGGATATAACCAGTGCATCATTGTGAGGATTGATCATTCCTTATGTATGTACATCATCAAAACACATACTTTCATGCTCTAAGGTTTGGCGTACTCTCTTCCTGTGTGTAATAACCATTTTAGAAATTTTATTTGAAGCCGTGTACGTTACTCTATAAATATTCTCTCCTCCATTGATGACATTCAATGTCCTTTTTGGCAATGGTGTATTTGATGCAAGGGTATCTTCACGAGATTGTGTGAAGAAGTTGGATTGTAAGGAACTATGTTAACATTGTGCAAGTCCCCTTGAACATGAGGGATCTGGTTTCCAACAGCCTTGTTGTTGTTGTTGGTGGTGGTGGTGTTTGACATGACGTTAACAACAAGTAAGGTGTGTAAGCTTAGAAAGAATAGATTATCAGATTCCCGGTAACAGAACCAATTTGTTTAACCAAAATATAGAATTTCGATTAAAACTAGAAAATAGAGAAAAATCGGGTTACTGATAATCGAGAGACCAAAGAATGTAATAGGCTTTCAATAGTAAGAATAAACAACAAAGAAAAATGTATTTAAATATCATCTTAATAGTTGATCATATCTCTACAAATGATGTAACTTATTCCTTTTATAGCTGATCCTAAGTAGAAGAATGAAACCTAGGCTTTAATGATATAATTTATAAGTAATAAATGGCATTGAATAAACCGTTACACAATTATTTCTATTAAATATCAATTCTTCAACGTATCAGGTATTTAATATTTGAATTTGGACTTCTTCATGTCTTCAGATCCATGTTTCAAATGCTTTTTGATTCGTTGCCCTTAAATGTCTTGAATTGATATGATATACATGTCTAAACGTCTTTTTGTATCTTTTGTCTTTAGAATTACATCTTACGACGCTCTAAACAGGTACGGGACTCATAGCTCAATTACGTCCAGTACTAAATTTTTTTCCTGCATCTTTTATTTAATTATTGTCTGTTTTCTCTTTGACCGTTCCACGTGTCATTCCACGTCATAAAAAATGTTTTCCCAATATAATTAATGAATTATAAACTGCAAATTAAATAAATTAGAGCTGTTATGTGACTCATATGCATATTGTGGACTGAGTATGGATCGGGCTGCACGCCGCAGCGAATGGTATGAATATATTGCGCTTGGGCTGAAGAAGCCCCTCCGGAGTCTGTACCCACTCCCAGTGAGCGCCGTCGACGTTAAATGGATCGGGCTATACAACGTAGCGATCATGTGCATTGCATTGCATTCATGCATTGTTAATTACTTGTGCTATCTGTGGTTTGTTGTTATTGTTAGTTCGTAGTAGGTAACAGACTGTTACACATAGCTTTACTTTGTGGCATTTCATGTATTTCTTACCTTCAACTATTTTATATGCTTTTACTCACTGAGTACTAGTACTCACCCACACTCCTTGCACTTTTGTGTGCAGATTGAGGTACGCCGGAGGTTTAGCCGAGCAATTTCGTTTATTCAAAGTTATCCGAGTTGCTGAGGTAGCTGCTGGCGCTCGCAGGACCTGGCCTCTCTTTTTATTTCAGTTTTATTTACATATATATATTTTCAGACTTGAGTATTTCGTTCAGATATTCTTATTATCCAATTTTTGCTTAGAGGCTCTAGACTCGTGAACCTAGATCTTTAGGAGTGTAATTATCAGTTTTTGCACTTCTCAGTATTATCATTCTACTATTTTGCTGGATTATTATTATAAACTCTTATATTCTTCTTAAATTGTCGGTTTCGAGACTTATTATTAAATATGAAATAACGGTAGGTCTGGCTTGCCTAGCTTTAGGGTTGGGTGCCATCACGACCGGTTTTGGGTCGTGACAAGTTGGTATCAGAGCCAGGGTTACTAGGCTTCGCGAGTCATGATCCGGTTTTGTAGGCTCTCGCGAATTGGTACGTAGACGTCCGTATCAATCCTCGGGAGGCTACAGAACTTTAGGAAACACCTCACTTTCTTGGAATTCATATTGTGCGGTTTGTGTTGTCGTGAAACTAAATTTTTACATATTCTATTCTCTCACAGATGGTGAGAACCCGTGCTAACGGACGTGGTGGATGACCACCAATGGCACCTAGAGGCCCTGGTCGTGGCAAAGGCAGGGCAGCAGGGACAACACCTGCTGACCCGCCACTTGACCAGACTCAGGGTTAGATCCCAGCGCCAGTTGGTTAGATTCAGGATCAGATTCCAGCTGTGGGCACCAGGTTTAGGCACCGACAGTGCCTATTGAGATACCGGGTCTCCAGGAAACATTAGCACATATCCTATCAGTGTGTACTGGCTTAGCCCAGGTGGTTGCGTCTTCTACTACAGCAACTTCTTCTAAGGAAGGGGGGGGGGGGGAATCAGACCCTCATTACTCGCACACCAGAGCCGGTAGTTCAGGGCTTACATGTACCTGAGGTATCTCAAGCTCAGCTAGTTTAGCCGGCTGCACCAGTCGCACCAGCCCCAGCTCATGTGGTCCCAGCTATGCCTGATGACGAGCAGCATCAGCTGAAGAGGTTCGGTAGACTTCAGCCTCCGACATTCAGTGGTGTTGAGGGCGAGGATGCCCAGGATTTTCTAGATAAGTGCCAGCGTATGCTGTATTCTGGAGTCTAGCGGTGTGGCTTTTACTACCTTCCAGTTCACATGACCTGCATTTAATTGGTGGGAGGGCTTCGAGAGGCGTAGGCCTATTGGGGCAGCACCCCTCACATGGCAGCAGTTTTTCACGGTATTTTTGGAGAAGTATGTGCCCCAGTCTTATAGGGAGGAGTTGCGTTATCAGTTTGAGACTTTGAGTGGTTGAAGCAGGGAGATATGATAGTGACTCAGTACGAGTTGAAGTTTACATAGCTAGCTCGGCATGCTATGTGGATGACCCCGACAGATCGCGAGAGGATCAGGAGATTTGTGGATGGTCTTAATTATCCTATCCGCATATTAATGACTAGAGAGAGGTCTACAACAGTTACTTTTGAGGAGGTGGTTGATGCGACTCGTCAGATTGAGACAGACCATCATCGAGAGCGCGATGAGAGGGAGGCTAAGAGGCCTTGTGGTGTAGGTAGTTACAGTGGTGCTCTATCTAGGGGCCAATTTCAGCACAACATAGGTTGTTCCTTCGGATCTCCTTAGTCAAGCCATTCAGGGTCATCATGGTCATCGTGGTCTGCAGGGTCGTCAGCAGAGCCAACCTCTACTGAGTGCCCTTCCAGTTCAGAGCGCCCTTCCAGCTCAAAGCTCTGCTCCTGCTCCTTCAGCTCAGGGTTCATATGCAGCGAGGGGTTCCCACCAGTCCCTTTCTCCAGCCTGAGGTCGTTGCTTTGAGTGTGGTGAGTTGGATCATATTAAGAGGCAATGTCCCCAGTTACTCCGTAAATAGTCTCAGCAGAGGGATCAATCCTCATCTTCTGCTCCTATTTCTTCAGCACCCACTCAGTCAGCTAGGAATAGTGGTCAGGTAGCCAGAGGTAGCCCCAGGGATGAGGGTCGTACTGGCAGAGGTCAGGCTCAATTTTTTGCTCTCCCAGATATGAGGGACGCTAGCGCATCAGATGCAGTCATCACAGGTATTATCTCAGTCTGCCACAGGGATGCTTCTGTCTTATTTGATCTCGGATCTACCTATTCCTATGTATCTTCATATTTTGCGCATCATTTGGGTACGACCCATGGTAGTCTTGCCTTGCACGTGCATGTGTCTACCCCAGTGGGTGATATTGTTATTGTGGATCATGTGTATCGATCCTGTCTCGTTACTATTGGGGGTTTGCAGACCCGAGTTGACTTGTTATTATTGGACATGGTGGATTTCGACATGATTCTGGGTATGGATTGGTTATCTCCTTACCATGCTATTCTGGATTGTCATACCAAGACAGATACGTTGGCTATTCAAGGTATTCCGAGGATCGAGTGGCGAGGTTTGACTGATTATGTATCCGAAAAGGTGGTTTCCTTCCTAAAGGCTCAATGAATGATTGGGAAGGATTTCTTATCTTATCTGGCTTTCGTTAGAGATGTTGGAGCTGAGTTTCCTAGTCTTGATTCGGTCCCTATTATGAGGGATTTCCTAGATGTATTTCCATCAGACCTGCCGGGCATGCCACCGGACAGGGACATCAATTTTGGTACTGACCTGGTGTCGGCCACTCAGCCCATTTCTATTCCTCCCTATTGCATGGCACCAGCTGAGTTAAAAGAGTTGAAAGAACAACTTCAGGAACTCCTAGATAAGGGGTTCATTCGCCTGGGTGTGTCACCTTGGGGTGCACCGGTATTATTCGTAAAGAAGAAGGATGGTACTATGAGAATGTGCATTGATTACAGACAGTTGAATAAGGTGACAGTAAAGAATAAGTGCACACTGCCTCGTATATAGGACTTGTTTGATCAACTTCAAGGAGCAAGTGTATTATCTAAAATTGACCTTCGATGGGGTTATCACCAGTTGAATATTAGGGATTCAGACATTATGAAAACGGCTTTCAGAATGAGATATGGGCACTACGAATTTCTAGTGATGTCTTTTGGGCTGACTAATGCCCCATCCGCATTCATGCACTTTTTGAACAGTGTATTTTGGCCGTATTTGGATTCTTTTATGATCGTATTTATTGATGATATCCTGGTGTACTCGTGCATCCAAGGCGAATATGCGCAACACTTGAGGGTGGTATTGCAGAGGTTGAGAGAGGAAAAGCTTTATGCAAAGTTTTCTAAGTGTGAGTTCTAGGTTAATACTGTAACTTTTCTGGGACATGTAGTGTCAAGCGATGGTATTCAGGTTGACCCACAGAAGGTCGAGGCGGTGCCGAATTGGCCCAGACCATCCTCAGCTACTGAGATCCGGAGTTTCCTCGATTTGGCAGGTTATTACCGCAGGTTAGTTTAGGGTTTTTTGTCTATTGCTTCACCTTTGACGAAGAAGAATGCTCCATTTGTGTGGTCTGATGAATGCAAGGAGAGCTTCCAGAAGCTCAAGTCGGCCTTAACCATAGCTCTGGTACTTGTATTGCCATCAGCTTCATGTTCTTATACAGAGTATTGTGATGCTTCGAGAGTTAGGATCGGCTGTGTATTGATGAGGAGGTTAGAGTTATTGCATATGCTTCTCGGCAGTTAAAGCCCTATGAGAAGAACGACCCTATTCACGACTTAGAATTAGCTGCTATTGTTCATGACTTAAAACTTTGGAGGCATTATCTGTATGGCATGTCTTGTGAGGTATATACAGACCATCGTAGTCTTCAGCACTTGTTTAAGTAGAAAGATCTCAATTTGAGGTAGTGGAGATAGCTTGAATTACCCACGGAATATGACATTACTATCTTGTATCATCTCGGGAAGGCCAATGTGGTGGCCGATTCTTTAAGCCGGAAGACTACTAGTATGGGAAGTTTGGTGTATATTCTAGTTGGGGAGAGGCCCCTGGCAGTTGATGTTTAGGCTCTAGCTAATCAAATGGTGAGGTTAGATATTTCTGAGCCCAGCCGGGTGATGTGACTTATGTGGTATCTCGGTGTTCCTTGTATGACCATATTAGAGAGCGTCAGTATGATGATCCGCATTTGCTTGTCCTGAAGGGCAAGGTCCAGCACGATGATGCCAGAGATGTGACCATCGGAGATGATGGTATGTTGCGGATGCATGGACGGATTTACGTGCCCAATATAGATAAGCTCGGGGAATTGATATCTGAGGAGGCCCACAGCTCGCGGTATTTACAAAGATTTGAGACAACATTACTGGTGGGGAAGGATGAAAAAGGATATTGTGAATTATGTGGCTCGATGTCTTAATTGTTAGCAAGTCATATGAACACCAGAGACCCGGTGGAGTGTTCCAGTGCATGGATATTCCCGAGTGGAAATGTGAGAGGATTACTATGGATTCGTGAGTTGTCTTCCCCGTACCTTGAATAAGTTTGATTCAATTTGGGTGATCATAAACCGACTGACCAAGTCTGTGCACTTCATTCCTGTGGGAACTACCTATTTATCGGAGCGGTTAGCATAGATTTTAATAGGAGAGATTGTGCGGTTGCAAGGGCTCCCAGTTTCTATTATATCTGATAGAGGTACTCAGTTTACTTCTCAGTTCTAGAGGACGTTTCAGCGAGAGTTGGGTTCACAGGTAGAGTTGAGCACAGCATTTCACCCACAGACGGACGGGCAGTCCGAGCGTACAATTCAGATATTAGAGGATATGTTACATGCCTGTATTATTGATTTTGGAGGTTCTTGGGCTAATTACTTGCCTCTTGTAGAGTTTGCTTATAACAATAGTTATCAATCCAGTATTCAGATGGCGTCGTATGAAGCCTTATATGGAAGATGGTGTAGGTCTCTAGTTAGTTCGTTTGAGCCCAGTGATGCTAGATTATTAGGGACAGAGTTAGTTCACGATGCCTTAAACAAGGTGAAGGTGATTCAGGAGAGACTTCGCACAACCCAGTTGCGTCAGAAAAGTTATGTGGACCGGAAGGTCCGAGATATGTCTTATTCAGTAGGCGAGAAGGTGTTGCTGAAATTTTCGCTTATGAAAGGCGTTATGAGGTTTGGGAAGAAAGGAAAGTTGAGCCCAAGGTTCATTGGACCTTTTGAGGTACTTAGGAAGATTGGGGAGGTGGCCTATATGCTTGCTTTGCCACCTAGCTTGTTAGGAGTTCATCTGATGTTCCATGTATCTATGCTTCAGATGTACATTGGAGAACCATCTCATCTATTAGACTTCAACACGATATAGTTGGATGAGGACTTGACCTATGATGTGGAGCCGGTAGCCATTTTGGGTCGACGGTTTTGAAAGTTGAGATCCAAAGACATAGCTTCTGTGAAGGTGCAGTGGAGAGGTCAGCCCATGGAGGAAGCAACTTGGGAAACCGAGTAGGAGATGCGGTGCAGATATCCACACTTATTTGAGACTCCAGGTATGTTTCTTGGCCCGCTCGCGGAGGTGCTTTTGTTTAAGTTGGGAAAGATGTAACGATCTGACCCGTCGTTACGGGAGTTACCGACCTGTTTTCCTCGTTTTATGCTTTCATATGTTTCATTATATGTTTTTAGAGAATTTGAAGTAAATCGGGTAGAATTCGATTAGAAATGAGGCAATAAACCTCTTTTCGGGAAGGTTAGTTTGGAAAAGTCAACCGAATGTTGACCTATGAGTTAGAATGTTTGGAATGGATTTCTGATGTTTCTACTAGTTTTGGGGGATGATTTATGACTTAGGAGAACAATCGGAATTGAATTCGGAGGTCCGGTGTAGAATTAGGCTTGAATTGGCTAAGGTTGGATTTTGGCGAATTCCGGATGGTAGGTGATATTTTGATTTGAGGATCAGATTGGAATTCCGAGAGTTGAAGTAGCTCTGTTAGGTGGTTTTGTATATGCGTGCAAAATTTTAGATCATTCGGAGGTGTCTAGGTCGGGTTTTAGATTAAATGTAAGTTTCGGAAGTTTTAGTGAAACTTTGGCTTGAATCCATGAGAATTCAATGATTTTGATGTTTATGATGGTGTTTTTATGTTATGAGCAAGTTTTAATGAAGTAATATAGCATATTTGTGCATTTGGATGAGGTCGCGAGGGTCTCGGAGTGAATTCGGATGGCCAACGGGCAAGTTTGGGATGCAAATATGCAGCATAAAATTGCAGAGAGCTTTTACTCTATGCGATCGCATAGACATGTCTGCGATCGCATATCAAAATTGATTCACGTCCAAGCAACGGTCGTAGTCAATATAACTTGGTTTAATAAGTCCAAGATCGATCCCACAGAGAATTAACCTACCAATTGCAACTATCACAACCCCAAAAGTACTTCCGAATCAAGTTCCCAAACTTTGAATATATATTTGTGTGGTTTCGAACAACTACTTTGCAAGAATTAAAGAATGCTTTAAAAGAAAGAATTGAATGTTGAATAAAATAATATAGAGAAAGACTAAGGTATTGATTTCCCTATTGATGGAATCCCTTATCGTTATGCTCATACAAATTGTTAATATATTCTATCAATCATGAACGCTATATGTATCGTAACCCTCTCCCGAGCAATTACAATAATTTACTAGTGCACTCTCCCGAGCTACCCTAGCTAGCTTTAATTTGAATAGTTCACTTTAGATTGCACCCAAGACTTCGTTATTCCTAACCCCGTCTTTACGCCTAAAATTATAGATTCCTCTAATAACCTAGGTGTGGTGTTGTTCAACAATAAACCTAAATATGCACTCTTTTCCAAGTTATGCACACTAAATAGGCACCGCTAATTGGGAGCTCTACCAATTAACTACAATAAGAATGAAGTTGAACAAATAGAAATCTAATTCACAATTTGTAATCACATAAACGATAAGTTCATCTATCACTAGGTTCCATCAAAACCTTAAAAAAGAATTTAGCTACTCATGCTTGAAGAAACAAGAATAATAATTGAAATCATAAAAAAATACTTGATATAAAATAAAAGAAAGAGTTTGAGAGGAATCTCTCCTACTAAAACCTTGCAAAAGTATTAAAGAAATAAAGTACATGCCTCTATGGGGCAAACTAGGAGTTTATATAGAGGTTTTAGGGCTTAAAAACTAAGTTAGAGTCCAACTGGGATTACTGCCGCTGGGACTTCCGCGGTTCGTTCGCGGCCGCGAGCGGACCGCGAACAGTCAAACTTCAGAGGCCTTCGTTTTTCGCGGTTCATCCGTGGCCGCGAGTGGACCGCGGATGAACAGCACTTATGTTTCTTTACTGCTTCTTCCGGACCTCTTCACTTTAGCTCTTCTCTTGGCCTTTTCATCAACCTATGACTTCAAAATAGCTTTTTATGACATCCAATGCATCACATGTACCTGTAAAACACAATCGAACACTAATCAAAGTATTTTGTCCTCATAACAACATTAATCTCATAATAAAGTGTGATTATTTAGGGTATAATTATAGTCAAATTTACCTATTATCAACACCCCACACTTAAACCTTTTCTCGTCCTCGAGCAATCTTTAATCGCACTTTAGGCCAATTAACAAAAATTTGTCTCCCCCAAAGTATGTCACAAAAGCTATTATACATGAACAACTTAAGATATGCACAATCTTTTACTTAACCGTAAACTCTCATGCCAGCACATTATTACTTACTCTACTTATTATCAAAAACTTGCAAATTTACCTTCTTCCTCTTGACTTACATGCCCTTACCAAATTTATTGAGAGAAGTTCCCACACATTAAAAATTCATATACATGGAACTTATAAATATCGGAAAAATTCACTCACTCTCAACAAAGAACATTCATATGCGTACAGGACACACCATAAGCTTGCCCCTAGTGTAATACTCCACTAATCGAGTTATTCAATCATAGATCAAGAGGTCTTTAAGGGTTGTAATGTAGGCTATGGGACGGGTAAGATACTTTTGGGTATAGTGACTAGCC
Source organism: Nicotiana noctiflora (assembly GCA_032618575.1). Classification (NCBI taxonomy): domain Eukaryota; kingdom Viridiplantae; phylum Streptophyta; class Magnoliopsida; order Solanales; family Solanaceae; genus Nicotiana; species Nicotiana noctiflora. Next base: position 67,529 of record JASVEL010010782.1, on the reverse strand, counting down.
TCCCTAAGCACTTTTCTTTTCTCTTTCACAACTTTCCCTTTTAGTTTTTCTTCCTTATGTCTCCCATAAACATTTATTCACCTTTATTTGCTTTTAATCCCCATTTTTCTTTTGTTGGTGTAACTGGCCTTTCTAATTTTCATATATACATTGATATAGATCTTTTCCTCATTGCTTTGCAACACATTTACATTATTTTTGCCAGCTCACTATTTTCTACCATTCATTCTTGATTTTCCCTTTTTACTTTCCCTTCATCCCACACTTAATCTTTTGCATATTCATTACAATACAAGTGCTTCTAGGAGGTAAAGTAGAACAATATAAGATTTTGAAGAACATTCAAGGGTTATCAAAGAATAGGCTTTAAGCTCAAAGGGGTTAACTAAGATATAATGTACGGGTGAATTCATGTTTATTGATATATAGGGTTACACAAAGAAATGCCTCTATCCTTTCTACAACCGAATAACTTCTATTTCGCTTTGCAAACACACAGGGCAAGTTCTAGGTATCATGTACAACATACAATGTAAGTAGAAACCTCACACACACATGGCATGCAACTCATTTGGAATCTGGTTTATCTACAAAATCCTATCAATGTTCAAGCAAGCATTATTGTGCAATTTAAGGCATATTGAGATTCTACAATCAAGCTTAGAAGATACATTCTCAAGTTCAATTTACGCTTTTGCTAATGTGCATATTCGGGGTTACATGTTGCCCTTTTACCTCTAATCCCAAAAAAAAAATCTACCTAACCTGGTTCAAATAAAAACCCTTGGAAAAGAACCGTGGTCAGAAGAAAAACCAAGGGTGAGATGATTCACTACCTAGAAAAAGAAAATAAAAGAAATAAAAATTCCTACGTGGACTACTTCCCTCAAGAGTACTTGTCCCAAATAGTCCGTCATCAGGAAGAGTCCTCTACTCATATTTTTGGATTTTTAAAATTTTCTGATTTTTTTGTATTTTTATTATTTTATATTACTGGCTACACTAATATATACATTATGTACAAAATAAGTTTCCCACCCCACACTTAAAAGTATGTCATGTCCCCATGGCATAAATAAAAATGAAAGCACCAGAGGGGCAAGGAAACGTACCTGCGACTCACTCGGAGTCGGAGACGGTGGATGGGTCGACATGGCATGCTCTCCCAAGTGCTCTGAACCATGCCATAAACTTGTTCTCTAACCGGGCTTGCCTAGTGGACATGGCATGTAGCCGTGTGTGTAAGCTATCTACGGAAGTGCGTAGAGCAGCAACCTCCTCCTCCATTGACCTCAACATAGGTCGTGTGGACTCGGATCTAGACATGCTTGCTCCACGAGGAGCAGACCTGGAATGTCCAGCTGAATCCGTGAAGAGCCTGGCCCGGGCAACCGGTACAGGATCGTCCTCATCATCTAAGTCAATAGGGGTTGTGTCTCGTCTAACCCGGATAGTAGCAGCTCTAAATGGAGCTCTTGGTAGTAGCTCACCGTCAGCATCAGTAACTGCGGTGTGGTTGAGGAGACACAACGTAGTGACAAGATATGGGTAATAAAAACCCTTGGCAGTGAGGGATCCCCTCAATACCATCTCAACACTAATGACTCCGGCAATATCAACATTCTGATGTGTTACAAAACACCAAGTCAAAACAGCCCTATTAAAGTTAACATCCGTGGTGTTACTTGAGGGCAAAATACGGTTGCAAATTATGGAGAACCAACATTTGGCAGTGTGTGTAAAACAGTTAGAGTGCGGAGTTTGATTTCTAATCCATACTGGAATGCCATCTACACATAAGGCCTCTATTAGCATGTCCCATGTGACACCGGGCCTATCATGGTAGTAATCAACATCACTAGTGTGCAATGGCAGGCGAAGTACCCGCCGAATAGTAGGAATATGAGCATTGACCCGCTTACCTCTGACGAAAACTTCTCTGACCATAGCATATGGAGCATTGGCGTAGAATTCTCGAACAAGCATTTTGTTCACCTTAAGAGGTGAGTCAAAGAGGAAATCCATCTCGCGCCTTCGAATCTCATCATAAATTTCCGGCTTCTCCGAGCGGATAGCTATCCTATCAACTTCTACCTCTTGGAGCCACTTCTTGTTTGCTTTAATGTGAAATGCATTTTCGGCTCCTTCATCAGCAAACCTAGACTCGTCATAAGTCGGTTGTCTCGATGAACTAGCACCATGTCGTGCTCTCTTTGGGGCCATGATCCTGCACAATTAAGATAGCCAAAACGTTTGTAAACCGTTAGTCATTTGGAGGGCTACTCAGACTTCGCCATCCTTGAAAACTTACAATTGACCATTCTTTTTGTGCAATTCCCTCATACCACTATATTAAAATTCGTTATCTAACTATTTTATCCATGCCTATTTGAGCACCCCACACTTAGTTCTTTGAACACTTCTAATAATACCCAATTGACTTATCCATCCCCAATAAACTACACCATTATCAATTCATGCGTTGGGCATTATTTTTCCTAAACTTCATCAATACCCTATGAGCAATTATAATGTGCCCAACTTAGCTTACTAATCAACATTCATGGTGTTCATACTATTTTAGGTTTCCAATCATGAAATTAGCATCCACAACCCAATTGAAAAAAACCCATAAACCAATTATTCACCAAACTTCAACTTTATGACAATGTTCCTTAGTAAAAATTCATGGAAACATGTATAGTGCAAAGAAACCCACATCATATTCCAAAAAAAATTATACTAATAACAATATCTAATTATTTATACAAACTAAAAAAATATCAAAAACTAAGAATAAACACAAAATAAGAGAGAAGAGAAATAGAGAAACTTACAATTAATATAATGAAGAAGTAATGGAGGAAGAATGGGGTGAATTGGAGAAGAGGGTTGTGGGAATTTTTAGAGAGAAGGGGGAGAGTTTTGACTTAGAGAGAGAGAGGAATTTGGAGAATGGGGGGCGGTTGTGGAGTTGTGAGGGAGAGGGGGAGTGCTTTTAGGGTTTTAAAGGGGGGAGGGAAAAGAAAAATAAAAAAAAACAGTAATTTGCGCCGACCGCGACTGTTCGCTGTTCGTTCGCGGCCGCGGATGGACCGCGAACAGTCGAGATTCGGAAAGGTCATTTTTTCGCGGTTGGTTCGCGGCCGCGAATGGACCGCGGACAAAGAAAGTTCAGAGAGGGCATTTTTCCGCGGTTCATCCGCGGTCGCGGATGGACCGCGAACAGTGCTCCTCTCTGAAAAACTTTTCGACTGTTCAGCACAAATTTTTGTTTTTCTTATATTCCTTTATTACTTACTACTAAGATAAAATTACTTACAACATGTTCGTGGGTTGCCTCCCACGTAGCACCTGATTTAACGTCGCGGCACGACTCAACTTAGCGCATTTTACGGCTCGCTAGACCTTTGAGGTTCATCCAACCGCAACTCTACCTTGTCCTCCATGTCATCCAGGCCTAAGTATTGTTTCAACTGCTGTCCTATTACCTTGAATCTACGTGATCCATCCATAGTTCAAATTTCCACAGCTCCTGACTCAAATGCCTCAATTACCTTGAAGGGTCCTGACCACCTTGATTTCAATTTACCTGGGAACAGTCGTAATCTTGAATTGTATAGTAGTACTTTGTCCCCGCTTTTGAAGATACGCTCAATGATATTTTGATCATGGATCCGCTTCATCCTCTCTTTGTACAATCTTGTATTTTCAAATGCTAGATACCGAAATTCTTCTAACTCATGCAACCCTGTCAACCTTGCTTTACCTGCTTCATCCAAGTTGAGATTCAATTGTTTCAGTGCCCACCACGCTTTATGCTCTAATTCAACCGGTAAGTGACAAGCTTTTCCGAATACCAATTTGTAAGGAGACATGCCAATGGGTGTTTTGAATGCTGTTTTATATGCCCATAGTGCATCTTCAAGCTTCCTGGACCAGTCGGTTCTTGTGGCGTTCACTGTTTTGGTCAGTACACTTTTTATCTCCCTGTTGGAGACCTCAACTTGTCCGCTAGTTTGCGGGTGATATGGAGTGGCCACCCTGTGTTTAACATCATACTTGGCCAATAATTTCTCAAAAGCTCGGATGTAAAAGTGTGTGCCCCCGTCACTAATGATAGCCCTTGGAGTCCCAAACCGGGTGAAAATATTCTTCTTCAAAAATCCCACTACCACCTTAGCATCATTGGTGGGTAGTGCTGCAGCTTCCACCCATTTGGACACGTAATCAACTGCAACAAGTATGTACTTATTGCCGTATGAGCTAATAAAGGGCCCCATGAAATCTATTCCCCAGACATCGAACACTTCCACTTGCTGGATTGGATTCATTGGCATCTCATGACGCCGGGAGATGTTCCCGGTGCGTTGACATTTGTTGCAATCTTTCACCCACAAGTGTGCATCCTTAAACACCGTCGGCCAATAGAAACCGGCCTCGAGTATTTTGGCAGTTGTATGTATTCCTCCAAAGTGACCGCCATATGCTGAAGCGTGACATGCCTGCAAAACAAGATTGTTCTATCTCGGGGACGCATCTCCGGATCATGTTATCAAGACATATCCTAAACAAATATGGTTCATCCCAATAATAATACCGACTTTCACGAAAAAATCTTTTCCTCTGGACCGATGATAGGTCATAGGGAACAATGCCACTGGCTAGATAATTGGCATAGTCAGCATACCATGGAGCTTCCAGGAGAGTGGTGGTGAGCAATTGCTCATCTGGAAAGGTTTCCAGAATTTCCCCACTCTCTTTGACAAGTTCAGCTCCTTCAAGTCTTGACAAGTGGTCAGCGACTTGATTTTCAGTACCTTTTCTATCCCTAATTTCGAGGTCGAACTCTTGGAGAAGCAACACCCAACGAATTAGGCGTGGCTTAGAGTCCTTTTTATCAATTAAATATCTTAAAGCTGCATGGTCCGTGTATACGATTACCTTTGATCCTATGAGATAGGACCGGAATTTGTCGAATGCAAACACAACCGCTAGCATCTCCTTTTCCGTCACTGTGTAGTTTAGCTGTGCTCCACTCAGAGTTCTACTTGCATAGTATATTGGATGCATCAGCTTATCTTTCCTCTGGCCCAGCACTGCCCCCACTACATAATCACTTGCATCGCACATTAACTCAAACGGTTGCTCCCAGTCTGGGGCAATGATGATGGGTGATGTGACCAGCCTCTTTTTCAGTTCCTCAAAAGCAATCCTACATTCGTCAGTAAAAACAAAAGAATGATCTTTCTCAAGTAACTTACAGAGAGGGTTTGATATTTTGGAGAAGTCTTTAAAGAACCTCCGGTAAAAATCGGCGTGTCCAAGAAAGCTTCTTATGGCCCTGACGGATGTTGGTGGAGGCAACTTTGCAATGATATCAACTTTAGCACGGTCTACCTCAATGCCTTTGCTTGAAACCCTGTGCCCAAGTACTATACCTTCTTGTACCATAAAGTGGCACTTTTCCCAGTTTAGCACTAAGTTTGTTTCCATGCACCTTTGTAATACTCTAGTCAGATTGTCAAGGCATTCGTCGAATGAATTCCCTACCACTGAGAAATCATCCATGAACACTTCCATAATGTCTTCCACCATGTCGGTGAAAATAGCCATCATGCACCTTTGGAAAGTGGCAGGTGCATTGCATAGTCCGAATGGCATCCTCCTGAAGGCGAAGACACCATAAGGGCATGTGAAAGAGGTTTTCTCTCTATCTTCGGGGGCTATGGAGATTTGATTGTAGCCCGAGTATCCATCCAGAAAGCAAAAGTGAGACCTCCCTGCCAACCTGTCAAGCATTTGATCAATGAAGGGAAGCAGGAAGTGATCTTTGCGAGTGGCTAGATTCAACTTCCTGTAGTCCATACATATTCTCCATCCGGTGACGGTTCTTGTTGAGATCAGTTCATTGTTGTCGTTTTTCACTACCGTCATGCCCCCTTTCTTGGGCACACATTGGACCGGACTAACCCAGCTGCTGTTTGAGATTGGGAAGATAATTCCCGCATCTAGCCACTTTATTACTTCCTTCTTCACCACTTCCTTCATGTTGGGGTTCAGGCTTCTTTGATGTTCCCTGGAAGGTTTGTGTCCATCTTCCAGGAGGATTTTATGCATGCAATAGGTTGGGCTGATCCCCTTTATGTCTACCATGGTCCACCCGATGGCAGTCTTGCATTCCTTGAGTACCTGTATAAGCTTTTGGGCCTGCACATCTAACAAACTAGATGAGATAATAACAGGTAACGTGGAGTTAGGACCTAGATACTCATACCCGAGATGTGATGGTAGTGGTTTAAGTTCAAGCTTCGGTGGCTCTTCTATGGATGTCTTTGCTGGTGGGCTCTCTCTTTTTCTAAGTGTAGGGGTTCGAATTCGATCTCTCGCTTCCAGAATCCCTTGCCTTCCAAATATAATACCCATTCGGCCAAACTTTCACCGTTTACCTCTTCCATGTTCATCAGGCATGCTTGCAGTGGATCTTCAATAGTCAATTCTGCATCGTCGGTTTCCACTATCACATCAACCGCATCGACTAGAGAGCAATTTGCGAACTCACTAGGGCGCCTCATGGATTTTTGCACATTGAAGATGATCTCCTCATCATTCAACCTCATCTTGAGTTCCCCGGTTTCACAATCAATTATGGCTCTCCCAGTGGCTAGGAATGGTCTTCCCAGGATTAGGGGAATTTCTTCGTCGACCCTGCAATCAAGAATAACAAAATCGGCGGGAAACACGAACTTCCCAACCTGGATTAGCACATCATCTATAATGCCAATGGACGCTTAACCGTCCTGGTGGGTCTGGCTCTCCCAATACCTAACCTCTTATAGACAACTAATGGCATGATATTAATGCTTGCCCCCAAATCACATAAAGCTTTAGCAAAGGCATAATTCCCTATAGTGCATGGGATGGTGAAACTACCTGGATCAGATAGCTTCTCAGCAATGGGTCTAGAGACCACTGCACTACAAATCTGTGTGAGTGTAACTGTGGCCAAGTCTTGGAAATCAAATTTCCGTGACATTAAATCCTTCATCATCTTAGCATAACCAGGCATTTCTTTTAAAGCTTCAATTAATGGGATGTTTACCTGAATTTGCTTGAGCATGTCGAATAACTTTTTGTATTGTTCCTATTTTTGGTGTTTGGCCAACCTTTGGGGGAATGGTGGTGGAGGCCTCTTCTTCCCGGTGATTTGGGATTTATCTTTGTCTATCGTTTTCTCATCAATCTGCTGCTCTACCTTTTCCGCTACTTTCTTCGTTCCCTGTTGTGCTTCTTTATTTTCAGCAATTGGCTGGACTGTGACTTTTGTCAACCCTGTGGATTCATCCAATTCAATGGGCAATGGAGTAGGTGTCTCAGCCTGTTTGTCAATTTTCTCACTTTCATTCTCAGCATCAAGATCTCTACCGCTTCTCAGAGTCACTGCCATTATTTGTTTTGGGATTTGGTCCTTTGGGTTCGTTTGTGTATCTGCAGGTAATGTCCCTTGAGGCCGATTGTTAAGTGACATAGCAATCTGCCCCATCTGCACTTCCATATTTTTGATTGTTGCATCATGTGCATCTATTCTCTCATTGGTTTTGGCATTTGACCCGATTACCTGTTGCATCATAGCTTTCAATTCTGCAAACCCATCGTCATGTCTACCCCCATGCTGTGGTGGAGGTGGATAATATCCCTGCTGTTGATTGCCGAAATTCTGAGGTCTAGGATATGGAGCCATGTTGTGTGATGGCCTCATACCTGCTGCATTAAATTGTGGTTGTGGAGGTCTATACTGCATTGGAGCCTGTTGGCCCCAGTTTTGATTGCCTTGTCGCTGTCCTCCATAATTAGCCACATAGTTCATATCCTCATGCTGATGATGATGTTCTTGGTCTGCAGCCCATGGATTACCTATGGGTTGGCTAATGCAAGATGTGCATAAACCACCATTGGTAGTATCTACAATGTGAACTTGTTGCTTAACCCCTGATTCTTCCACCTTCTTTGTCAGGATGCTCATTTGTGTCAATAAAGTTGCCACGTTCTCCTCCAGAGTGTTGGATGGATCCAGAGGTACAGAGTGTACCACTGGTGTGATAGGAGCATTTCTGGTCGTCCACCCGGAATTTTGAGCCATCTTGTCTAGCAAATTTTGGCCCTCTCTCCAAGTCTTGCTCAGAAAAGCCCTACCTGCTGAAGCATCTACAATGTTCTTCATAGTGTCTGAAAGTCCCATGTAGAACCTTTGACCCAACATCTGTTCAGGAATTCCATGATGAGGACACATAACAAGCATGCCTTTGAATCTGCCCCAAGTTTCATGTAGTGTTTCCAGTGGTTTCTGCTTGAAGCTCACAATCTCATCAATTTGTTGAGCTGTTTTGTTGGGTGGATGAAACTTGTTGTGGAATTGTTTGACTAACTCATCCCAAGTTGCAATGGAGTTTATTGGGAGTGAGTTTAGCCATATCGGTGCTGCTCCTTTAACTGAGAATGGAAAAAGTAGTAATCTGATAGCTTCCAGAGTTACATTCGGTTGCCTTTTGTGTTTTGCATATTGATAGAAAGTTCTTGAGGTGCTGCTGTGGATCTTCAACCTGAGACCCAGAGAATAATCCCTTGTTTTGCAACAAGTGAAGCATGTTGTTAGTAACCTGGAAAGACTCAGCTTGAATTGCTGGCACAATGATGGCAGTTGCCAAATTATCCGTTGTGGGTTGTGCCCAGTCGAACAATGCACCTTCTTGTGCCTCTTGTGCCTTTTGCATATTTAGCCCGGCTTGCTGGTTTTGAGCGTTTATGTCACCCATGTCGAAGTCTAGTTTGATTGGTTGTTGAGATTGTTGAATTTGTTTGATGGCTTTGTTACGTGCCCGGAAAGTTTGCTCGGGGTCTGAGAGTCCTTCAATTAGTTCTCGAGTCCTTGCAGATTTTCTAGGCATGCACCTGAATACCCAAATCAACAAACGTCAAAATATTCAATGTAGAGTGTAGAAAGAACCTGAATACACAAGAATCTTGAAGTTCTGGCAATGGCAATTGATAATTCCGTTAATTCCCCGGCAACGGCGCCAAAATTGATTCACGTCCAAGAAACGGTCGTAGTGAATATAACTTGGTTTAATAAGTCCAAGATCGATCCCACGGAGAATTAACCTATCAATTGCAACTATCACAACCCCAAAAGTACTTCCAAATCAAGTTCCCAAACTTTGAATATATATTTGTGTGGTTTCGAACAACTACTTTGCAAGAATTAAAGAATGCTTTAAAAGAAAGAATTGAATGTTGAATAAAATAATATAGAGAAAGACTAAGGTATTGATTTCCCTATTGATGGAATCCCTTATCGTTATGCTCATACAAATTGTTAATATATTCTATCAATCATGAATGCTATGTGTATCGTAACCCTCTCCCGAGCAATTACAATAATTTACTAGTGCACTCTCCCGAGCTACCCTAGCTAGCTTTAATTTGAAAAGTTCACTTTAGATTGCACCCAAGACTTCGTTATTCCTAACCCCGTCTTTACGCCTAAAATTATAGATTCCTCTAATAACCTAGGTGTGGTGTTGTTCAACAATAAACCTAAATATGCACTCTTTTCCAAGTTATGCACACTAAAATAGGCACCGCTAATTGGGAGCTCTACCAATTAACTACAATAAGAATGAAGTTGAACAAATAGAAATCTAATTCACAATTTGTAATCACATAAACGATAAGTTCATCTATCACTATGTTCCATCAAAACCTTAGAAAAGAATTTAGCTACTCATGCTTGAAGAAACAAGAATAATAATTGAAATCATAAAGAAATACTTGATATAAAATAAAAGAAAGAGTTTGAGAGGAATCTCTCCTACTAAAACCTTGCAAAAGTATTAAAGAAATAAAGTACATGCCTCTATGGGGCAAACTAGGAGTTTATATAGAGGTTTTAGGGCTTAAAAACTAAGTTAGAGTCCAACTGGGATTACTGCCGCTGGGACTTCCGCGGTTCGTTCGCGGCCGCGAGCGGACCGCGAACAGTCAAACTTCGGAGGCCTTCTTTTTTCGCGGTTCATCCGCGGCCGTGAGTGGACCGCGGATGAACAGTACTTCTGTTTCTTCACTGCTTCATCCAGACCTCTTCACTTTAGCTCTTCTCATGGCCTTTTCATCAACCTATGACTTCAAAATAGCTTTTTATGGCATCCAATGCATCACATGTACCTGTAAAACACAATCGAACACTAATCAAAGCATTTTGTCCTCATAACAACATTAATCTCATAATAAAGTGTGATTATTTAGGGTATAATTATAGTCAAATTTACCTATTATCAAAGGTTCTGAGGGGGTGGAATTTTTATTGTATGTGATCGCGTGAAGGAGTGTGCGATCACATAAGTTGATAAAATTGTTCAATGCGATCGCGTAAAGGGTTGATGCAATCGCATAGTGGAAGGATGCAAAGGTATGCGATCACGTGCCTAGTTCTGCAATCGCATAGAAGGAATTCAGGGCCTGGAAATTTTACTCTATGCGATCGCAATGGGACTAATGCAATCGCATAGAAGAAGGCGTCAGGGGAGAACAGTTAAGTTAAAAATTCAGACGCGAACCCTCATAATTTTACACCACTTTTTCTCCGCCAAGAGAGATTTTTCAGTGATTTGAAGAGGGTTTTCAACGAGTATTGCTTGGAGGTAAGTCTCTTGACTAGAAAACATTATTTTATACAAAAATCAACACTCAAATTCATGAAATTGTGAAGAATTAGGGCTTAATTCTTGAAAACGAATTTTTGGAATTTGAAAGGTCATTCGAACTCTGTTTTCGATAAATTTTATATGTAAGGACTCATGGCGAGACGAGGAATCCGTTTGTATGATTTTTGAAATTTTTCGAGAAGTGGGCTTGGGGCTAGGGTTTTACCAACTTCGTGAATTATTGTACTTTTCAAGTATTTTTTATTGGGTTATGTTTCTTTGACCCATATTTATGTATTCGCTGTGGTTTTGACTAGATTCGATGCGCAAGGATGTCAATACGAAAGTAAAAGGCATCGCGGATGAGTCCACGGCCGGTTAGAGGTGAGTAGTTGGTATATATGATGGCCTGAGGATTTGAAACCCTGACTTATCACATTGTTAGCTGCTTAGGGCGTGACTCGCATCCCATGGCAGGTGCGAGATTGGTTATGACTGGGGATTTGTGACTTGGTCCATCTCGAACAAGAATAATACTATATTAGCGATTGAAAACGCACTCTAAATTGAATATATATGGGCTTTATGCCATGTTTAGGGCCTTGCGCCGACCTGTAGTATCCTTAGGGGATAGATATCATTGTGATAGCATGATTTGTAAAATCATTAATCTCAGTCTTCGGTTTAATCACTGTTATGAAATGCTAAGTCACCTTTTCTTGAAAAAATGAAGTAACTAAAGTATATCTTCCTTATTAATGAATTGGAAACTAGAAATTAAATAAATTAGAGCTGTTATGTGACTCATATGCATATTGTGGACTGAGTATGGATCGGGCTGCATGCCACAGCGAATGATATGAATATATTGCGCTTGGGCTGAAGGAGCCTCTCCGGAGTCTGTACACACCCCAAAAGAGCGTCGTCGACATTATATGGATCGTGCTACACGCTGTAGCGGTCATGTGCATTGCATTTCATTCATGCATTGTTAATTACTTGTGCTATTTGTGATTTGATATTATTGTTAGTTCGTAGTAGGTAACAGACTGTTAGATGTAGCTTTACTTTGTGGCATTTCGTGGATTTATTACCTTCAGCTATTTTATGTGCTTTTTACTCATTGAGTACTTAGTACTCACCCCTACTCCCTACACCTTTGTGTGCAGATTCAGGTACGCTGGAGGTTTAGCCGAGTAGTTCCGTTTATTCAGAGTTATCCGAGTTGCTGAGGTAGCTGTTTGTGTTATTTTATCTTTTTGTGCGCACGTTTATTTATATATATATATATATATATATATATATATATATATATATATATATATATATATATATATATATATATATATATATATATATATTTTTTTTTTTGAGTATTTCGTTCAGATAATCTTATTATCCAGTTTTTGCTTAGAGGCTCTAGATTTTGGAGTGCTATTATCAGTTTTCACACTTCTGAGTATTATCATTCTACTATTTTGCTGGATTATTATTATAAACTCTTATATTCTTCTTAAATTTTCGGTTTTGGGACTTATTATTAAATATGAAATGACTGTTGGTCTGGCTTGCCTGACTTTAGGGTTGGGCGCCATCACGATCGGGTTTGAGTCGTGACATTAAGCCTGTTCTGGAATGATTCATTTGCACAGAACTTTGCTTTGATTATCTCCCAATCAACCGTTATTCCATTCCAAAAAAAGCATAAGATTAGCCATGGACTTGTTATTGTACAATTCACACTTCAAACTCTCCCACCTCCTCATAATTTCATCCATATTAGGTTTACCACTTCCGCTTGCACTAGACATATTATCTTTAAGAAATGCTTAAAGACTAAGGAATATGAAAGAAGTTTATGAATAACTATGAAAATTTCAAGTGAAGAGATTGTTAATATAGAGAAAGAGTTCACCTAATTAATTTAATATCTATAAATGTAAAGTTACTTTCAGCTATTTTTACTGTTTTACAGTCAAAGAAATTGAATGAGACGAGATAAGTAGGTGGTAAAAAGAAGTATGTTGTAATTGCAACAAGAAATGTTACTTCGGCCCTAGTAAAACCCACAGTTTTTATATAGTAAACAAATAACTTCAACTTGAAAATTTTAAATGAAAGGTGAAGTAGTTGACAAAAGATAAAAAGTAGACAGTAAATGCAAAAAAATACCAAAATATAAAAAAAAAAAAAAAAAAAAAAACTTCAGCAGGATACAAATATCTTCGGCCAACCAGCTGAATTTTTTGTTATTACTCAAAAACGTACGCATGAGCCTGAAGTTTTCTATATAGCCTGACAAGATTAAAAAAAAATATTGCACTAAAAAACTTCGGCCAACCAGCTGAAGTTTTTTTGTTATTATTGAAAAACTTCAGCAGGAGGCCGAAGTTTTGCACCTACACTGGGCTAAAATTAAAAAACCATAATGCACTAAAAAACTTCGGCCAACCAGCTGAACTTTTTTTGTTATTACTCAAAAACTTCAGTAGGAGGCCGAAGTTTTGCACCTACACTGGGCTAAAATTAAAATATCATAATGCACTAAAAAACTTCGGCCAACCAGCTAAATTTTTTTGTTATTATTGAAAATCTTCAGCAGGAGGCCGAAGTTTTGCACCTACACTGGGCTAAAATTAAAAAATCATAATGCACTAAAAAACTTCGGTCAACCAGCTGAAGTTTTTTTGTTATTACTCAAAAACTTCAGTAGGAGGCCGAAGTTGAAGTTATTTTGTTATTATTAAAAACTTCAGCACTGTATAAGCTGAAGTTATTTTATTAGATACATTAGTTTTTTTAAGCTTTTTCGAAACTTCGGCTCAATTTGCTGAAGTTCTTTAGTATATTTCGATAAACTTCTGCAAAATTGCTGACGTTCTTTAGTATATTTCGATAAACTCGAAATAACATATTTACTTCATGGTCAAGTTTCAACAAAAAAATACTTGAAATTCATCAAAAAAAACATAACATGTTTGAATCAATCAAAGTCACATAATTCATAGAAAAATAATGTGTATTCACAATATTCAATTTTCTTTTCACTTACATCCTTGGGAACAAATAAAAACTTAGTTCATTGTTTACAAATTATTCTCTATTCAAAAAGTTCACAGAGTGTCTTCATATTCTCCATAGAAATGTCACAGTTTCTCTTCTTGGTTTTCTTCACCCCATACCATGAAACTTCACTATGTCTTCCACCAAAGAATTTTCTTTGTTTTTTAACAACTACCGTCTACTTTCGTAAGAAAAAAATAAGAAAATATTGGCAAAGACATGCTTATTGCTAGTGTGCATCTGGAAATTAGTGGGAAGCAAATATAGTGAAGCAGAAGTTCAAAATACTTCATATGTGACGGAGACTGGCCACATCAAAAACTTGAGCAGCAGGAAATTTGCTCATTTTCATAAAACAACAAATTTTCCTGGTGCTCAAGTATTTGGTCTGGCCAATCCCCTTCACATATGAAGTATTTCGGCTTCTACTTCACTATCTTTGCTTCACACGAACTCCCTTCTACACCCAATAAGCATGTCTTAGCCAACATTTTCTTGTTTTTCTTTGAATACAGATTTAAAGGAATCTCATAGAAGTCTATGCATGACTATGAAATTTTCAAGTGAAGATATTGTTAATATAGCCAAAGAATGCACCTACTCAATTTAATATCAATAAACGTTGAAGGGATTGTTACCTGTTTTTTCTTCAGAGAAATTGAATGTAAAAACATAAGTAGTTAGCAAAAGATGCAAGTTGTAAATAGTAGTAGTTGGTAAATGCAATAAAAAATAGTAAAAAAAATGGGACAAAAACTAGTTGATATTTTGATACAAATATCTTCGGCCAACCAGCTGAAGTTTTTTTGTTATTACTCAAAAACTTCAGCAGGAGCCTGAAGTTTTCCATATAGCCTAGCAAAATTTAAAAAAAAATATTGCACTAAAAAACTTCGGCCAACCAGCTAAAGTTTTTTGTCATTATTGAAAAATTTCAGCAGGAGGCTGAAGTGTTTCACATACACTAGCTAAATTAAAAAATTATAATGCACTAAAAAAACTTCTGTGACGACCCAAAAGGTCATCACCTGATTTTCTCATTCATCCCGCGCTTCCGAGGCCTTGAAAACCTCATTTTATATTACCTCGATTTATGTGCATAGTCCGGGCATGTAGCCGAAAAACTTTTGTGCTAGAATATGTGAATTCTATGAAAAATTTGAAGAAATTTTATATTAATATTGATATAGTTGACTTCGATCAATATTTTTGGTAAAAGGACCTGGACCCGAGATCGGACGGTCCCGGCAGGTCCATAGGAAAATATGGGACTCGGGCATGCATCCGAAGTCGAATTCTGAGGCCTAGAGCCCTAGATATGAATTTTTCTGTTAAATTATTTTGGCTGGAATTATTAAATGAAAATTGATTAAATGACCATGGTATCAGACTCGTCTTTTGGTTCCGACGCCCGGTACAAGTCTTAATATTTAAGGACTTCCTGCAAAGTTTGACGACATTTGGACGTCGTTTGATGTGTTTTGAACCTTGAGTTCTAAATTTGAAAGTTTATGAAGTTAAAGGAATAAAATCATGAATTTGAGGCTTGATCCTATGAAAATGATGTAATATTGGCGATTTGATCGCGCAAGCAAGTTCGTAGTATGTTTTTGAAGTTATGTGCATGTTTGGTTTGGAGCCCAAAGAGTCGGGTAAAGATTTGATAGGCCGTTAGAGCAAATTTTGAAAAATAACACAGCTGGTATTTTCCCCCAGCTGGTATTTCGCAACTGCGAAGAAATACTCGCAATTGCGAGAAGACTCAGATTTAGCCTTGGTTTGCAAATGCGAACCAATCTTCGCAAATGCGAAGATGGCAGGGAATCGCATAGGCTCGCAAATGCGAGCAAAACATCGCAAATGCGAAGCCTTCAGAAAGCACCTTAAGTTCGCAAATGCGAACTAAGTCTCGCAAATGCGAGGCTGACACACTTTGGCCAAAGTTCGCAAATGTGAACGTTTTCTCGCAAATGCGAGGGCAACAGTCAATAACCTGCTATGTTCGCAATTGCGAACAAATTTTCGCAATTCCCATATCCACAACTGTGCAATCTGATACTTAAACGAATTTTAAACCGTTTTTCACCATTCTTTCAAAATCCAACACACCACACACGATTCTCCAAGAACAAAATCACTCCAAATCACTTGTAAGTCACTTTTTACTTAATTCTTTCAATTCCTAACATCGTTAAACATGTTCTCCAAGAGAAATCAAAGGTTTTCATAGTGAAAATTGTTGTTTTTGGGTAGAACCTAGGTTTTTCATGAATTGGGGAATTGGACCTCGATTTGAGGTCCGATTTCGAAACAAATTATATAATTGAACTCGTAGGGGAATGGGTGACCAGATTTTGGTCCGAACCCCGAGTTCCGACCACGTGGGACCAGGGGCATTTTTGGGAAATTTTGGGTTAATCTTTGAGAAAACCATTTTTAAACATCCAAACTAATTTATATTGTATTTATTAAAGTAATTGAACCAATTGTGCTTAGATTCTAGCAAGTTGAAGGTTGAAATCCGAGGTAAAGCGATAATTGAAGGATAATTGGACTTCAAGGCTTAGAGGTAAGTGTTTGATCTATCATAGCTTGAGGGAATAGGATTTACTGTGCTAATTGCTATGTGATCGAGTGCGGTGTATGGGCTGTGGTGACGAGCATCCATACACTGGAATCTAGCATGACCGTGAGTCATTTGTTGACATATATTGCGAGTTAATGTGGGATGTTTTTAAGTCATAATGGGGTTGGATCGAGTGCGGTGTATGGGCTGTGGTGACGAGCATCCATACACTGGCGTCTAGCATAATCTTGAGTCGTTTGTTGACATATATTGCGAGTTAATGTGGGATGTTTTTAAGTCATAATCTTGAACCCTTGCCGGGTTGTGAAGTTGATTATTGTTTCCCTTGCCGAGACTTTACTGTGATGATTATTGTGTCCCTTGCCAGGACGGTTCATGTTAATTGTTTCATTCTTTTGCCCTTAACTGTGATTGTTATTTGGGTGAGGAAGAGTGATAATGCACGAAGGATGATACCGTGCCTTGTTTACTGATTATGCACGAAGGATCATGTCGTGCCTTATTTATTGATTATGCACGAAGGATCATGATGTGCCTTGTTTATTGATAATCCACGAAGGGTGATGCCGTGCCTTGTTTATTGATTATGCACGAATGATCATGCTGTGCTTTGTTTATTGATTATGCATGAAGGATCATGTCATGCTTTGTTTTACTAATTATGCACGAAGGAACATTCCGTGCCGTTGTTATTTGAACCATGCATGAAGGATCATGTCGTGCCATGGATGTGAGGATGAGAGTAAAAGCACGAAGGGTGATGCCATGCACTTTTATTTGATTATTTGGTGAGGATGAGAGTAGAAGCACGAAGGGTGATGCCGTGCAACTATTTGAATTTCTTGTTTTGGTGATAGATGTTTTTACTACACTCTGATTCTCTTTACTGATTTATTATATGTTGCTAATTGTGTTCCCCCAGCATGATACTCCTTTATTAATTGTGTTACTTGATAATCCTGTTATTTTGTGGTGTATACATATATAGAACTGCACAGGTTTATATGGGTGTCTAGTCCTAGGCTTGTCACTACTTCGCCGGGATAGGCCAGGCACTTACCAGCACATGGGGTCGGATTATGGTGATATTGCACTTCTGTGTGTTTTTGCACGGGTCCAGGTTCCAAGCAGGAGCAGCACCAGCAGTAGAGTACTTGTGGGATTTCCGTGCTTCCGAGACCGAGGTAGCTTGCAGGCGTCCGCAGGCCCGGCGTATCTTCTATTTATTTTGTTTATTGCTGTGGTCTCATTGTTCCGAGACAGACGAATGTTCATTATTTTCTTTCAGACCATTATGTGTCGTTATTCTTTAGTAGTTCCTAAGTTGGTGACTCCACATCTTGGGTAGAGGATTATGTCAGTTGTTTTACATTATTATTATTCATCTCTATTTTGAAAGACTTCCGCACTTAACAATTTGAGTAATTATTCTTGCTATTAAATATGAGAACACAATTGATGATATGAACAGGAAAATATGAATGAGTTGGCTTGCCTAGCTATCACGAGTAGGCTCTATCACGATCCCGACGATGGGGGAAATCCGTGTCGTGACAAGTTGGTATCAGAGCTCTAGGTTACATAGGTCTCACCACTCGCAAACAAGCTTAGTAGAATTTGAGGGGTAGGTACGGAGACGTCTATACTTGTCCTCCAGAGTCTATTGAATTAGGAACAGTCTCTCATTTGTTTCTTCTTGTCTTGCGACTTGTTCCTCAAATACTGATTGAATTTCTACTCTGTCCTTTCGCAGATGGTGAGGACACGCACTTCTTCATCCGCAGATCAGTAGCCTCAGCCCCAGGCAGCTCCCGTGAGGGGCAGGGGCCGAGGCCGTATCGGAGGTCGTGGTAGGGGCAGAGTTCAGCCCCAGGCAGCGATTCCGGAGGTGGAGCCTCATGTTGAGATTGGTGAGGAGGTTCCAGCCCCAGCAGCTCCAGTGGGCCCAGCTCAGGTCCCAAGGGAGGTCTTATTTACCCCAGATCTTCGGGAGGCTCTGGTCAGAATAGCGAGTTTTATGGACAGTGTTGCCAGAGCAGGATTATTTCTCAGGCTGGAGGAGGGATCCAGACTCCTGTTGTACGTACTTCGGAGCCAGTAGCTCCCCAGCCTCAGGCACCAGTAGTTCAGCCAGCAGTGGCCACTCAATTAGGCACTACAGCTCAGGCCGGAGATGGAGCGGCCATGACTTCTGATGCTTTATGGAGACTTGATCGGTTCTCCAAGCTGTTTACCACTACTTTCAGCGGTGCCACATCAGAGGATCCCCAGGACTTCTTATTTAGTTGCCATGAGATTCTCAAGACTATGGGAATAGTGGAATCCAATGGGGTTGATTTTTGCATATTCAGGCTTTCAGGATCCGCCAAGATTTGGTGGAGAGATTACTGTTTGACTCTACCAGTAGGGTCCCCGGCTTTAGCATGGGACCAATTTGTGGAGTTATTTCTGGAGAAGTTTCTCCCTGTTACCCAGCGGGAGGCACTTTGGAGGCAGTTTGTGCGCCTCCAGCAGGGTTCTATGACTGTTACCCAGTATGAGACGAGGTTTGTTGATCTGGAACGTCATGTGGTTGTGAGACTCAACACAGGTCGGGAGAGGGTCCGCGGGTTCATCGATGGGCTAAATCAGCCGATTAGACTTCAGATGGCTATGGGAGTGGGGAGTGATATATCTTTTCAGGAGGCAGCTAATGCAGCTCGTAGAGTCGAGATGGCTCTTGCTCAGGGAGGTGGTTATCCTTCAGACAAGAGGCCTCGTCATTCCGGAAGATTTAGTGGTTCTTCATCTGGAGGCAGGGATTCTTATGATAGAGGCCAGTTTTCCAAGCCTTTTCAGTCAGACCTCCAGGATTTGCAGGGTGGTCCAGGTGATCGTAAGGTTCGTGAGGAGTATTCATATCAGCCTCCCATCAGTGCTCAGCCTCTTCAGAGTGTTCATGAGGGCCATTCAGGTCGTTAGGGCCAGCAGCCCCATTAGCCAAAATGTTGTTACGGTTGTGGTGACCCAGATCATCTTGTCAGGTTTTTCCCTCGAGTGACGGGCAACACTAAGCAGCGGGGTCCTCGTCCCACGATTCAGGCCCCAACTGACCCACAGCCTGCCCAGCTAGCCAGAGGCGAGGGTAAGATCGTAGAGGTGGAGGTTGAGACCGTAGAGGTGGAGATCGTCCAGCCAGAGGTAGAGGTCGGCCAGTGGATGACCGTCCCAGAGATGTAGCTCGGAGGGGAGGTGCTGATCCCCGATTTTATGCCTTACCAGCTAGGCTAGAGGTAGAGACATCATATGTTATGATTACAGGTACCATTCTTGTTTGTGACAGAGGTGCTTCAGTATTATTTGAACCTGGGTCTACATATTCATATGTGTCTTCCTAATTTGCACCATACCTGGTCGTGCCTAGCTATGCCCTGGATATTCCAGTTTATGTGTCTACACTAGTGGGTGACTCTATAGTAGTCGACCGGGTGCATCGTTCGTGCGTGGTTATATTCGGGGGTCTTGAGACCCGTGTTGATTTATTGCTATTAGACATGGTGAATTTCGATGTCATATTGGGGATGGACTGGTTGTCCCCGTATCATGCTATCTTAGATTGTCATGCCAAGACAGTGACCTTGGCCTTGCCAGAATCACCCCGACTAGAGTGGAGAGGGACCTCAGGCCACTCCGTTCGCAATGTTGTTTCCTATGTTAAGGCTCGACGCATGGTCGATAAGGGGTGTCTAGCTTATTTGGCATATGTTCGTGATTCTAGAGCGGAAATTCCTTCTATTGATTCAGTCCCTATTGTACGGGAGTTTCCCGAGGTTTTCCCTTCGGACCTGCCGGGCATGCCACCCGACAGGGATATTGATTTCTGTATCGATCTGGCACCGGGCACTCAGCCCATCTCTATTCAACCCTATCGTATGGCCCCACCAGAGTTAAAGGAGTTAAAAGATCAGTTGCAATACCTTCTAGAAAAGGGCTTTATCAAGCCCGGTGTTTCTCTCTGGGGTGCAACTGTGTTATTTGTGAAGAAGAAGGATGGCTTGATGAGGATGTGTATTGATTATCGGCAATTAAACAAAGTGATGATAAAGAACAAGTATCCACTGCCGAGGATTGATGATTTGTTTGACCAGCTCCAAGGAGCGAGGGTGTTCTAGAAAATAAACTTGAGGCCAGGCTACCATCAGCTGAAGATCAGGGCGACTGACATTCCTAAGACAGTCTTTTGCACTAGATATGGGCACTATGAATTCTTGGTCATGTCTTTCGGGCTGACCAATGCTCCAATAACATTTATGGAGTTGATGAATCAGGTGTTCGGGCCTTATCTAGATCTGTTCGTAATAGTCTTTATAGATGATATCCTGGTATACTCCCGCAGCTAGGAAGAGCACGAGCAGCACCTCAGAGTGGTTCTTCAGAATCTGAAGGATAATCAGTTGTATGCCAAGTTTTCAAAATGCGAGTTTTGGTTGAGTTCGTTGGCATTTCTAGGTCATATCGTATCAGTAGAGGATATTCAGGTGGACCAAAAGAAGATTGAGGTAGTCCAGAATTGGCCTCGACCAGCTTCAGTGATCGAGATTCGGAGTTTCTTGGGGTTAGCAGGTACTACCGTTGGTTCGTAGAGGGGTTCTCTTCTATTGCAGCCCCGATGACCAGGTTGACCCTGAAGGGTGCCCAATTCAAGTGGTCGGATGAGTGTGAGGCGAGCTTTCAGAAGCTCAAGACAGCCTTGACTACAGCACCAGTGTTGATATTACCTACGGGTGCAGGGCCTTACACAGTTTACTGTGATGCATCCCGTACGGGGCTTGGAGCGGTATTGATGCAGGATGGTAAGGTTATTGCTTACGCTTCGAGACAGTTCAAAATCCATGAGAAGAATTATCCGGTTCATGATCTTGAGCTGGCAGCAGTAGTTCATGCCTTAAAAATCTGGAGGTATTATCTATATGGTGTGGCGTGTGAGGTATACACGGATGATAAAAGCCTATAGTACTTATTCAAGCAAAAGGAGTTGAATTTGCGATAGAGGAGATGGTTAGAGTTGCTGGAGGACTATGATGTTACTATCCTATATCACCCAGGTAAGGCCAATGTGGTGGCCGATGCGTTGAGTAGAAAATCTGCCAGCATGGGTAGTCTTGCATACATTCCGGTCAGTCAGAGACCATTTGCTCTAGATGTCCAGGCCTTAGCCAATCGGTTCGTGAGATTAGACATTTCTGAGCCTAGCAGGGTGTTAGCCTGCACGGTCGCTCGTTCTTCTCTATTAGAGCGTATCCGTGAGAGGCAATTTGATGATCCTCATTTGTGTGACTTGAGGGATATTGTATAGTGGGGAGGTGCCACGAAGGTAACTCTAGATGATGACGGAGTATTGAGATTGCAGGGGCGAGTTTGTGTGCCCAATGTGGAGGGGATTCGAGAGTTGATCCTAGCGGAGGCCTACAGTTTGCGATATTCTATTCACCCGGGCACCGCAAAGATGTATCAGGACTTACGGTAGCACTATTGGTGGCGTAGGATGAAGAAAGACATCATTGCGTATGTCGCTCGGTGTCTAAACTGTCAGCAGGTGAAATATGAGCACTAGAGGCCCGATGGTGTATTCTAGAGAATTAAAATTCCCGAGTAGAAATGGGAGTGGATCACAATGGACTTCGTTACTGGACTTCCTTTGACTCGGGGGAGATTTGATGCTATTTGGGTCATTTTTGATAGGCTGACCAAGTCAGCACACTTCATTCCAGTATCTGTCTCTCACTCATCAGAGAAGCTAGCAGAGATTTATATTAGGGAGATTGTTCGCCTTCATGGGGTGCCGGTGTCTATTATCTCAGATCGGGGTATGCAGTTTACCTTGCGTTTCACGAGAGCGGTCCAACACGAGTTAGGCACCCAGGTTCAGTTGAGTACAGCTTTCCATCCTCAGATGGACGGTCAGTCCGAGAGGACTATTAAGATCCTAGAGGATATGATCCGAGCCCGTATCATTGATTTTGGAGGCTCGTGGGACCAGTTTCTGCCATTAGCGGAGTTCGCCTACAATAACAGCTACTAGTCTAGTATTCAGATGGATTTGTATGAGGCGTTGTATGGTAGGCAATGTGTGACGACCCGGCCCGTCGTCACGGGAATTACTACCCCGTTATGCTGTAAATACATGTTTTACGATTTTATATCAGTGTTAGAGTCTATCGGGTGAATTAGGAGTGAATTGGATTGAAAATGAGGCATATAGCCTTTTTGAAGGAGACTTGAATAAGGAAAGTCAACTCGGAGTTGACTATTTGGTTAGAGGGCTCGGAATCGGATTCTGATGATTCGGTTAGTTTCGGAAGGTGATTTGTGACTTAGGGGAGCGATCGGAATTGAATTTGGAGGCCCGGTGTAGAAATAGGCTTGAATTGGCTAAGGTTGAATTTTGGCGAAATCCGAACGGTAGGTGAGATTTTGATCCGGGAGTCGGAATGGAATTTCGACAGTTGCAGTAGCTCTGTTAGGTGATTTTGGATGTGCCTGCAAAATTTCAGGTCATTCGGACGTCGTTTGGTCGGGTTTTTGATTGAATGTGTAATTCGGAATGTTTTAAGGAATTTAGGCTTGAATTTGATGTGAATTATGGGTTTTGGTGTTATTAGACGTGTTTTGAGGATTGGAGCAAGTTCGAATAAGGTGTTAAGATGTGTTGGTGTGTTTGGATGAGGTCCCGGGGCCTCGGGGTGTTTTCGGATGGTTAAACGGAAGAAAATCATGGAAATTGCAGGTTGAAGAGTTCCGGTTCTGTCATTTTCGCCCCTGCGGAAATGTGGGCGCGGAGGCGAGTCCGCAGGAGCGGACTGAGGAGCGCAGGAGCGCTTGGCACCGCAGAAGCGGACTCCTTTCCGCTGAAGCGGCATCGCTGGTGCGAGCCAGTGATCGCAGAAGCGGACGAGAAGAAAATGGGAAGGTCCGCAGAAGCGGATTCTTGACCGCCTGGGCGAGTCCGCAGGAGCGGACTCTGGAGCGCAGAAGCGGATGTTTTCGTAGAAGTGGACGTTTTATCGCAGAAGCGGACGCGCTTAAGCGGTCCTTTGCTCGCAGAAGCGGAATTGGCCGGCTAGGCCTGGAACCGCTGAAGCGACCCTATGGTCGCGGATACGGACTCGTAGGAGCGGAATTTTATCCGCAGAAGCGAAAATCGCTGTGAGTTAAGTGTATCCGAAGTTAGAAAAATTTCAGAACATTTCACACATTTGGGTCTCGGCTTTAGAGGCGATTTGGGCGATTTTGAAGAGAAATTCAAGGGAAATCATCAGGTAATCAACTATGGACTTAAACTATGATTAGTATTGGTAATATTATGTAATTATATCATGAAAATGGAGGAATTTGGGGTGATTCATGGAAGATTTAACCCTAGGCTTGAACTTTAGAAAATCAAGGTTTTGAATGGGCAAATGGAGTCCGAATTTGGTAAAATTGATATGCTTAGACTCGTATTGAGATGAGGGTTCCGAATATGTGACTTTTGTAATTTTTCGACAAGCGTACCGAAAGTCGGGTTTTGGCAACTTTGGGAATTTTGATGTAAATTGAGTTGTTTTGATTGGGTGTCGTCCCATTGGCCTAATTTGTTGTATTTCTACTGTATTTGATCGGATTCTACGCGTGCGGAGCTTGATTCTCGTGGCAAGGGCATTGCGGAGTAGTCGTCGCGCCGTATTGAGGTGAGTAATAGATGTGGGTGATGACCGGCGGGTTCGAAACCCCGGTATACCACTTTGTGACGCTGTATAGCGGCGAGACACACACACTCTTGAGAGTGCGGGGTCGATCATGAACTGGAGACAATAGATTAGTCCAACCTGTTGATACTATATTATTGGCTATTCTCGAGCCGTTGAACCTCCTTCTTGGACGGTTGAGTATATTGTGGGTTGTGAGCTAGTTATTGGATCCCGCGAGGATCGTTATCATTGTCTTATCATATAGACATCCTGGTTTAATACTAGTCCGCAGCTATTTCTATTATCATGCTAATTCCAATCCCTGGAACTTGATATTACCGTTTTTCCAACTGAAAAATGATAAAAGAGTTTTCAAAAACTACTTTTGAGCCTGCAAGGCTGTATCTGCATATTAGCTGACTAGTAGTGGATCGGGCTGCACGCCGCAGCAGGATATATGTTGGATCGGACTGCACGCCGCGAGAATATCTCTATGAGATGTGCTTGGGCTGTAGGAGCCCCTCTGGAGTCTGAACCCCCACAGTGAGCACGGGTACCCAAAATTGGAGTCGGGCTACGCGCCGTAGCGGTCATATCATGCATTTGCATTGCATTTAGCTACATTTGCTAGCTGTTATGCTATTTATCGGTATTTGTTGGTACAGGTACAGTGAAGATTGATTCTATGACAGGGTAGCTGATTATAGCTTTACATAGTGCTTTATTGCGGATTTCTTATCTCCGCTGTCTTACCCTTGTTTATTACCACTGAGTCTGGCAGTACTCATTTTACTCCCCGCACCTTGTGTGCAGATCCAGGTACCTCTCAGCAGTGATCCAGTAGCTGTGCGAGGCGACATCCGTGGGATATACGAGGTAGCTGCAGAGTCCGCAGGACCCGATATTCTTTCCCACTGTCTTTTTATTTTGTATTGACATTTCTTTCCGCACTTGGTATCTTGTAAACCTTTATACACTCATGTTCAGTAGAGGCTCATGACTCTTGACCCTTTGGTCTATGGGAGTCAGTACATTTTGGGACTTAGTTTCCCCGCTGTTGTTATAAATATTACTATTGTTCATATTTTGAAATGCTTAAATGGGTTAAAGAGAGCTTCTAGCTCCGTTGTTGATATTGATTGGTCGGGCTGGCCTAGCAGTGTGCTGGGCGCCATCACGACCGGATTTGGGGTCGTGACAAGTTGGTATCGGAGCCTAGGTTTACTAGGCCTCACGAGTCTTGAGCCGGTTAGTAGAGTCTTGTGGATCGGTTTGGGGACGCCTGTACTTATCCTCGGGAGGCTTGCGAACCTTTAGGAAAACTTCACTTTTCTTGAACTCTGTCGTGCGATCTTGTTGTTCCGAGAACCGAACTTCTATATTCTATTCTCTCACAGATGGCGAGAACACGAGCATCAGGACGAGGTGGACGACCTCTATTGCCACCTGTTAGAGGCCGTGGGCGCGGTCGTGCTAGAGGTAGAGGTAGAGCAGCTGAGGCAGTGCCAGCTGACCCGCCCGTTGTACCAGTTCAGGAGCAGCCCCCAGTGGTTGATGCTCCAGCAGTCCCAGTTCAGGGCCAGACTATATCTATTGCTATCCCCGGTCTTCAGGAGACTCTTGCTCAGATATTATCAGTGTGTTCCGGTTTGGCTCAGGTAGTTTCAGCTACCGCTACTGTAGCGACATCTCAGTCAGGGGGTGGTCAGCAGACCCCTGTAGCTCGCGCACCTGACCCGGTTGTTCAGGGACTTCAGATGCCAGAGGCGGTCCCCGCTCAGGTGGTTGCACCGGTTATTCCTCCAGCCGCACCAGCTCCAGCTCCAGAGCATATGGTTCAGGTTATGCCCGATGACGAGCAACGTCGTCTTGAGAGATTTGGTAGACTTCAGCCACCCCATTTCAGTGGCGTTGAGGGCGAGGATGCCCAGGGTTTCTTGGATAAGTGTTAGAGGATGCTGCGTACGGCTGGTATTCTTGAGTCCAGCGGAGTTTCATTTACTACCTTTCAGTTCACTGGTCCCGCATTTGATTGGTGGGAGGAGTTTGAGAGGCGTAGGCTGCAAGAGCAGCACCTCTCACATGGCAGCAGTTCTCTACTCTCTTTCTAGAGAAATATGTACCTCAGTCTCGTCGCGAGGAGCTACGTCTCCAGTTCGAGTGGTTGATTCAGGGCGACATGTCTGTGACCCAGTATGAGCTTAGATTCACTCAGTTGGCTAGGCATGCCACATGGATGATCCCTAATGATAGGGAGAGGATCAGGAGGTTCATTGATGGCCTCAACTACTCTATTCGTATTCTTATGACCAGCGAGCGAGTTCTGTCATCATCGTTTGAGCAGGTAGCCGATATGGCACGCTCCATTGAGGCGGATCGTCGCCGAGAGAGAGAGGAGCGGGAGGCCAAGAGGCCTCGTAGTTCTGGCAGTTTCAGTGGTGCTCCATCTAGAGGGCATTCCCGGCAGAGCCGAGGTCGCTCATCTAGACCTTCTCATTCAGGCCGCCCAAAGCAGAGCGGAGGTTCTTATGGTCGTGGTCGACAGGGATTTCAGCAGGGTCAGTCATCACTTAGTGCCCTCCCAGCCCAGAGTGCAACACCTACTTCTCCAGCACCAGGTGCATGTTATGAGTGTGGTGAGTTTGGCCACATGAGGAGACGGTGCCCTCGACTACGTAGGGGCAGGACTCAGCAGAGGGATCAGCCCTCCTTTTCAGCACCATCTCAGTCTAGTAGAGGTGGATGTCAGTCTTCTCGTGGTCGCCCCAGGGGCGAGGAGAGATCTGGTGGAGGCCAGGCGCGGTTCTATGCACTTCCTGACAGGCGTGATGCAGTTGCCTCCGATGCTGTGATTACAGGTATCATTTCTGTCTGTCACAGAGATGCCTCTGTTCTATTTGATCCGGGGTCCACATATTCTTACGTGTCCTCTTATTTTGCACATTATTTGGGTGCGACTCGTGGTAGTCTTGATTTACCTGTTCATGTATCCACCCCCGTGGGTGATACGATTGTTGTGGATCATGTCTATAGATCCCGTGTTATATCTATTGGGGGTCTGGAGACCCAGGCAGATTTGTTATTGTTGGGGATGGTGGACTTTGATGTTATATTGGGTATGGACTGGTTGTCTCCGTACCATGCTATATTGGACTGTCATGCTAAGACAGTTACGTTGGCCATTCCTGGTATTTCTCGGATTGAGTGGCGGGGTTCGACCGATTTCGTCCCTAGCCGTGTTATTTCGTTCCTAAAAGCTCAGAAGATGGTTGAAAAAGGGTGTTTATCGTATTTAGCTTTTGTGAGAGATGTGGGAGCTGAGTCTCCTAGCATTGATTCTGTACCTGTTGTGAGGGACTTTCCAGATGTATTTCCCTCAAACCTGCCGGGCATGCCGCCGGACAGGGATATTAATTTTGGCATTGACTTGGTGCCGGGCACTCAGCCCATATCCATTCCTCCTTATCGAATGGCACCGGCCGAGTTGAAAGAACTAAAAGAGCAGCTTCAAGAACTTCTGGATAAGGGTTTCATCCGTCCTAGTGTGTCTCCGTGGGGTGCGCCGGTATTATTTGTTAAAAAGAAAGATGGTTCCATGCGAATGTGTATTGATTATAGGCAATTGAACAAAGTGACGGTGAAGAACAAGTACCCTCTACCGCGCATAGATGATTTGTTTGATCAGTTACAGGGTGCGAGGGTGTTTTCTAAGATCGATCTTCGTTCGGGCTATCATCAGCTGAAGATCGGGGACTCGGATATTATGAAGACTGCATTCAGGACCCGATATGGTCACTATGAGTTTCTTGTGATGTCTTTTGGGCTGACCAACGCCCCAGCAGCATTTATGCATCTGATGAACAGTGTGTTCAGGCCTTATTTGGATTCATTTGTGATTGTGTTCATTGATGACATTCTAGTCTACTCCCGTAGTCGGGAGGAGCATGCTCAGCATTTGAGTATTGTGTTGCAGAGATTGAGAGAGGAGAAGCTATATGCTAAATTCTCCAAGTGCGAGTTTTGGCTCGAGTCCGTAGCATTTATGGGACATGTGGTGTCTCGTGATGGTATTCAGGTTGATCCGAAGAAGATAGAGGCGGTGCAGAGTTGGCCTAGACCGTCCTCAGCTACAGAGATCAGGAGTTTTCTTGGCTTGGCGGGGTATTATCGCCGGTTTGTTCAGGGATTTTCATCCATTGCTTCTTCATTGACTAAATTGACCCAGAAGGGTGCACCATTCGTGTGGTCGGATGAGTGCGAGGGGAGCTTTCAGAAGCTCAAGACAGCTTTGACCACAGCTCCAGTGTTAGTATTGCCATGAGCTTCGGGTTCATATACCGTTTATTGTGATGCCTCGAGAGTGGGGATAGGTTGTGTGTTGATGCAGGGAAGGTAAGGTAATTGCTTATGCTTCTCGGCAGTTGAAGCCACATGAGAAGAACTATCATGTTCATGACTTGGAGCTAGTCGCCATTGTTCATGCATTGAAGATTTGGAGGCACTATTTGTACGGCATGTCTTGTGAGATGTATACCGACCATCGTAGTCTCCGGCACTTGTTCAAACAGAAAGACCCTAATTTGAGACAGCGGAGATGGCTTGAGTTGCTGAAGGATTATGACATTACTATATTATATCATCCGGGAAGGCCAATGTGGTGGCCGATGCTTTGAGCCGGAAGGCGGTCAGTATGGGGAGCTTGGCATATATTCCAGCTGAGGAGAGGCCATTTGCTTATGATGTTCAGGTGCTAGCCAATCGGCTAGTGAGGTTAGATATTTCGGAGCCCGGCAGGGTATTGGCTTGTGTTGTATCTCGGTCATCTCTATATGATCGTATTCGTGAGCGCCAGTATGATGATCCACATTTGGCTGTCCTGAGGGACAGAGTTCAACATGATGATGCTAGAGATGTCACCATTGATAGTGACGGCGTATTGAGGATGCGGGGCCGGATATGTGTGCCCAATGTTGATGGCCTTCGTGAGTTGATTCTGGAAGAGGCCCATAGCTCGCGGTATTCTATCCATCCAGGAGCCGCGAAGATGTATCAAGATTTGAAACAGCACTATTGGTGGAGAAAGATGAAAATGGACATTGTCGGACATGTAGCACGGTGCCTCAACTGTCAGCAGGTTAAGTACGAGCATCAGAGGCCCGGTGGTGTATTTCAGCGCATTGCTATTCCTAAGTGGAAATGGGAGAGGATCACTATGGACTTTGTTACTGGACTTCCTCGGACGGCGAGGAAGTTTGATTCCGTATGGGTGATTGTGGATAGACTGACCAAGTCAGCTCACTTCATTCCAGTTAGTACTACCTACTCATCGGAGCGGTTGGCAGCGATCTTTATTCGAGAGATTGTTCGGTTGCATGGAGTTCTAGTGTCTATCATATCCGACATGGGTACTCAGTTCACTTCTCAGTTTTAGAGAGCATTTCAGCGAGAGATGGGTACGCGGGTTGAGTTGAGTACAGCATTTCACCCCCAGACAGACGGACAGTCTGAGCGCACTATTCAGATCTTGGAGGATATGTTGCGAGCTTGTGTGATTGATTTTGGTGGTTCATGGGATGAGTTCCTACCACTTGCTGAGTTTGCCTACAACAACAGTTATCAGTCGAGTATTCAGATGGCCCCGTATGAGGCATTGTATGGCGGGCGGTGTAGATCCCCCGTGGGATGGTTTGAGCCTGGTGAGGTTAGATTGATAGGGACTGAGTTAGTCCAGGATGATTTAGATAGAGCAAAGTTGATCCAGGAGAGGCTTCGTACAGCACAGTCTCGTCAGAAGAGTTATGCGAACCGTAGAGTTTGAGAGTTGTCTTTCATGGTTGGTGACAGGGTGTTGTTGAAGATTTCGCCTATGAAGGGTGTCATGAGGTTTGGGAAGAAAGGAAAGTTGAGTCCCAGGTACATTGGTCCTTTTGAGATACTTAGGAGAGTTGGAGAGGTGGCATATGAGTTGGCCTTGCCGCCCAGCTTATCCGGCGTTCATCCAGTATTCCATGTGTCTATGCTCCGGAAGTACATTGGAGATCCGTCTCATGTATTATATTTCAGTACCATTCAGCTTGATGGTGATCTATCCTATGATGTGGAGCCTATTGCTATTTTGGGTCGTCAGGTGAGAAAATTGAGGTCCAAAGAGATTGCATCGGTTAAGGTTCAGTGGAGAGGTCGACCCGTGGAGGAGGCCACTTGGGAGATCGAGCGGGAGATGCGGAGCAGATATCCTCACTTGTTTGAGACTTCAGGTATGTTTCTTGACCCGCTCGAGGACGAGCGTTTGCTTAAGAGGGGAGAATGTGACGACCCGGCCCGTCGTCACGGGAATTACCACCCCGTTATGTTGTAAAATGCATGTTTTATGATTTTATATCAGTGTTAGAGTCTATCGGGTGAATTAGGAGTGAATTGGATTGAAAATGAGGCATATAGCCTTTTTGAAGGAGACTTGAATAAGGAAAGTCAACCCGGAGTTGACTATTTGGTTAGAGGGCTCGGAATCGGATTCCGATGATTCGGTTAGTTCCGGAAGGTGATTTGTGACTTAGGGGAGCGATCGGAATTGAATTTGGAGGCCCGATGTAGAAATAGGCTTGAATTGGCTAAGGTTGAATTTTGGCGAAATCCGAACGGTAGGTGAGATTTTGATCCGGGAGTCGGAATGGAATTTCGACAGTTGCAGTAGCTCCGTTAGGTGATTTTGGATGTGCCTGCAAAATTCAGGTCATTCGGACGTCGTTTGGTCGGGTTTTTGATTGAATGTGTAATTCGGAATGTTTTAAGGAATTTAGGCTTGAATTTGATGTGAATTATGGGTTTTGGTGTTATTAGACGTGTTTTGAGGATTGGAGCAAGTTCGAATAAGGTGTTAAGATGTGTTGGTGTGTTTGGATGAGGTCCGGGGGGCCTCGGGGTGTTTTCGGATGGTTAAACAGAAGAAAACATGGAAATTGCAGGTTGAAGTATTCTAGTTCTGTCATTTTCGCCCCTGCGGAAATATGGGCGCGGAGGCGAGTCCGCGAGAGCGGACTGAGGAGCGCAGAAGCGCTTGTGTTCGCCGAAGCGGGTATTGTTTCGCTGAGGCGGTGTCGCTGGTGCGAACGGTGTTACGCAGAAGCGGTCTAGAGGCGGATTAGGGAGATCCGCAGGAGCGGAGGATTGATCGCCTAGGCGAGTCCGCAGAAGCGGACTCTGGTGCGCAGAAGCGGGAGTTTTCGCATGAGCGGTTATTCAATCGCGGAAGCGGACGCGCGAAAGCGGTCCTTTTCTCGCAGAAGCGGGATTGGCCAGCCAGGCCTGGAATCGCTGAAGCGACCCTTTGGTCGCGGATACGGACTCGTAGGAGCGGAAATTTTTCCGCAGAAGCGAAAATCGCTGTAAGTTAAGTGTATCGGAAGTTAGAAAAATTTCAGAACATTTCACACATTTGGGTCTCGGCTTTAGAGGCGATTTGGGCGATTTTGAAGAGAAATTCAAGGGAAATCATCAGGTAATCAACTATGGACTTAAACTATGATTAGTATTGGTAATATTATGCAATTATATCATGAAAATGGAGGAATTTGGGGTGATTCATGGAAGATTTAACCCTAGGCTTGAACTTTAGAAAATCAAGGTTTTAAATGGGCAAATGGAGTCCGAATTTGGTAAAATTGATATGCTTAGACTCGTATTGAGATGAGGGTTCCAAATATGTGACTTTTGTAATTTTTCGACAAGCGTACCGAAAGTCGGGTTTTGGCAACTTTGGGAATTTTGATGTAAATTGAGTTGTTTTGATTGGGTGTCGTCCCATTGGCCTAATTTGTTGTATTTCTACTGTATTTGATCGGATTCTACGCGTGCGGAGCTTGATTCTCGTGGCAAGGGCATTGCGGAGTAGTCGCCGCGCCGTATTGAGGTGAGTAATAGATGTGGGTGATGACCATCGGGTTCGAAAGCCCGATATACCACTTTGTGACGCTGTATAGCAGCGAGACACGCACACTCTTGAGAGTGCGGGGTCGATCATGAACTGGAGACTATATATTAGTCCGACCTGTTGATACTGTATTATTGGCTATTCTCGAGCCGTTGAACCTCCTTCTTGGACGGTTGAGTATATTGTGGGCTGTGAGCCGGTTATTGGATCCCGCGAGGATCGTTATCATTGTCTTATCATATAGACATGCTAGTTTACTACTAGTCCGCAGCTATTTCTGTTATTATGCAAATTCCAATCTCTGGAACTTGATATTACTGTTTTCCAACTGAAAAATGATAAAAGAGTTTTCAAAAACTACTTTTGAGCCTGCGAGGCCGTATCTGCATATTAGCCGACTAGTAGTGGATCGGGCTGCACGCCGCAGCAAGATATATGTTGGATCGGACTGCACGCCGCAGTGATATCTCTATGAGATGTGCTTGGGCTGTAGGAGCCCCTCCGGAGTCTGAACCCCCACAGTGAGCACGGGTACCCAAAATTGGAGTCGGGCTACGCGCCGTAGTGGTCATATCATGCATTTGCATTGCATTTAGCTACATTTGCTAGCTGTTATGCTATTTATCGGTATTTGTTGGTACAGGTACAGTGAAGATTGATTCTATGACAGGGTAGCTGATTATAGCTTTACATAGTGCTTTATTGCGGATTTCTTATCTGCGTTGTCTTACCCTTGTTTATTACCACTGAGTCTGACAGTACTCATTTTACTCCCCGCACCTTGTGTGCAGATCCAGGTACCTCTCAGCAGTGATCCAGTAGCTGTGCGAGGCGACATCCGTGGGATATACGAGGTAGCTGCAGAGTCCGCAGGACCCGATATTCCTTCCTACTGTCTTTTGATTTTGTATTGACATTTCTTTCCGCACTTGGTATTCTTGTAAACCTTTATACACTCATGTTCAGTAGAGGCTCATGACTCTTGACCCTTCGGTCTATGGGAGTCAGTACATTTTGGGACTTAGTTTCCCCGCTGTTGTTATAAATATTACTATTGTTCATATTTTGAAATGCTTAAATGGGTTAAAGAGAGCTTCTAGCTCCGTTGTTGATATTGATTGGTCAGGCTGGCTTAGCAATGTGCTGGGCGCCATCACGACCGGATTTGGGGTCGTGACACAATGTCGGTCACCAATTGGATGGTTTTGAGCCGGGAGAGGCTCGGTTGCTGGGTACAGACTTAGTTCAGGAAGCCTTAGACAAGGTCAAGACTATACAGGAGAGATTGCGTTCAGCTAAGTCCAGACAGAAGACTTATGCGGATCGTAAGGTCAGAGATGTG
Organism: Nicotiana noctiflora; assembly: GCA_032618575.1. Lineage (NCBI taxonomy): Eukaryota > Viridiplantae > Streptophyta > Magnoliopsida > Solanales > Solanaceae > Nicotiana > Nicotiana noctiflora. Next base: position 34,198 of record JASVEL010010782.1, on the reverse strand, counting down.
GATTTCATGGTTGGTGAGCGGGTATTGCTCCGGGTACCGCCTATGAAGGGCGTGATGAGGTTCGGAAAGAAGGGCAAGCTCAATCCTAAGTATATTGGTCCATTTGAGATTTTGGACCGAGTGGGAGAGGTGGCTTACAGACTAGCACTGCCACCTAGCTTATCAGCCGTACATCCAATTTTTCATGTATTAATGCTTCGGAGGTACCACGGCGATCCCACACATGTGTTAGACTTCAGTACTGTCCAATTGGACAATGATCTATCTTACGAGGAAGAGCCGGTGGCCATTCTAGACCGGCAGGTTCGACAGTTGCGGTCGAAGAGTTTTCCTTCTGTGCGTGTTCAGTGGAGAGGCCAGCCTCCTGAGGCATCGACCTGGGAGTCCGAGTCTGATATGCGGAGCCGTTACCCATATTTGTTCCCCGACTCAGGTACTTCCTTCTCTTGTCCGTTCGAGGACGAACAATTGTTTTAGAGGTGGAGGATGTGATGACCCAAAGGGTCATCACCTGATTTCCTCATTTGTCCCGCGCTTTCGAGGCCTTGAAAACCTCATTTTATATTGCCTCGATTTACGTGCATAGTCCGAGCATGTAGCCGGAAAGATTTTGTGCTAGAATATGTGAATTCTATGAAAAATTTGAAGAAATTTGATATTAATATTGGTAGTTGACTTCGGTCAATATTTTTGGTATACGAACCTGGACCAGATATCGTACGGTCCGGAGGAAAATATGGGACTTGGGCATGCGTCCGGAGTCGAATTCTGAGGCCTAGAGCCCAAGATATGAATTTTCCTGTTAAATTGTTTTTGCTGAAATTATTAAATGAAAATTGATTAAATGACCATGGTATCGGGCTCGTATTTTGGTTCCGACGCCCGGTACAAATCTTAAATATTATTTAAGGACTTCCTGCAAAGTTTGACGACATTTGGACGTCGTTTGATGTGTTTTGAACCTTGAGTTCCAAATTTGAAAGTTTATAAAGTTTAAGGAAGAAAATCATGAATTTGGGGCTTGATCCTATGAAAATGATGTTATATTGGCGATTTGATCGTTCGAGCAAATTCGTAGTATGTGTTTGAAGTTGTGTGCATGTTTGGTTTGGAGCCCGAAGGCTCGGGTAAAGATTAGATAGGCCGTTAGAGCAGATTTGGAAAAATAACACAGCTAGTATCTTCGCAATTGCGAAAAAATACTCGCAATTGCGAGAAGACTCAGATTTAGCCTTGGTTCGCAATTGCGAACCAATCTTCGCAAATGCGAAGATGGCAAGGAATCGCATAGGCTCGCAAATTCGAAGCCTTCAGAAAGCACCTTAAGTTCGCAAATGCGAACTATATCTCGCAAATGCGAGGCTGACAGACTTGGGCCAAAGTTCGCAAATGCGAACGTTTTCTTGCAAATGCAAGGGCAACAGTCAAGAACCTGCTATGTTCGCAATTGCGAACAAATGTTCGCAATTCCCATATCCGCAGTTGTGCAATCTGATACTTAAACGAATTTTAAACCCTTTTTCACTATTCTTTCAAAACCCAAACACACCACAGACGATTCTCCAAGAACAAGATCACTCCAAATCACTTGTAAGTCACTTTTTACTTAATTCTTTCAATTCCTAACATCGTTAAACATGTTTTCCAAGAGAAATCAAAGGTTTTCATGGTGGAAAGTGTTATTTTTGGGTAGAACCTAGGTTTTTCATGAATTGGGGAATTGGACCTCGATTTGAGGTCTGATTTCGAAACAAATTATATAATTGAACTCATGGGGGAATGGGTGAGCAGATTTTGGTCCAAACCCCGAGTTTCGACCACGTGGGACCAGGGGTGTTTTGGGAAATTTTGGGTTAAACTTTGAGAAAACCATTTTTAAGCATCCAACCCAATTTATATAGTATTTATTAAAGTAATTGAACCAATTGTGCTTAGATTCTAGCAAGTTGAAGGTTGAAATTCGAGGTAAAGCGATCATTGAAGGATAATTGGACTTCAAGGCTTAGAGGTAAGTGTTTGATCTATCCTAGCTTGACGGAATAGGATTTACTGTGCTAATTGCTATGTGATCGAGTGCGGTGTATGGGCTGTGGTGACGAGCATCCATACACTGGAATCTAGCATGACCGTGAGTCATTTGTTGACATATATTGCGAGTTAATGTGGGATGTTTTTAAGTCATAATGGGGTTGGATTGCGCTGATATTGCACTTCTGTGCATTTTTGCACAGGTCCAAGTTTCGAGCAGGAGCAGCAGCAGCAGTAGAGTACTTGTGGGATTTTTGTGTTTCCGAGACCAAGGTAGCTTGTAGGCGTCCGCAGGCCTGGCTTCTCTTCTATTTATTTCGTTTAATGCTATGGTCTCATTGTTCCGAGACAGACGTGTGTTCATTATTTTCTTTCAGACCATTATGTGTAGTTACTCTTTAGTAGTTCGTAAGTTGGTGACTCCACATCTTGGGTAGAGGATTATGTCGTTGTTTTACATTATTATTATTCATCTCTATTTCAAAAGACCTCCGCACTTAACAATTTGAGTAATTATTCTTGCTATTAAATATGAGAACACAATTGATGATATGAACAGGAAAATGTCAATGAGTTGGCTTGCCTAGCTATCACGAGTAGGCGCCATCACGATCCCGATGGTAGGGGAAATCCGGGTCGTGACAACTTCGGCCAACCAGCTGAAGATTTTTTGTTATTATTGAAAAACTTCACCATGAGGCCGAAGTTTTTCAAATACACTGGCTAAAATTAAAAAATCACAATGCACTATAAAAAACTTCGGCCAACCAGCTGAAGTTTTTTTGTTATTATTGAAAAACTTCAGCAGGAGCCTGAAATTTTTCACATATACTGGCTAAATTATAAAATTATAATGCACTAAAAAACTTCGGCCAACCAGCTGAAGTTTTTTTGTTATTATTGAAAAACTTCAGCAGGAGGCCGAAGTTTTGCACCTACACTAGCTAAAATTAAAAAAATCATAATGCACTAAAAATTTTCGGTCAACCAGCATAAGTTTTTTTGTTATTATTGAAAAACATCAGCAGGAGCCTAAAATTTTCCATATAGCCTGGCAAAATTTTAAAAAAAATATTGCACTAAAGATACAAAGGTAGGTAGTGATAAATATTTTTTCTTTCAACTGCAAATATCCTAGATAGTGTTGATGCTTAAATATTTTCAAACACAAAATGTACTTAAAATTCATGATAAAAGAGACAAACATATTGGTTTGACACAAAACGAACTAAAAAAATAATTAATATATATTCACAAAATCAAATTATGTACAACCAAACAATCCTCTAATCAAAAAATTTACACAAAGGCTCTTCAAAATCTCTATAATCATGTCCTTCTCAATCTTTTGAAGTTTCATAGCCGCTATCTTTTTTCCATTTTCCATGAGCCCAAAGATTGACAGCCAATTCTCTCATGAAATGCTTGACTTTGATTAAATTTGAATACGTCTTCTCTCATCAAACGCATATCCATAACTTAAAAGAAATATACTACAATCAACACTGAAAAAAACACATTAAAAAAAATTAAAGAATAGTTAAGAAAAGGGCAAAAAATTATAAACATAAGATTAATCGTAAAATATATGTGAAACACATACCTGTTAGTCTGCTCCGGTGTGTGCATACACTTAATTTTAAATTCTTCCACTGGACTGTTCCTATAATATTTGTTAAATTCCCCAAAATCAAGCATTTGAGACACTGTGGAATCAACCGGGCATAAATTTTGACATGTTCAATCGCACGCTTGAAAGTTGCACTGCCCATGGAATCATACACATATATAATTTTATCTTCAAAGTCAAGATATCCAAAAAAGTAGTGTGTAGATTTTTGGCCCTCCCTTGGCTTAAGTTGAAATGGAAAGAATACTTTTTTGGCAGATGACCATGAGATACCACACGAAAGGTCTATGTTTTTTACGTAGTTGGCGACCTTTTCATTGGATGATTCTTCCTCATACTAACAGAAGTCTGTAAGTGGATTGATCATCGCTTCCTCTTCTTCTTCTTCTTCTTTTATCTGTTCTTTGGATATCTTTCTTTTCTTTGCTTTGCTCTTAAGACTCTACATTCTCTTTTCCTTCCTTTTCTCAATTATCTTCAACTTTTCTTCAGAAAGATGAACACTATCCACGATAGTCATATATTGATCAAACAGTAAGTCTGTTACTGCACATTTTGCTTTTGAATAACATGGAAGGTGATAACAATATTTTTTTGCCCAAGTAATATACTCCCACGTAATTATGCTGCAAATGGACAATGACAAATGATAACAAGTGAAATTACCACTATGAAGTTTAGAAAAAAAACACTACACAACTACAAAAACAACATGAAAAAAACATAAGCATATTCATTTTTAGCAAATAAGCTAAAAAATTCCAGCAGATTACTATGAATAAAGGTATACTACAAAAAATAAACTGAACTTTTGAGAAATGCAGTTGAAAACTAATTCAAAAAACAAAATTAATAACTTACTTCATCTGCAAGATTAGATTCAGGATCCACAAGCTCAGTAAAGAATGATGTTTGAATGTTAATTCTGGCTAATCTGAATGGATTGGAATCATATTCATTGGCATCCGTCTCCAACCATTTTTCAAATCTTTGCATCAATCCGCTGTCTTGAGAAACATAATGGAAAGGACCTTCTTATATTCTCTTACGAGGTAGGTAGTTTATCTGGGGCGGATGCCTCCTAAAGAGTAACAGAGGAGTGCAAAGGTAGGCTCAAGCAAGGGAGTGGTTACGTCTAGTATGTCCCCCTTATTCCTGACATGCTATGGTGCCCTGGGGCTGTCTCGCGAAGATCTTTGATCCGAACCTTCGCATCTACTCTCTCTTAGAGGATGAACCACGCCTTCGCTATCGCAAAAATATAGCGATCTAAGAGCTATGGCTCAGCTGCTTCGCGTATTACACCGTATTGCCCGAAGGGGGCATGCTGCAAAAACGTTGGTGGGTGATAAGCATAGGAACTATCCAATTTTGTCCCTTTTGCTTTTTCTTATAAACTACATATGGAGATCTCAACCAAATACTCTCCATATGCATCATTTTCCCTTTTCTATCTTCTTTACCTTTTGCTTGCTCTTCCTGCTTTTCCGTCGCAACTACATGCTGTTGTTCAACAGTAGGGGGATACTTGACCAATTCACTATTGTTCACGATGTTCTTCTGTCTCTTCACGAACAACAACATCAGTAGAATTACCCTCTAAATCAGCGCCTTATATACTACCAAGTGAAAATGAACATACATTGAAGTTGGGGATACCCCTGGTATGACACATAGGAGAACTAGAAATCTTCCTTCTCTTAGGTTCTAGAAGGAGTTTTGATGCATCAAATGAGATCTGCAAAAGAAAGGAAATATAAACATAAATAAAACTGATAGAGAATACACATTACGCAAAAAAATCAGTAATTGAATTGCAGAAAATAATTACCTGGTATAAGTGTTGTGACACAGATGGTGTTTTCATTCCAACAGATCCTGCATCTTCATGCAAAAAAAAAATTAATAAATAATACTCGCTAAATTTTATAAAATAATTTCAACACACTTCACACCTGTCTGTGACTCAACAAGTGTTAATATATGTATTTATCCTCTTTGATATTCCTCCAGAATCACAGGCAATTCTTTTTGACCTGCCTCCAATAATTCTAAAAAATCATTCCAAAGCATAAAAAGAAAATAATATATATAAAATTTCAAAATTTTAAAAATGTGATTCGATCAAATATAGTAAATTAATGATCTATAGAATACCTTCACATTTGTTAACCACTGTAGTTTCCACATGCTGCATGCCTTTCTCAATATCAACATTTCCAGCATTATTCAACTCTGAACCAACGTCGATAAACATTCCAGTGTTCTCTAGAAGCGTTTTCTTAATATTACCTTCATTTAATTCAATATCATCAGAGAGTTTTTGAGTTGTGGCAATTGAAGCACAACTAGTTTCAACTTCCACTGCGTATTCATAAAAGAGAACAAATCACCTAATCTTTCTATATATAAAACAAAAAAAAATTATAAATGTATTGAAAATTATAATACAATATATTATAACAGTATATTACTTAAAAACTTCAGCAGGAGGCTGAAGGTTTCCACATATACTAACTAAATTAAAAAAATATAGTGCATTATGAAAACATCGGCCAACCAGCTGAAGTTTTTTTCTTATTACTTAAAACCTTCAGCAGGAGGCTGAAATTTTCCACATATATTGGCTAAATTAAAAAAACATAGTGCAATAAAATAACTTCGGCCAACCAGCTGAAGTTTTTTTCTTATTACTCAAAAACTTCAGCAAGAGGCTGAAGTTTTGCACATATACTGGCTAAATTTAAAAAATCATAATGCACTAAAAACTTCGGCCTAACAGCTGATGTTTTTTACTTATTACTTAAAACTTCAGCAGGAGGCTGAAGTTTTTCACAAACACTGATTAAATAAAAAAAATCATAATGCACTTAAATACTTCGGCCTAACAACTGAAATTTTTTACTTATTACTTAAATACTTTGGCCAATCAGCTGAAGTTTTTTTGTTATTACTCAAAAACTTCAGCACTCTGAAGTTCGACAGTTATAAAAAAAACAACTTCAGCTCTTGAGCTGAAGTTCGACATTTATAAAAAAAAACCTATCTCTATAGCTGCAAATTAACAAGTTACTAAACCAAAACATTCATCAAAAAATATGTTTTGGACATTATACCTTTAGTAACAATTTTCTGTGTAGCACCACCTAGAAGTTCATTGCAAATCGCTATTACTCTTATGTAGTGATTGTCTTTCACATTTGAACTACCAACATGTGCTCGATCACTTTCTGAAGCACAACTTGGTGCATGTTTTTCAATGCCAACAACTTTATCATCTCCAACTTTCTCTCCACCTTGATGTTGAACAAGTTCAACGCCTCCAATCACGTCTTCATGAGCAGTATGTTCTTGAGTATCGACAACTTGATTATGAGCACCTTCATCGCTTTCAATATTCTCAGTTGATAAATATGATTCATCATTAACGTATCTACTCAATCTATCAGGACTGGAACGTTGTTCTTTAACTTGTTCTTCAATTTTTTGATCACCTTCAAAAGCCAATGGATCTTCGGAAAAGTCATTCATCCTATCAGGTTCTCGATCCATTCCAGTTGATTTGTTGACAATTGTAAACAAGTGCTCAAACTTTTCCTAGAAAAAAATTACTAAAAATGATTAATCTGAAATAAAATCAGCACAAATAAAAAAACTTCTCTATAAATTAGCTTACCTTCACTTTTAGAAAAATCGCATCCACAATAGCAGTTCGCTCCTCCTTTTTGCTTATCAAAAACTGCATTCACAATTGTGCTTCTTTCTTTTTCATTTTGACTTTGAACATCCGTTGTTAACCTCTACAATAGATAACACAACAAAATTTAGTTATAGAAGAAAACATCAGCTCAAAACATACACATGTTGTACTTTTACAAAAACAAACTCAAAAAAACTTCAGATAAAAACGTACGGAGCATATTTTATCAAGTAACTCATCTTCATCAAAGTCAGATGTATATAAAGTAGAACAACTCTTGGCATGAGATGCTTCGCCAATAAAAGGAGTTTGATTCCGTTCTTTTGGTTGACTCCAACTACGTGGTAATTCACCAATGTGAGGAGTTTGAGTCACTTTTTTTTGATCGAATCTTTGTAGGTGGTGATTTACCAATGACAGGATTTCGATTCAATTCATCTGGTCGACTCATAGTAATTGGTGATGTACCAGTTGAAGGAACTGCATTATCTACATTTGAATGAATCCTATTGCATGGTAATTTCCCAATTAAAGGCATTGCATTCAATTCCTCTTCCGTAGGAATTATATACAAAATCCTAAAGTCGCGATATCTCTGTTTAATACAAAAAAATATATTATGAGAAGAAAAAACTAATACATCAACATATTATTACGAAATAAAAAGTAACTTACTTCACGAATTTTGAACATATTATAAAGTTCAGGAAATTTAGGCTCTCCAACGCATACATAATGTAACATGATGGGAAACTGAGGCATATCAAGGTACTCATCCTCTGCTACATATCTCTTCCGAACATCTGGGAAGTGCTCATAGAGCCAAACACATAATGGATATGGAAATCCAGTAAGTTTATACTCAGTTGGATGATATTTGTTCTGCTTGTCCAATGCATGTTTCAATGAATAAATGAGCTTCTCATAAGCCACATTACCCTAGGGATATTCAACACGAGCCTTCTTGTCCTCAACAATACATGTATACTCCTCATTCACACATGAATCAGTATTTTCCCAAATAAAATAGACTCAACAATAAGAATTTTTGCAAGCGTAACTGCATCTTCATCATTCTCGCATGCATGTTGATAATTCACACTATTCTTTGGAATTGCATTGCGAGTCATAAAATCTTGAATATCCTTCAGATACAACCCTTCAACTTACCAAAATATCGGTTTAGAATAGTGCATTTTTTATTAAGTGGTTGTTCAATATTATGTGCTGTTACTGGCAAACCAGACATAATATGAAAGTCTTTAAGGGTGAAGGAAACGTCATGCCCAAATATCTTGAAAGTAATAGAGTCTCGATCATTGGTGAATATTCAAGAAAGACACAGACAATGAACCAATTTCATGCTGCATTTGATATTCTCCATAACAATAATATGTTTAACTGGACCATTACTAAGCTTAGCTTGTTGTGTAGGAGTCAAGAAAGATGCAATTAATTTCTTCAACTCGATCTTCCCATTCCAATAACCCTTAGAGTTAAACCAATCTATAAACTCAAAATATCTTTATCCTGGTTTTGTAGGTACAGGCTGAGGGACATAAGGACCTGAGACTACTACAGGTAGTCTAGGCTTTTTAACTGCTTTGCCTTCTTTAGATACTTTAGCATCTTTAGGTAATTTAGGAGCCAACTGTAAAAAAAAAGAGTAAAAAATACAAATAATAACATCAGGACATTATCAAAAAGATCATTTAAAACTTCAACAACTAAAAGGCTTAAATTCAACAGGTATAAAATAAAATTTTCAGCTGAAGGAGCCTGGCTAAACTTAAAAAATCATAATGCACTAAAATAACTTCGGCCAACCAGCTGAAGTTTTTTTTTGTTATTACCCAATGGCTGAAGTTTTCCAATTGCCCTGGTTAAATTAAAAAAATCATAATGTACTAAAATAAATTTTCGACCAACCAGCTGAAGTTTTTTTTGTTATTACTCAAAAACATCAGTAGGAGGCTGAAGTTTCCCACATACACTGGTTAAATTTTAAAAATGCTATTGTACTAAAATAACTTCGGCCAACTAGCTGAAGTTTTTTTGTTATTACTAAAAAACTTCAGTAGGAAGATGAAGTTTTCCACATACACTAGCTAAATTAAAAACACATAATGCACTAAAAAACTTCGGCAAGCACAAAACATGCAGCCAAAAAAAAAAACAAAAAATAAAAAACAAAAAAGAAATTCAAATCCAAAAATATGCCAAAACATGAAAAAAAACTCCAGCTCCTATCCCAAAGTATCATTATTATCTGTTTAATTATGAATTTTTTTATAAATTCGAACGTCAAATAGTAAAAGAATTTAGAAATTACATTAACAACATGAACAACATATCAAAATAAACCCTATCATAAATACATGAAAATTAAAACCCAAAACCAGAAATAAAATCATAAAACAAAACCCAGAAAGTTAATGCAATGTACTTGTGATTAAATCGTAATATGGGAACAACGACGACTAGCAGTCGAAAATTTGAAAGAATGATGAAAACCCTTTGATTTCTGAGAAGAGCAAAGCAAAAAACGCGAATAACGGGAGAGAGAAACAGTAGAGCACTAGCGTATACTTGGAGAGAAAATAGTCTTTTAATTAAAAAGGGTAAAATAGTCTTTTCTAATGGCTTTTAACAAAAAAGTGGGTACTGGTGCAAACAGAAAGACAAAGCGGCTACAAATTAAAAGGGAGTACCAAAATAGGGCGCCCCGTGCAATTTTTACTTTAATTGGGCTAAAGTAATAAGTCCACTTCATTAAGCCTCATATGCCATCTTCCTAGAGGCCCTGTTTGGTTCCACATGTCAAATGACGTGGTACGCGAAGTCAAACGTAAGAGCCAATAGGATTGTGCCACATGTCAAAATGACAAGGCATAGCAAGTCACACTAAAAGTCCAATGAAATCATGCCACGCGTGCAAGTGACATGTTCTGGCCAATCAATTGTGGCCATATCGCACTTCAATTTGATTGGTCGGAAAGAGTTTGTTCTTATCACAATGATTCTCTTCCACAACTATAAATAGGGGGTCTTCATAACTTAGAAAAGAGACCAAAAGTTATAACAAGAATCAAGGGCGAGCTCGTGGATCAAACGCCGCAAATTTCTCTACAAGTTTCAAGCTTCAAGCAATCAAGTTCAAGTTCAAGAAATCAAGTTCAAGCTCAAGAATGAAGAACGAATCAAGTTCAAGTTCAAGCAGTCAAGCTCAAGCTCAAGCTCAAGAATAAGATCATCGTTCATGGCAACAAACATAGATTCAAGATCAAGATCCAAGGCCCTTGAATTTATTTACCATTAGAAAGAAGAATTAGAGGAGTCATAAAGATTGTAACACTCAAATATTCGAAATAAAATACTACGATTGTTGCAATATTTTCGATCTTGATTTTATTTTCTCGATGCAAATTTACTGTCTACAACTATATAAAAGTATTGTTATGTAGAACATATATTATAACATAATACAAAAATCAGTTATGAGAAAAATTTGGCCTTTATATTAAGTTACTATTATATAAGAATGCTGATATAAAGGTATGAATGTACTACGTTCAGATTTTGTTTACCTTTTGTAATTTTGCTAGTTGTTGTGAAGAATACTGCTATATACAACGTGATCCAATTGAATAGACTATAACCAAAACAATTCTAAGAAAAACTAAGCTTTTCTTTACATTTTTTTCCTAAAAAAAGCAGTATTAACAAAATGAATGGTCAATACACCAACTATACATGGTCTAACATAATCCTTTAGTTTTAATTTATTTAATTTTATAAAAATAAAAGGGAAATTATGACTACTATTTTGTAGTCGAAAAATAGTATTTTTTGGTAGTGAATAAATTAGACCCTCAAATAAGTTCAAACCACTTCATAATGGGTGGTAGAGAGATCATTTATCTCTGCCAATCTTTTTCAACTATCAATACTATTTTTCTTATAAAAGAGAGAAAACAAGAAGATAATGATAATACTCAAGTAAATTTGAAAAAAAAAGAAGAAAAGAGAGAGAGAGAAAAAAAGGAAAAAAACAAGAAAAAAAGAAAACTAATGATGGCTTTGATCTCCTTGATCTCCTTTTCAATGTCAAGGAGGTCAAATTCTTTTCTTGTCAAATTAATTCCTCTAGCCTTTTTCCTTTGCCTAAGTCTCATCTTTCAATTACCCATTGTCAGAGGAAGAATTCAAATTCTACCCTTACAAATTCCTCCACCAAATCTTATCAAAGCATGTAATAATGATAACGAATGTATTTCGTGGATTCAAATAGATAGGTCTAAATCAGACCTCGATTCTCTTCAAAAAGCTGATTTAAAAACAATAGCATTTTTAGCACTCAAAAAAATTGAACAAGAGGCTACAAATGTGTCAATTACAGTGAGATTGAAACTTTTGAACAATAATGCACAATTATCGTCCGATACACAACAAGCATTAAGCGATTGCAACGACCATTTCATACCCGCGATAGAGTTAATTAATGACGCTGTTGATTCCACCGTTAATGGCGCGTTTAACGACGCGATTAAATACTATACAACTGCCATAACAGATTTTGAAGTTTGTTATCCTCGTCTTAAGGCAATGAGAAGTGCTAATTCTGTTGATGTTGAAGATTATGTTGATAATCATATTGCAGAGGTTGCTAATGCACGTAATGCTTTAGTTAAGTTTATTCATATTCCTTTAGATATTCTTAAAGTTGTTGCAGCTAGTACCCCACATTAAGTGATTTTTCTTCAAAATTTAATATGTGCGTGATTCAACAATTGTTTGTTGTCTCAAATGTAAGAGGCATGTCATATATAATTTGACATACAATAATAAATATATATTTTGTATTATAATATTAGTCTAAGATGATGAACTTGAGAAGCACATGATCTGATGAAGATTCATATAGTCGACTTGAACTTGCTCAAAATTGAAACATACAATATAATATAATTGTTAGTATTGTTGTAAGAGTTAGAATAGTTTTTCTCTTTCGGACAGAAGAATATATCGTTTAATGTGCCAAAATTTTCCTCATACATTCATGGTGTAAAATATTGATTATGTATATAGTGATTTATTTATTTATTTATTTTTATAGTACTAATTTATACTTGTTGTTTGTAATTTTTTCCTGTAGTTAATTGCAAGTCTTTTGTCAATTTTATTCTTTACCTACCTTTTTGGTGTGTTTATAATTTCAAAAGTACTTTCATAATTAATAGAATTCAACATCTAATTTATGAGCCGAAAATTTCAGTTACATTCGAGTAAGTAAAAATCGATGTTCATTCTTTAAAATACAAAGGTAGAGTAAGTGCACAATAATAACTACATCAAATCCAAAGGTAATTAAGCTCGCTTATATGAATCTTTAACATCCAATTTTGTTCAATTTTGATCTATTTCATTCTAATACACAAGAAAAAAAATTGAAATTCTTAACACTAGAGTATATGGTGGAAAGTGTAATTATAAAGTTATGTTGGGTAGTTAATCAAATCATAACAAAACAATAAGGGAGGATACTGTAATTACGAAAAATAAAAATCAAAAAGCTCAAACATGCCCGCTATTTTAGCTGTAAAAAAAAATTCTTCTGTACTCTTTTAGCCAAAAAAAAGAAAAGAAATGGAAACCCCAATTTCTAGCGAATCAAACGATTGGGATCGACCTTTTACAGAAGAAGAACTCCATGAAATTGATGTCGCATTTCAATCAGCTACTAAAAGGCTTCAGAATTCTGAAGACTCATCTTCCGCCGGCGATGGCGACGAATATCGTCGGAAAAGTCGACGGAGATTGCCGGAATCGCTTTTTGTTTTTAATTTCCAAAATGAAGCTACTAATTCGATGTCGTCTTTATCTCCTTGCACTAGAGGTCGATCTCAGTGTAGTTATTCCTTTCGTTCTTCTACTCAAGGTAACGACTTTTCTCTTTTTCTTTCATTTTAGTTAAATGTTTTTCAGGAGTATTTATTTTTGGTTAAAAATTAAAAAAAAAACATGTTGTAGTTTGAGTTAGTATAAATATGGTAGAATGTAATATGATATACACTGTTCTACATGATAAGAACGTGCCACCTAAACTTAAGGGTAGTTTTACAGAGTGATTGTGAGATACCATGTTGTATGGAGCATAGTGTTCGCCAGTCAAGAACTCTTATGTCTAGAAGATGAAGGTAACATAAATAAGGATGTTAAGTTGTATGTGCAGACATACGAGGATTGATAAGATTAGAAATGATCAAATCAAGATATTCGGTACAAGGTAGGATTAGCCTCGGTGGAGGACAAGATACAAGAAGCGAGGCTTAAGTGGTTTGGGCATGTGAAGTGGAGAAGCACTGATGCGGAGGTGTGAGGGGTTGTCCTTGGGTGGTCTGGACAGGGATAGATGTAGGCCAAAGAAGTACTTGGGAGATGTTATTAGGCAGGACTTGGCGTTGCTTCAGCTCACTGAGGATATGACCCTTGATAGGAAGGTGTGGAGGTCGAAACTTACGGTAGAAGGTTAGTAGGCAGCCGAGTGTGTGTCCTCTCATGCGGTACCAGGCAGTAGTAGTTAGTCAGCCTTGTATTTTGGTTATTGACAACCTTGACTACTACATATTTTCTTATTATATTGCTATTGATAATGCTTATTCTCTTATTATCCTGTTATGGTTACTGCTTATTTTCTTATTATCTTGCTGTATGGATTGCTTTTCCTTTTCTTGGACCGGGGGTCTATCGGAAAGAGCCTTATTTTTTTATTATCTTGCTGTATTGATTGCTTTTCCTTTTCTTGGGCCGGTGGTCTATCGAAAAGAGCCATCTACCCTCAAGGTAGGGGTAATATCTGCGTATATACTACCCTCCCAGACCCTACTCGTGAGATTATAGTGTGTTTGTTGTTGTTGTGTTGTAATATGATATACACTGTCATTGTAAGATGTTGGATTTGCAGATATTGTTTGAGTGACCTAATAGTGTAAAAAATTTCATAATATGACGGTGTGTAACTTAAACTCATGTAATATTAGTCATAAAGAGTGGAAATAAAGTTATCTGCGTTTTCCCAATTTATGTGACACAACTTCATTTTTTGTATGTCTAATAAAGAATGACATATTTTTATATTTAGCAACAGTTTAACTTTAATAAAACCTATTTAACCTTTAATAAGATGATTTATAGCCATTAATGTTGTTTCTATTGTAGCACATTGTAAACGGTTTGGCGTACGGTTATTGCTCCAAAGTTTTCCTATCTTGTTTAGTTCTCATGGTGAAATTCTGTGAAATTTGGGGGGAACTAATAATGTTTGTTACTATAGTGTAGTAAAGATGGTTGTTAATTTTTAAATAAGGATTTAATGTCCTAGTTTCGTTTTTTATTTTTGTTTGTGATGTAGCAGCTAAGATAGTGATGCAATTCCCAGAAATCACATTTAAAGGACGTGTTATATATAGCAGAACTACTAAAGAAGTGGAGAAATCTGCAGTAGAGCTTTTAAATTTTGTGGAGGAAAAGAAGAGGAAAGAAGGGCATGTTGCCCTTGGATTTGACATTGAATGGAGGCCCAGTTTTAGAAAAGGTCAGTTCAATGTTAGTAGTTTAACTTTTATATGAACTTGGCAAACTATGATGGGGATTCTTGAGTTCTATCAGTCTTTCAGTGTTGTAGCTTTTGAATTTATTTATGCTAAGCTTCATTTGAGGTGGTGTTAAATGGAAAATGTGTCATTTTTGACTGTCATGTGAAAGTTATAACTTGTGAATTTTTTTCTGAAGTACCATCCCTGCTGTTCAAATTATTATGTATCTTGTTATGACACCTGATGAATTTTGATAGTTCATCACGTGATTTTAAGGAAATTTACTTGATCTGCTGTTGTCTACAACGACAACGATGACTACTATGCTTCAACCAAAGCTTGTCGGAGCTAGATATATGAATCTTCAATATCCATGTCACTTTATCAATTGTCGTCTGCTTGGAGGAATGAGAGTGTATAGAATTTGATAGCTAAGATTCTTGGTTTCCGGTGCTGATGACAAAGATGGTTATAGTCTTATAGAAAACTGACAATTCATTGGACCTTAGTGATTACGTCTGCATCTTAAGTAGGATATCTACCTAGAATCTTTTTTTTTTAAATGAAGTAAGGTGTTTCATTAAAGGCATCAAGAAGATGCAATAAGATACAATGAGAGAGTCCTTGGTTAACTCTATGAGACAAAACCTATATAGCTATAAGTTAACCAAGACCAAAACAAAAAAGACTATTAAGCCATATTAAGAGAGCCAATAAAATCTAAGAGGGGAATAACATCATTTACAGGGGAAAGGATGTTCCAACTAACCAGGTTCATGATACACTTAGTTTTCAGAAGGCTTGTGGAAGTTGATATGCCTTCAAAACACTTGTTGTTCCTTTCTGTCCATATACACCAACAAATACATGCTGGAATCATTTGCCAGGTTTTTTTGATGGCTTTATCAACTTTCCAGGAGCACCAGCCTTCAATGGCTTCCTTGATATTCTGAGGAATGACCCAACTGAGGCAAAAAACTGCTAAGAACATATTCCAGATATTTGCTGCCACTGGACAGTGCAAGAAGAGGTGGTTCACTGATTCTGCATTGCTGTAGCACATGTAGCATTTGTTGACTAGTTGGAAGTTTCTTCTGCATAATTTGTCCTGAGTCAAGGCAGCATTTCTAAGAGCAATCCAAGAAAAGCACATCACTTTTGTAGGTAGGTTTGATCTCCATATATGCTTTCATGGCCAGTTAGCTATCATTCCATTTGCTTTCCATAGCTTGCTGTACCCAGCCTTCACTGTGTAAATACTCTCTGAAGAGTTCCTCCTCTGAAACCTTCAATAATTCTGTAGAGGTCAATGAGTTCATCTAGCTCCCAATCCTGCATGTTCCTTCTGAAAAGAGGTTCCCATATTTTCCCTGCTCTGTACTAGGCTATTGATGAGTCAGTGTCAATAGCTATCTGATATATGCCAGGGTGAGATTCTTTTAGAGGCCGGTTTTGAAGCCACCTATCCTTCCAAAATTTGACAGTTACCATTCCCTACTTTGAAGGATACCTCTTGAAAGAATTCCTTCATATTGTTGATATGTTTCCAAGGCCCTACTCCATATGGAGCTCTGCTTTTCTTTGTACTCCAATTGTCTAGCTTCCCATACTTCGCTGTTACCAGCTTTTTCCATATGCTGGTGGTTTCTTGTGCATATCTCCACCACCATTTCAATAGCAGGCTCTTGTTGTGCTTTTGTAGGTCTCTGATACCTAGACCACCCTGGTTCTTTGGCATGATGACATTGGACCACTTAACCAAGTGGAATTTATGGCCATCATTGTTGCCCTCCCAAAGAAAAGTTCTTCTGATTTTGTCCAGTTATTTTTGGACTTTGCTTGGCATAGGAAAGAGAGACATAATGTAAGTTGGGATGCTATCCAGAACACTATTGATCAGTGTCAATCTCCCCCCATCGACAAGTATTGCATTTTCCATGTTGCCTATCTTTTCTCTACCTTTTCAATGACTCCATTCCAGACTTCAGTTGCTTTGTATTTTGCTCCTAGAGGGAGGCCTAGATATGTAGTAGGGAAGTGGCCAATGCTACAACCCATGATACCAGCTAGTTCCTCTAGATTAGGAACCTCATTCACAGAATAGATCACACTTTTTGTCATATTGATATGAAGCCCAGAGATGGCTTCAAATAGGAGAAGTGTCAAGTTGAAACTGAGACTGGGATGTCAGTATTGCTGCCCTCCTCAAACCCTTCTAACCATTGCATTTGCTTAGCTTTATCAAGCATTTTGCTCAAACCCTCCATGGCTAATATGAATAAGAAGGGAGACAGGGGGTCTCCTTGTCTTATCCCTTTTTGTGGGGAAAAGAAACCTACTGGGGTTCTGTTGATTAGGATGGAGTATTTAACAGTGGTCAGGCTAAATTTGATCCATCTAATCCATCTGTCCCCAAACCCCATATCTTTCAGCATGGAAAGCAGGTATGCCCAATTGACTTTATCAAATGTCTTCTCAACGTCTAGCTTGCATATAATGCCTAGGACCCCACTCTTTAACCTCCCATCCAGTAATTCATTTGCTACAAGAGAAGCATCAGTGATC
Source organism: Nicotiana noctiflora (assembly GCA_032618575.1). Taxonomy (NCBI): domain Eukaryota; kingdom Viridiplantae; phylum Streptophyta; class Magnoliopsida; order Solanales; family Solanaceae; genus Nicotiana; species Nicotiana noctiflora. The sequence goes on along the minus strand of JASVEL010010782.1, from coordinate 16,680 downwards.
TGCCTACCTTTCAGGAATGCATTTTGCTCTTCTGACACCAACTTCCAAATGACAGTCTTCAGCATTTCTGCTAAGAGTTTGGCTATGATTTTGTATACACTTCCAATGAGACTTATGGGTCTATAGTCTCTAAGCTCAATTGCACCTTTCTTTTTGGGAACTAATGTGATAAAGGAGGCATTACATGACCTGACCATGTAGCAATGCTGATGAAAGTGGTTGATAGCACCCATAATGTCTGCTTTGATTATGTCCCATGCTCTTTGATAAAAAGCCATTGTAGATCCATCAGGGCCTGGGCTTTTGTCTGGTGCACAAGAATTAAATGCTGCCTTCACTTCCTCTTCTTCAAAAGCTCTTTCTAGCCATCTCTTCTCAGCTATTGTTAGGGTAGCTAGATTTTCAAACTTAACACTAGGCCTCCAAGGTTCATTTTCAGTGTATAAGTCTTGGTAGAAAGACAGGATTTCAGCCTTAATTTCCTCAATGTCCTCACTAATTTCCTCCCCAATCATCAATTTGTCTATACAGTTTTTCCTTCTATGGGAATTAGCCATTTTCTGGAAAAATTTTGTGTTTCGATCTCCTTCTTTGAGCCATAGACACCTAGACTTTTGTCTCCAGGAGATCTCTTCTGCCTTTGCCAATTGTTGCAACTCCAGCTTGATGCTCATTGAATCTTCTTTCTCAGCTTGTGTCATTAGTCTATTTTGTTGTTACTTCTATTAGAGCAAGATCTTCCAAAAGTTTGGTCCTCCTTGCTTTCAGTTGGCAAAAAAACTCCTTGTTCCAGTTGGTGATGTCTTTTTTCAGCCACCTTAGCTTTTGCATCAGAATGAAGTCCTGACTGTCATTAGTTGCATAGCTGAGCCACCATTCCTTAATCTTGTCCATGAATCCATCAGCCTGAAGCCACATATTTTCAAACTTAAAATATGAAGGGTTGGCTGCCCAGTTGCCGCATTGAAGCAGCAAAGGTCTGTGATCAGAGACAACTCTAGGGAGTGCCATTTACTCGATTGCTTTGAAATTGTCATTCCATTTTGGGGAAATAAGAAACCTGTCAATTCTGGATGCCTGTAGTGAGTCTTCACCCCTAAACCAGGTGTAGTGAGCTCCCTGGAGAGGCAAGTCTATGATGCCTAGATCCTGTATGATATCAGAGAAGGATTTCATGGCCCTGGATCTCCTTATGCAGTTATGTCTTTCACTCTCGTATCTACAAATATTGAAATCACCACCTATAACCCATTGATCTTCCCATATTCCTTTGATTGCTGCAAGTTCATGCCAAAGAATCTCTCTTTCTGAGTTATTGTGAGGACCATAAACCCCTGTAAAGCACCATCTGAAGTTCTCTATTGCACTTTCAAACATGCATGAAATTGTGTAATGGCCTTGGTGCACACCTCTGTTGAGCCATTTTTTTTTGTCCCATAGAACAATGATACCACCACTTCTTCCAATTGAATTTAGTACTGCCCAATCAACCCATCTGTTGCCCCATACTTGCCTGATCTAGTGCGGGGGCCATTCTTCTATTTTTGTTTCCTGAAGGCATACTATGCCTGCTTTCCATTTATTAATCAGAAATTTTATTGTGCTTCTTTTTTCCGCCTCATTTTAGACCTCGTATATTCCAGCTTAAAATTTTGATCTTCATCCAGAAAAAGCCTTGTAATGCCCGTCCCTTTTCCTTGCCTTCTTGCCGTCATAATTCACTCCCCACCTGAGCCTTTCCAATTCTAAAGACTGCTTCTTCTTCCCTTTTGTGATTGCCTTGGTTGTAGTTTTCTGCTTCTGAATTTTTTCCTGTCTTTTTTGCTCCATCCGAAGGACCATTGCAAAAATTTCATGTTCGAACCCCACCACATTAACCCCAAAGGCCTTGCACGCCTTGAGCATAACTGACTTGGTCCATCTTGATGTTTCAATGACTGCTGGTGCATCCATGTCCCGTGAAATTGGATATCCCATACCATACCAAGGAAGAGAGAGTGTATCACAAAAGGAAATATCTGCTTCAGAGCTGCTTACAGTTCCCACAAAATTTGGAATTCTTGGTACTAACTGGTTCCTTGGTTCTGCCTCATCATCTGCGTCTGAAGGAGACTCGCATGCAAAGGATAGAGACTGCTGCTCTGAGGTTAGGTCTCCTTCTGCCGCTTCAATTTCGATGGAGAGAGGGTCAAATCTATTTGATTGAGGGATTTGGCTGTTGCGTTTGGAGCAACAACAACAACAACAACAACCCAGTATAATCCCACTTAGTGGGGTCTGGGGAGGGTAGTGTGTACGCAGACCTTACCCCTACCCTGGGATAGAGAGGCTGTTTCCAAATAGACCCCCGGCATCCTTCCCTCCAAGAACTTCCCACCTTGCTCTTGGGGAGACTCGAACTCACAACCTCTCGGTTGGAAGTGGGGGTTGCTTACCATCAGAGCAACCCCTCTTGGCTGTTGCGTTTGGAGCATGGATCAATAATAGGTCCAATAGCCCTCCATCTTTGCTTATAAGAGCCGTGTTTATAAATGTGTTTACCCTTTGGGCCTTTTTTGCCTTTTGAATAGTAGTCTTGGGCCATATTGTGGCCCAAATTTTTAACCGCCTCTTTACCCTTTTTATTGATAGGGTTTGGTGGAATCCTACGTGGCTGCTCATTTATTGCTTTTGAATTAAAGGTGCTTTGATATCTGAGCACAGTACTATTACCCAGTGGATCTTCCTCCCTCATCTTTGAGAAGCTCGAAGAAGCCTCCTTCCTCGTCGCCTTCTGTGTTCTCACCGGCGGCTTCTGCCCAATCGGCTCCTTCATCCTTTCCTTCTCCCCGAAATTCCTATCTTCTTCTTCTTGTATTATCCTGGTGAGTTGGTCCTTTACGATTGAAATTCTGAACTTCAGATTGTCAACCACTGGTGACACCTCCTTTGGGGGATCGGTTTCCTTGCTACGTACACAAATACGGGCCCAAAGTAATTTGATCTGTGTTTTGTATCTTCATCTATTCCAACAAAACCAACCACATTGGTTACCGATATAACGAAAGGTGTTCATTGTCCACCCATGCAGAGGGATACCAAACGCTTTTATCCATTTTTGCCCAGCTTCATTCTTCGTCAAAGTGAACCCTGCCTTCGGAGACCTCCACTCTAGAGATAGATGTCTACCGTTCCAGTACCAATCTCCTGCTTTAACTCTTGCAGCCTCTTACCTCGATGGGAGTTCGAATAAGAATTGATTGTGAGCCAAAGGAGAAATTCTTAGACTCGCCGTCACCTGCCATCTATTGAGGAACCATTTTTGTATTATCTCAGGATTAGGGCTTGAGTTGAATGGATCATTAAAACATCCAATCAAGCAATTTGCTAGAAATTTGGAGCATTCTGGGGAGTGATCACCATCTTCTTGCTGTGAAGGCCATTTTGTGATTTCTGCAGCGTACAAGAAAGATTTTTCCCCTAAGTCTTTAATTTCCTTGTATTTGTAGTTTGAAGCTTCTCCCATAAATTGTAATAACTTCCCCGCAATGTCGCCCCATCCCTTGTTGTAAGCAGCTTCTGGAATGATAATCCCTTTTTTCCTTTCCCCTACCCATGTTTCTATTCTTAGATATCTGCCATGAATGTTGTAGTTTTGGTATTATACTCTGTATGTGTACGCTTGAATCTTTCTCCCCCATCTTCTATAAAGATTCCCCTGGCCATGAGAGGCCTGCTGCATTTGTTCACATACCCATCTTAAATTATTTTCGTCGATCTTAATCTGACTAGTGAATCTGTGGCCCCGTTCGATCCAGACATACCATCTATCAAACCCCTCACAATCTTCAATTAGTTCGAAGGATTTATTGCCAGCTATGAAAAAAGATTTCCTTCCCATTGATTAAAAGAAGCTAAAATTTCCGGTGAAGAGAGCCATCGGAAAAGTTAGGAAAGAGAAAGAGAAGTTGGCACATTTCCCAAGTCAGAGAAAAAACCGCTTAGTCCATGATTTTCTTTCTTGACAACTTGCCTTGAATTGGTTGATCTTCTCTACCTAGAATCCTATGTAGCTCATGGTGATTAGGAAAACTTATTTTCTCTATTTTTATTTCTGTCAAAGTTTTTGACGGAGAGATTATTCCTTTTTATGCTCAAAAAGAATAGTTATTGGATGCTAAATACCGCTCTTATAGGTGATCTGTGCATCGCTTGTTCCCTATTTGGCTTCACTTTTTGTGTCTCATAGTTTTGTTACTTAAGCATACTCTGTAGTATAAGAAGGCACATATAACTCCTCATGACCTTCTGTTGCGGTTGTCAGATACTAAATTAATTGGATTTTGTACTTCATTTCATTGTCCTTATTTGTGAAATTGTACCCTAGTATCGCTCATTACATAATAATTATTTTGTTCTTTCTTCAGGCGTTGCACCTGGGAAGGCTGCTGTTATGCAGATATGTGGCGACATGGGTAGTTGTTACGTTCTGCATATTATTCACTCTGGAATCCCTCAAACTCTGCAATCTCTTCTTGAGGATCCAACAGTTGTGAAGGTTGACACTTGTTCCTTTTTCAGGAACATTTATCAAACAATAATAGGATATGTGTTTTTAACTTTTTAGTGTTCCAATTAATCAATAGGTGGGTGTGTGCATTGCAAATGATGCTTACAAAGTTTCCCTAGATCACGATGTATCTGTAAAGACTTTGGAAGATCTTTCTGAACTCGCCAACAAAAAGCTCGATGAAGAGCCCAAGAAATGGAGTCTAGCATCACTAACTGAGAAGCTTCTTGCCAAGCAGGTTTTCTTTTGGTTTCTATTTCAACCATATCTATTACTATGTTATTTTATTTTGTGTTTTTCCTTGCTTTTAAGATCCTTGAACTGGGGGGTGGAAGGGCAGAGGGCGGAATGGGGATTTGTTTCTTGCTTTATTCCAGTTTTGTAGGGCTGCTAAGCCTGTTTTGTGTCGATTGACTGAGTTTTACTTAGTTGACTTGTTAAAGTATGTGTTGTGACTTCAACCTTGCAACTGTTTAGAGAAGAAACCAAATAGAAATGCTACATCATCAGCTGGAAATATGTGCATATTTTGAGTATAAAGTCTTGCTGGAAATACAATTGACTTACTACATTAGGAGTAATAATGATATGCTGCTACTCCCTTTAGATCATTCTACTTTTCTTTTCTTCAATTTGAATTCTTTCTTTTCTTGCAATTAAGTGAGACTCAACAGAGATTTTCTTGTTCTTGCAGCTCCCGAAGCCAAGTAAGATCAGGTTGGGAAATTGGGAGGCTAATGAGTTATCTAAGGAAAAACTACGATATGCTGCTACGGATGCCTTCGTTTCCTGGTACTTGTATCAGGTCAGCAGTCAAAATCTTGGTTTAATCATCATTTCATAATCTTTTCTTTCTTTCTCTCTTCCGTTGGTATAAATCTCTTTTTCCACCACAGGCACTGAAGAGTCTTCCGGAGATTGTTGATAATAAAACGTGAAAACTCGGGACTCTTGGCTGGAGAAGGATATTTGGTACTAAGGTTGTTGAGAAGAAATGCAGCCTGAGCTTCATGTATCTAAAGTGCGGTCCAGTCGAGCTTTGTCCATGGCACCATCCAATTCTACTAGGTAGGTAGATTCCATGTCTCACATTGTTGAGCTAGTCTTTGTTTCTGAATCACAATTGTAGAACCTCAGCCATAATTTAAAGTGCTCCTGGTAATTCCGCTGTTGTAAAATAGATAGAAGCCATCTAAAAGATTATTGCAGTGTAATAAATTCTTGTTGAGATACACTTACTTTAAAACCAAATCCTGCTTTTAAATAGGTAATCTTTCTCTAGGTATCGCCTTTGATGGCTTTACCGTTGTTATCTCTTCCCTTATGCCCCTTCGCCTTATACTCAGTCAAAGACGCAGGCCCTACAATGGCTTCGTCGATGTCCTTGACCTTATGGCGTTAGAGCTCTTGTTTTGCCCAATTTTGTAAGCAACAGTGAAGAAGAGTAGATCATCACCTGCCATGGTAGGAAGTTGGAGCATAAGCATCGTAAAACCCTTCACTTACTCACATGAAGTTTGAATACATTATCATATATTATATATGTCATGTGTGACTGATATATTCATGATTATTTCGTTCTTCTATTGAATCCTGAACCGTGCTACTTTTAACCTTATTTAAGATACCAATGCAGTTTTTTCTTAATGCTTCATTTGTTAGTATTTTAGAATTAAACTCGAATGCAGTAGATATAGTTGCATGTGGAAGGAAGGAAGTTGGTCTATATGTTGGAATTGGTGGAAACTATTCAAGCAAATTGACAAGGTAGCGAAAGAAAATCAGCAAATGTTTCAGGTATGACAGAAGAAATATTGGCTCAATCGAATTAAAAAAAAAAAGGTAAAATTGAAATCCTATTCCCACTAGGAAAAGGCAAAAATAAGCGACATGACAATGTTGGTAAACGAATTAGAAAGGTTAGATGCTAAGAATCCTTCTTCCACAATAAAAAAGGAAAAAAAAAGCAGCGTTAATAGTTTGCTTGCTTCACTATATTTAGGACATTAATTCTGTCGAACAAAACAAAGAGTAGCTCAAACCCAAAATCTTTTAACTGTTAGAATGCCTAATAACTTTGCTGATGATATCGTCGTCGATATACTGCTAAAGCTTCCAGTCAAATCACTTGTAAAGTTCAATCTTGTTTGCAAATCATGGCGATCGTCAATTCATCAAACAACACCGTGACGGGTCCAAAGTGATATAAATTGTCACAGAATCTTATTGGCTTGCTGGTGCAGGTCGTGTTACCAAGACGGCTACTCCATAGAAGCTCCACTTCAACATGATTCTGTTGTCTCTGTTCTTAAGCTTGCACCCCCAGCACTCAAACTTACATTGGAAGAAGTATTTACGTGTGATTCTATATTTGTGAATTCTTGCAATGGTTTATTTTTTCTATTCTTCCTTTCTGACATAATTGGTTTGTGGAACCCGACGATCAGAGAATCAAGAATAATCCCTAGTCCAATCCCTGATGCCAATTGGGGTAAGAGTTAGTATAGTTTAGGCCATGTTTCTTCTTTCCAGGATTACAAAATAGTTAGAGTTGTAAGAACAAGATCAGATGGCTATTAAGTTCAAATATTTTCGACTAAAACTGACTCGTGGAAACTGATTGGTGTATTGGGAAAAAATTGAATTTATATTAAAGGTGACATGGCATGACACATAGATTGGTCAAAATGTCAATAAATAATATTTAATTGACAAGAAGAACTCAGAATGGACACGAGGTGCAATTTAGATACGTATCTCGTACGTAAATGAAGCATTTAAGTCTGGGATACTTGAAGAATCAAAGGATAAGAATTTGGTGCTAAAAGTTACGGGAAAAGGAAAGTAAAACAGGCACGAAAACCGGTTTTAGATACGAGTCCCGTGCCAATTCAAGACATTTAAAGTCAACGGAACGAGAGGCGTTAAACACATGGATCTGGAGACGAAAAGAAGTCCAAATTCAGTATTAAGTATCCGATATGTTAAAAAATTGGTATTTAATATGAATGATTGTGTAATGGCTTATTCAATATCATTTATTACTCATAATTGTATCATTAAAACTTTGGTTTCATTCTTCTACCTAGGACCAACTATAAAAGGGAGAAGTCTTATCATTTGTAAGGACACAGAAAATCATTGATATCATATAGGAATACAAATTTCTTTATTGCTTATTCTTATTCAGAGAAAGCCCATTATATTTTTCGGTCTCTTGATTATCAGTAACCCAATTTTTTCTCTTATTTTCTAGTTTTAATCGAAATTCCATATTTGATAATCTATTCTTTCCAAGCTTGCAAATTTTACTTATTGTTAACATCATGTCAAACACCACCAATAACAAGAACAATGCTGTTGGAAACCAAATTCCTCATGCTCAAGGAGACTTGCACTATGTTAACATAGTTCCTTCCCCTCAAGCCTCTCCACGCCAGTCTCGTGAGGGTACTCCTGTACCTGTATCACATGCTGATGAACAAAAGCAGTCAAAATGTTTCGAGGGACCAGAGGAAGCTCTACAAAGAGTAATTGATGCACGGGTTAGCAAAGCTCTTCAAGCGTTAGTTAACCTGTTACCCGTTGCTCCACCTACTCCTTTTCCTAATAACAATACATTGGAAAATCCTCGTTCTGGCCTTGATAACACAAACGAAGGGACCCCCAGTGAACCATGAGAGATGGATCCAGGTCATGCAAATAATTCTTATTTACAAAATTTGGTACTAACTTTGCAAGCACATGTCAAAGAGCAAAGCGAGCGGATCGAACAAATATCAGGCGTTCCCCCAATAATCAAAGGAATAGATGCGGATAAGTACTCATAGCAACCATGGAAACCAATTGCTGCTCCTCTTCCCATCCCTAAAAAGTTTAAAACGCCTGACATCTCAAAATATGACGGCACGACCGACCCACGAGATCACGTGACAACTTTCACTACTGGAGTCAAAGGAAATGATCTGACTAAACAGGAGATTGAGTCTGTATTGGTTAAAAAATTTGGAGAAACACTTACCACGGGAGCACTAATCTGGTATTCTCTTTTGTCTGAAAATTCTATAAACTCTTTTTCTGAGCTTGCAGATTCTTTTATAAAAGCTCACTCGGGAGCGCAAAAGGTTGAAAAGAGAATGGAGGACATTTTCAAAATTAAACAATCAGACACAGAGTTACTCAGAGATTTTGTTGATAGGTTTCAACGAGAACGAATGACTTTATCCCGTGTACCAGATAATTGTTCTGCAATAGCTTTTACAAGCAATTTGAACGATAGAAGTTCGAAAGCCACGAGAAGGCGTAAAGAAAGCCTTCGTGAATTTTCTGCAACCACTTGGAATGCTGTTTATAACAAGTATTGCACAAAACTCAGAATTGAACAGGATACCGTACCTCAACACTCCCATGATGAAAGGAGCAGGTCCAGAAGGTTCGAAACTGAAAAGAGATCAGGTAAAAATAGATATGATCCATATTTGGGCCCTGCAGGAAAAGATTCAAGAACAAAACAGGAAAATCAACGATATGATCAAAAATCAAGAAACATGGATTATGTCTCTTCTTCAAGGTCTAGGAATGATAGAAACAGACAAGAGCCACATGATGATGATGGAAGTTTGAAGGCAAGATTCGGTGGGTATAACTTCAATGTTACCACCTCCGAGCTCATAGCTATTTTGCGAAGCATGAGAGATAAGGTACAATGGCCTAAGGAGATGCGGTCAAATCCATACAAGCGCAATCCAGATCATTGGTGTGCATTTCATAATGATCACGGGCATAAGACTTCAGAATGCAGATTCTTACAGAGTGAAGTGGACTATCTATTGAAACAAGGTTATCTCACTGAGTTATTTAGTGAGAAAGGAAAGCAAACTTACATGAAAAACAGACAAGAGCCATCAAAGCACCCATCACCCAAGAGGACCGTGAATGTTATAAGCGGGGGATAAGGTATTTATGGAGTGACATATTCAGCTTCAAACAAAGTTTCCAAACTCACAATCATGCACGGGAAACGTGTGCGTCAAACATTAGAGGATGAAGTTATCGCTTATGATGATGCAGACATGAAATGAGTGATCACCCCATATAACGATGCACTGGTAATGTCTTTACTCATACATGATATTAAAATAAAAAGAGTTTTGATTGATCCAGGAAGTTCTGTAAATATCATCCTATTAAGGGTGCTGCGATAAATGCAAATGGAGGATAAGATGATTCCAAAGGTGCATACTCTATCAGGATTCGATAATTCCAGTGTAGTAACTAAAGGAGAGGTAACTCTAACAACTTTTGCAGAAGGTGTTGTGAAAGATACCAAATTTCAGGTAGTAGATATGGAGATGGCATATAATATAGTCATGGGGAGACTGTGGATTCATGATATGGGCGCTGTCCTGTCAACCCTTCATCAAGTCATGAAATTCCCGTAACCATGGGCAATCTATCAAATTCATGGGGAACAACATACAACTAGGAGTATTAATGCTGTAACAGGTACAAGTGATGTATATAACATCGAAGGAAACTCAGACCAACACCCAAATAATCAAGGAAAGCCAGGTTTGAACTCTAAATCTGATATCATCCAAAAACTTGAAGAAGATAAATGCATCAAAACATCAACTGAAGAGTTCGAGCCTGTGATGCTATTTGGACAATGGCCTGAACGAAGAATTTGCGTCGGAGACGACTTAAGCTCAGATATGAGAGGTAAGTTAATTGAATTCTTAAAAACTAATGCAGATTGTTTTGCTTGGCCCCATGTTGATGTAACTGGGATACCATCGGATGTGGTAATTCAAAAATAAAGATCCATCTTGCACGATCATAAAACGAAAGGAAATAAGAAAGCTTTCAAAAACTTGCAAATTAAGAAGAAATCCTAAAAGCTATTCAAAATTGGGTCAACCCGGAAGGACCAAAGGTGGGTGAAAAGCTGTCCATTTATTGTTATCAGAACCTGCGGTAAGCGCTGTCTAAATTCGGAAAGATTAAGGTAAACACTCTCTTATCTATTACATAAGTAAATCTTTTGTTAAATGCTGGGACATAATACTCGCAACTAGAAAAATTAGCTTTAAGTTCAATCATGGCATCTAGGAAATTGAGACTTTATTTCCAATCCCATTCCCTTGTTGTGATTACTGTTTTTTCACTACGAAGCATTCTGCATAAACATGAGTTATCAAGAATGGGTTATAGAGTTATGCAAATATGAAACTAGTTATCAACCTAAAGTTGTCATAAAATCTTAAGAATTAACTGGTTCCATAGTTGGTTTCAGTCAAAGAACACATTTAGAAGAAGGGTCAAAAAGTTATAAATGGTACAAACCTATAAACTTAGATCTCATTTGCGGATGATTCATCTAATATAAAAGGCGCAGGCCTAGAGATGTTTCTCGTACCTATTTTAGAACTATTAAACATATCATAAAATATTATTTTATGACTAACAATGAAGTAGAGTATGAGGCTGTAATTGCAGATTTAAAATTGGCACGGGAGCTTGGCATAAACCAGATTATGATCAAGAGCGACTCTCAACTTGTCGTTAATCAAATACTGGGGACTTTGTGTTCAAAAGGTGTTCCAATCCACAAAGGATACTGACTTTGGAAAGCTAAGTCCTATATGGGAGAGACCCTATAGAATTAGTAACATTGCAAGGAAGGTGACCTACGAGTTAGAAACAATGGATGGTATCTTTATGGTTAAATTTTTTCTTTTCAAATTGTTAAAGCTTTACTAACGATTTTAGATGCTAGGCAAACACCCTAACTCGTACCAAATGATGAGACACAACCTGCACTGCAAAATAGAATATCCTTAAATTCCGTGCCTAGGGTTATATCAATCTGATGGAAATACACACGGGTTAGGCAGTCTTCATCTATAATCGTACCCCGAGTCCCGTATATTTTTCTGTTTCAGGAAAAGGACCAATTAAAGAGATGCGAACAAGTGCTTGAGGCTTCATTCTTCAGCACTCGAAACACTTGGGGGACCATATACTATACATGAGCTCGTGCGAAAAAATAGATATGTGTATCGAGCAAAAACGTTACTCAACATCCAGACACGAGTACTAAGCAAAAATTGATCAAGGTTCTGTCACAAAATGACAAGTGTTAAGAAGAAGTTGTGAAGTCTTCAGCGCTCAACATAAAACATTCATTATAATATTGTAAACAAAGTTACTTTTCAAAATCCTTCTAAACATGTAAACATAGGGTTATGATTACGTGCTAAAATGGGTTACAAAGAAAAATCTTGTCTATTTATTTCGTATCATATAAAGAAATTTGTTACAAAAAAAACAATTGCGAGAAAGTTATAGATGTACCATAATGCATGTAGCACTCAAAAGCTTGTTCAAGTTCATGAATAAAAACTTGTCAAAGTTGTACAAAAACATATGTTTTCCTATTTCTTTCTTCGTATTATAACACCGTTATGAAGTTGAGACGTCTTCTTCCTTAAGTGTCAATATATAAAAAGGGCCTTCTTTTTATAAACCTCATTGTGATATTCCGTGAGAAGAATCATAAAGCATTTTCAAAAAGTAAAAATGCTAAATTATTCTTTAAGTCCTAAATAAGTAGATAGGCAGGAATAAAATTTAAAGAAGTACTTATAAAACTTCTTAACATAAAAGATTTAGTCATACAAAAAGTCTTTACAAACGCCCCACTAAAGTAACTTGGGACTTAACCCATAAAATCCCTTAAAGTTCAAGGGAAAAACTAAAATTTTCAACTTGTTACTGAAGGGGTTGAATTTTTTGAAGTTGCAATATTAACTTCATTTTCAGAAGCAATCACAGTCACAGACAACTTCTAAGGAAGTAGTAGCAGTTGGAATGTTAGGATCATTGAGAGAAGCAAGAGTCACATGAGCTTCAACTTCTGCGGGCTGATTTGTTAAAATTTCATCCTCAGGGGCCGGAATTGCAACATTCTCAACTTCAGTAGAAGCGACTCTTTCATTGGAAGGTTCTTCAGCCACGATAGTCTCATCTGATGGAGAAGGAAAGTCAAGTGGTTGTTGAGTCATTTCAATAGTCTTTAAAACTTTGGCCAATTCTGATTGTAAATAAAAGTTCTCTTGACTAGCCTCCATTAAAGCATCACGGCGGGAGTTTAGGAAAGCCCAGCTCACTCTGAATCAAAGCTCTCCTCAAGAAGTGCATAATCCCTTTGCCATGAGGTAAGATAATTTTTCAATGTTTGGTTTTTTAAAGTGGTATCAAGGGTAGCTTTAAGGGAGGCACGAGAATCTTCTAAGGCACGAGCCTTATCAGAGGAAGCTTGTAAATTAGCTTGAGCTTGAGATAAGTTTTATTCCAGCTCTCCCGCGTATTCTTCTTTCTTGCTCAACAAAACTTTAAGTTCTCTAATCTCCTCACTTGAATTTGATAATTGTTCGGAAAAATAACATTCCCGGTACTCTCTTTCCTTCTCCACTTTGCTAAAAGAGGCCTTGACTCCGTCTAGTTCAGAAGTTAGAATTTGTTTCTATTGCTCCAAATTGCGATTGCTCTCTTGCAAATCCTTTATATTTTTCCGAGCATTTTTAATTGCTCTTGCCAATTGGTTGCTTTAAGATCTGCTTCCCTAGCTTTCTTCTCAGCCTCAAGAACAGCTCGGTCAGCTTCACGAGCCTTCTTCTCTAAAAGGAAACTCTTCCCATGAGTTTCATGCCTATAAGATTAGCCTGCAAAAACGGTATATAGAAGTGGGAATTAAAGGGAGAATTTTATTCTAAAAAGAAAAAAAAGGGAAAGGAAAATACCTTCAAAGTACAATGAACTATATCGTTCATCAAAGTCAAAAAACTGTGACCGTCCATTTTCCTTTTCTTCACTTCCCTAATTAAGGGTTCAAGCCAAACGTCTGCTCCACCTGACTTCCTCAAAAGACTGCTATTAGCGGGAACCTCAAGTGTCACGCTCCTCATAGCCATGCTCCTTCTACTACAACCTTCTTCTACATGACTAACAGAAGAAGAGGTAACTATTGAAGGATGGACGGTAGAAGAGGTGAAAATAACAGAATTTGAAAAGATTGGAACATGTACGAGGGCAGAAATTGGTAAAGAAACAGGAACAGATGAAGTAGCAAGTATGACACTTGAAATAGCGGGATAAATAGAAGGGGTAGAAATAGAAGATGAAAGAGGGATTTCATCAAAAACCGGACCAAATTCACCACCCTCAAAACCCTCAATGAAGAGGCGTTGAGTGGATTCAGGAGTGTCCCTTGGAGCGGTTTCTTCATCGGATATAATAGTAACGGGATCAGAGGTACGAGCAGGAGAAACTTCAGTTTCATCCTCAGAAACCACCACGCACCTCCTAGTCCTAGGACGAGCTATCAAAGAAGTATCTTCATCTTCATCAATATCAGAATCTTCTTCGACTGTTTTCCTCTTTGCCAGTATGGCTTGAGCCTTCTCCAAAGCTAAGGGAGTACTCGAAGAAGCTCTAAGGATAATAGCTACTTCAGCTGACATCTCTCAAATTGTAAATCCTGATAATAAAAATGATATAAAATTGACTGGGGAAGGAAAAACGTTTAGGATACGTGAAAGTAATAATAAATGCATACCGTGAGTTTTAACTCTCCAACCATGTTTGTTGGAAATTGACTTCCAAGTTCGTGCCTCCATAAGCACGGCCTTCAAAGTGGCGTCTACCCAAACACGGAAGCCAGGAACAGGTTCCACATCTCCCATGGTTGCTATCAAAAAGCAGAACAGAATTCGAAAAAAAGAGAGTTGAAATAACGAAAACATACACGGTAAGAAATAAGATACTTACGTGCCATGTTCCATTTTTTAGGAAATGGAATATTTTATCCACCCACCAAATCAACTATGGGAACACTTACAAACAGTGTGTACCAACCACGGTCATTAATATCCTTGGGGTTTACCAAAACCCTTTTACCTCTTGCAGATAAGGTAAAAATGCCATTACGAAAAAGCTTGGGGTAGTAGAGGTGAATCAGATGAGGAAAGGTAAAATCGACATCTGCTTTGAACGACATGTACCTCAAGCACGACACAACCCTCCATACAGGGGGCCAACTTGAGCCAAACATATTTTGAAAAAAATGACAAAAATCAGAATAACTGGGTCAATGGCAGGAGTAAATCCTAGAGTGAAAGGATAAGTGTAAAACGCAAGAAAAACCATCCCTATAAGAGGATATTATCTGGCTAGGGTTGAGGATAACTATGGGGGTATTATCTCTCCAATGGCAATCTTTTCAAACAATTGAGATCAGCGGTTCAGTAATTGAATAAGGATATTTATCAAATTTCTTTAATTTACTCACTTGCTCACAAAAGGATTCTTTGTCATGTTCATAAGATAAATCCGAAGGTACGATTTCTTCTACCGAAGGCTCTTGAAGAAGTTCAGAAGGTTCTTTTTATTTGAAGAGGATTTATTAGACAAAGAACCTCTATAGGAGATGCCAGAACTAGAAAGGATGGTGGAACCAGAGGTACCACCACGCGTCGACCCTGCGCCACGAAGGACACCTCCTCTGCCTCTTCTATATCTAACAGGAGCATTGAGGAAACTATCAAGTATTGGAACTCTTTTTGGGTTAGGATTTGAAGACGACATGGTAAGCAGGTTATTGACAGAAAAAGTGAGTAACAGACAAAATGAACTAGAACAAGGAGGTTTGTGTGAGAAGTCTGTGAAGAAGAAGACAAAGGAATAAGTTTATAAACTCAACCGTCGATAACTTAGAAGAATAATGATGAAAAGCCTATAATAAAGGTGACCATCACTTCGTGAATAGTGAAGCAAAAGGCTGCATAAATAGTGAGGAAGTGACATGTATATGGTGCATTAAATGGAAGAGACAATTGAAGCGTCGACGCTGACATATCATTTATTATGACAAAAATTCCCTTTTTAATGAGAATCCACTTCCCAAATATTTTATTGATAAATAAATGGGAAGTGGGGGGATTACTTGTATTGGAAAAAAACTAAATTTATATTAAAAGTGACATGTCATGACACGTGGATTGGTCAAAAGGTCAATAAATAATATTTAATTGAGAAGAAGAACTCAGAATGGACACGAGGTGCAATTTAGATACGCATCTCGTACCTAAATGAAGTATTTAAGTATGAGATTCTTGAAGATTCAAAGGATAAGAATTTGGTGATAAAAGATACGGGAAAAGGAAAGTAAAACAGGCATGAAAAACAGTTTTAGATATGAGTCCCGTGCCAATTCAAGACATTTAAAGTCAACGGAACGAGAGGCGTTAATCACATGGATCTGGACGAAAAGAAGTCCAAATTCAGTATTAAATATCCGATACGTTGAAAAATTGGTATTTAATAGGAATGATTGTGTAACGGCTTATTCAATGTCATTTATTACTCATAATTGTATTATTAAAACTTATGTTTCATTCTTCTACCTAGGACCAACTATAAAAGGGAGAAGTCTTATCATTTGTAAGGACACGGAAAATCATTGATATTATATTGGAATACAAATTTCTTTATTGCTTATTCTTATTCAGAGAAAGCCTATTATATTTTTCGGTCTATTGATTATCAGTAACCCGATTTTTTCTCTTATTTTCTAGTTTTAATCAAAATTCTATATTTTGGTTAAACAATTGAAAAGTTACTTCGGTGCGATGGCTTTAGGAGAGAAATGGTTGTAGATGATGGATTTGTTTATTTGATCACAGTTGAGCATGACCATGAGGTTATTCAATGTTTGGATTTGAAAAATGAAAAATTTGAAGAAATATTATATCCAGATGGGGCAGATGTATTAATTGCGGGAGAAAACATTTTGGCTATCTGTTCAACCTGTATTAATGAGATGCAAGATTGTAATGTTTGGACTGTATGGAAAAGAATGGAATGAACAGCAAATGGAGTAAAATATTAGCAATTACGAATCCTGTAGATTTCTGGGATGATATATGTTGGACCAACCCTTTGGCTTTTTGTAATGATTTGGATATTGTATGGGTCATAATTCGATCTCGTGACAATCACTCAAATTGGCCGTTCCTTTCGACTAGCACAAATATAACAGGCGCCAAGATCGCCTCAATTGAGAATACTAC
>JASVEL010010781.1:0-47059 GCA_032618575.1 Nicotiana noctiflora | reverse complement strand
CGAAAATTTTTTTCGAGTTATTTAAGATTTCGTCGTGCTAATGTAGGCTACATTGTTTTATCTCGTGTGCAAATAAGGATTCATAATATTATGGATACTAATTAGATAGTTTAATAAGGGTATAAGTCTTATTATAAGTGATTTGGGGTCTAAGGAGAGGCCTAAGCCTAATCCAAGATGGAAAATTGCATATTAGACGAAATCTGTAAAAGAGTGCGCACAAGACCTCACTTTGAACGATCATATCTCCAGTTATATACTGAGTTGTGTGAGGATCAACCTATCAAATTAAAGCCCTTTGAGTCTAGTTTCCAACGCAACAAACCGTTCGTCATTCGAAGGTGTATACAGAAAGTTATGATCATTTTACTCGTCAGGTGTCAGATGCGCGAAGTCCTGCGCGAAGTGGACTTCGCGCACACTTCGCGCACCTTAGGCAGAATGCTCAGGAAAATGCGCGAAGTCATGCGCGAAGCTTGCACACTTCGCGCACCTGGGCAACACTTCGCGCACCTGGATAGTTTTAATACCCCAAAGACCGGCCTAGAGTGTTCCAAACTCATTTTTGGGGTTATGACTTGCTCTCTCAAGAGGGTTTCATCCCAAACTTCATCCCTATGATCTAAGGTAAGATTTTATAGTTCTTTGAGTAATTTCTACCCCTTAAACACTTATACTAACAAGGATTAATCTTCAAAATCCTTAGATTTTCCTTCTAATTCTTGAATTCTTCAAGAACACCTCAAGTGGAGATTCTTAAAATTCTTACTACAAGAGGTATGTCTATCATCTCCAACTACTCTATGGTGATTATTTATGTAAGATACATACATTAGAACTCATGGGAGGGTGATTGGGAGCCATGGGTTCCTAACCTAGGTTATGTTAGTATTGTAGAGGTTGTGAGATGTGTTATTGAGGTATGATTCTTGGTATGGTAGTGTTATGTATGCATGCTTGTGCAAATAGAGTTGTGGGAAGATTGATGAACATAAATAAGTAAAGATAGGGTTAGGGAATGAAGTAATTCTTGAAAAGGGGATTTGAAATCAAGATGCACAACTAGTATTTGATAAAATGCTCAAATGAGCTAGTTTCATGAATATCTTTCTAATATGTGTTTAATTTTGTTATGTCTCATAGTAGATTGGAATTGCTAGAGTTTTTGGAGTGTTGTAGTAACTTAAGGAAAGCTCAATCGAGGTATGTATGGCTAATTTTGATTCTTGTAAAATCGCCCAAATGTGTGCGAATTATTTTGGCATGTGTCAAATTGAGAAATTGTACGTAATTCTTTGATTCCCTTGTTGAGCATTCGATTAATGTTGAACTACGTGTGGTGTGGTATGAAATATGAATTGAAAGATAAAAAGGTAATCGAGATTGGTAAAGAATTGGGAACAACCATTGTGATGGCATATTTGGCTTATTGTGGAAGGAATTTGAAACACCTTAATTGTGGTAAATTGTTGAACATGATTATGTGGGCATTCTCGATTTTGGAATACTTGTAACTTGGTTTTGATATTGGCTTGAGAAGTAATTGAGAACATGAACCAATGTGTAAGTTGCTTATTTGAACTTGTTGAAATTGTGTGTAGTACCTTATCTGTTGTTTGAAATTGTTGTGTTTTCAAACTGTAAGGCGGGGTCGTGTTGCGCGCCGCAACGTGGGGAAATAAGGTGTGGGTTGGGGTGATAAGGGTGGCCGAGGTAATAAGGGTGGTCGGGGGCAATAAGGGTGGAAAGCGATCGAAATCGCTATTGAAAATTGATACAAAATCATTAATGTGAAATTGTGAAAAGGAGACAACAGGAGAGTTTGCAACCTGGGGGGCACTGATTGCCCCTATGTTTGACTACTTGCAATTTATGTTGTTGATTGGTTGTTGTTTTATTTGTTGACCTTGAATGTGCTTATGTTGAGGCTTATCTGAAATGAGTAAAAGGTGGAAAACATGGTTGGCTGGCTTGATTAGTTTTAATGTAATTTAATGGCTTGAGTTTACTTGGGTTGAGTTTACTTGGGACAAAGTTTGTCCATACATACCAGTACAATTCAAGTGTACTGACGTCCCTTTTGCCGGGGGCGCTACATTCGTGTCATGATTGTAGGTGGATCAGT
This sequence comes from Nicotiana noctiflora, assembly GCA_032618575.1. Classification (NCBI taxonomy): domain Eukaryota; kingdom Viridiplantae; phylum Streptophyta; class Magnoliopsida; order Solanales; family Solanaceae; genus Nicotiana; species Nicotiana noctiflora. Next base: position 44,934 of record JASVEL010010781.1, on the reverse strand, counting down.
AGCAGGCACTTCAGCTCATCGGCGGTAGTATCCTTCTCCTTCCACTGCCCGTTTTGGTGAGCCCCTTTCTTCCTCGGGGCCTTGTGTGGTTCATGCCACTTCGGTTTAGATTTCATTTTGGTTTTGTAAGGTATAGCCGGAGCCTTGTTACCGGCAAGTATTGTATTTCCCTTTTGTATCCTAGAGGCTCCGTAGACATGTAAACTGTGGGGTTGTGGCCTATGTATATGTATGTCGGGCGTTGTAAATGTAAATTGTGAACTTGTTAGTAAATCAATCACATGGTTATGTTTATGCATTGTGAAATCAGTCATTATTGGTAAGATATTTGGTTAATGAGTAATAATCGACACAGGGGTAACGCGTGGGATATAAAGGCACCCAGGTCCGCTTGACTGGGGCTACTCGGTCAGGCGCCGGTCATGTCCCTCGATTTGGGGCGTGACAAACTTGGTATCAGAGCCTAAGGTTTGTAAAGTGTCTTAGGATGTCTCGGAGCCGTGTCTAGTAGTGCTCTTCTTATAGGTGTGTTGTCGACCACATCATATAAGTAGGGGGCTACACGGACATTTAGGAATATTACCCTTCTTCAACATTCCAAATCGTGCGATAAAGCTTGACTATAATATTGTTTTATAACACGTGCGTTGAGATTCAAGGTAAGTTTAAATGCTCTTTCGTACTGTTTCATGTAGTGTTGTCATATGTCATGACCAATGGGAAAAGACATGGGTATTATGGAGATTGCACATGTATCTTGTTGAATAAACAGTATGAATATATATATATATAGTATAAGTACATAGTACTACAAGTATGCTTTATTTGAGGAAAGGATTAAAAGTGATTACCCGCACGAAGAGGCATTGATTTGATAATTGATATGTAAGTTTGAGTAGCACACGTGGTTAGTGCGAGAAGTATATAATTGATCGCAAGGTGTGAAATAATATTGGTTATATAAGCACGTGATATATGGGAGAAAGACTAAGAGATTAATGGTCAGAGTGTAAGTCTCTCACATGAGTTAAAAAGTTATGAAATGAGACTCAATTGGACCCTAGGTGAGAAAACCCTTGTCTTACGAACGTTATAAGGACCCATAAATGCACGAGGTTGCGTTACACTCATAAAGGATATGCGTGGGGACTTGGAATCCCATACCTACATGGCTGAATAGGAATAGGGAACTTATGAGATCAATACTATGGTGACTTAAATTTTCCTAATAGTCGAGTATATATAAGAGGGATAGATATATGAGGCATATGTTGCTAAAGTTTCTACACTCAAGACTTGTGTGAAGATCCAGGACATTCGCCCCATGTGGGAGAGGGAGGGCCATCGTGAGGCTACTTAAATACAATGAAACAAGAGTGAGACCATGTAGCTATGATATTTGAATATTTTGGTGAAGACAGGTGTGGTCTAGAAAAGAGATAATGGATAACATGACTCTCTGAAAGAATATGCTAATGATAGACAACTAGCATCCCAAGAGATTAAGGAATGTAAATTCTTCACGCATGGCAATGTGAATGATAGGGTCAACGATTCTAGAAAATAAGAGTATGTTTGTAAAGAGACTTTTACTTGTTAGAAGGACAGGAGAAATGGAACCCAAGGAAGTACCATATGTCAAATGTGAAAGATTGTGAGTACTTGGAATGGGCTAATAATAGATTTGTGATTTAAACAAAGTTTCGGGATACTAAGAAAGCCAGAACGAGTGGGAGAAATAAATGTGTTGCCACAACAACCCAAGATGGTAATTGGGGCTTGATAGAGAGCCTCTAAAGAGTCTTACAAATAGATAAGTGTTGAGTGATGTTCAGACGAACACTCTTTGCTACATATATCCCAATAAGAGTTAAGAGGTGAGCCGGATGAAATACCTAAGTTAATGGACCACGTAATATATGGAAGAGTGCGTGGCTATTCGCTAACTAGGAAGAATGAGGTGAGAAGAAATGGGGGAAAAACCTTTAAATTGAGATGGTCATGGTTATCTAAAACAATTTTTGCATCAGAATGGTGGACTCACTTAGGGCACAAGTGTTAATAAAAATTATAAGGGATTAACCGCAATGCAACCGACTTGGGTGACACTGAATATCAACTAAAGGGTCTAGAGATAGTTCGTGTCTACACACAATGGGAAGCGAGATTATCGTTGATGAAGTTGTGGTACTGTAAAATGATTAAACAAGATATAATGATTTTTCAAGTTCACAGGAGGCAGACAAATGTGTGGGACAATAAAGCTATTAACTATGCACTATCCGCAAAACAGGATGGGAATGAAAGGTTCGGAATAGATTGAAAGAGGATGAACACTCGTGACGGACTAGACATGTTTAGCATGATAAATCTTAAGCCGCAATATCAGGGGAACTTTATTGGTAACTATAACATAGGGAATAAGGCGAGTTATTCATCGGAGATAGAATCAAGTGGACTATGCCTTACACTTAAGAGTAAAACCAAAAGTTGTTGTTGAAGGATTGAGGAGGATTTAAAGTTTCAGAGAATACCCTTCTCGGGTTAGTGACCCTTCCTAAATCATATGCATATAAAGGTTGTTGATATATGTTTTAAGAGGTGTTTAACCGTAAGGAGGGATGGTAGGAATTTTCATTCACGGGGAAAGAGGTGCAGTTTCTTAAATTCTATAATGTACATATGGGGAGAAGAGGTTGGTTAAGAAAAGTTAGAGCACAATGTTACCTTACATTTGATGCAATGTCGTGCAAGATAGTGTTATTCGGGGTACGTGTGCAAGTTAGCCAATGCTATTCATTTGAGATAGGAGGTCATACGAGAAAACTCATTCAGTAATGCCTTTTGTTAAGAATTGTGAAGAGTTAGTAGAAATTGTTCACATGGGATCGTAACCATATCAAGGAAATTATAGTAGAACTCAATTCGTGGAAGGTCTTATGTAAGAGGAATATAATAAAGATGTTCCGCTAATGATGTAAAGTATTAAGGTGATAGTTATGCCTCCAAGGTTGGTTTGGGGTGTGTATTGATGCAACACGGAAAGGTTATAGAGTATACTTTGAGATAACTCAAGAATCACGAGAAGAATTATCCGACACATGATTTGGAGCTCGCGACAGTTGTGTCTGCTTTAAAATATGGCGGTATTATATTTATGGAGTTCATGTAGATGTGTTTCCAGACCACAAGGGCCTCAAGTATTTGTTCAAGCAGAAAGAACTGAATCTGAGACAACGGCGGTGGTTAGAATTGCTTAAGGACTATGATATGAACATATTGTACCATCCAGAGAAGGCAAATGTGGTAGTCGACGCTCTTAGTCGAAAATCCATGGGTAGTTTGGCTCATTTGGGTGTGGATCAAAGACCCCTGGCTCGAGAGGTCTACCTATTAGCCAGCTTGGGGGTTCGTATCTCGGCGTCAGACGAGGGGGATATCTTGGTGCATAATGGAGCAGAATCATCATTGGTCGCGAAAATCAAGGAAAAACAGTTCATGGATCCAGCATTGGTTCGGATGAAGGAAGCAATCATGAATAACCAGACCTCAGCATTTGTACTCAGCAGCGAAGATGGTGTATTGCGGTGTCAAGATAGGCTATGTGTTCCGGATGTGGACGAGCTTCGGGAAAGAGTGATGGCAGAGGCTCATACTTCCAGGTATTCAGTGCACCCTGGTTCAACGAAAATGTATCATGACCTCAAGGAGATTTATTGGTGGAACGGTATGAAAAGGGATGTAGCAAGCTTTGTAGCTAAATGTCCGAACTGTCAACAAGTGAAGGCCGAGCATCAACGGCCCGGCGGATTAACTCAGCTTATAGAAATACCAAGGTGGAAATGGGAGATGATCAATATGGATTTCGTGGTGGGGTTACCTCGCACTCAGCGTAAGTTCGATTCAATATGGGTGATAGTAGATCGACTCACCAAATCAGCTCACTTCCTGCCTGTCAAGTCCACTGATACTGCGGAGCAATATGCAAGATTGTACCTCAAGGAGATAGTATGACTTCATGGCACTCCACTTTCTATCATCTCAGATCGCGGGGCTCAGTTCACAGCTAACTTTTGGAAGAAGTTTCAGCAAGGTTTGGGAACTCAGGTGAATCTCAGCACAACTTTCCATCCACAGACCGATGGTCAGGCCGAGCGGACCATTCAGACGCTTGAAGATATGTTACGGGCTTGTGTCCTGGATTTCAAAGGTAATTGGGATGAACACTTACCACTGATAGAATTTGCTTATAATAATAGCTTTCATGCTAGCATTCACATGGCCCCATTTGAGGCATTGTACGGGAGAAGGTGTAGGTCGCCAATCGGGTGGTTTGAGGTAGGTGAAGCGGAATTGCTAGGGCCAGATCTGGTATACGAGGCTATGGAAAAGGTCAAGGTTATTCAGGAGAGAATGAAAACAGCACAGAGTCGTCAAAAATCCTATGCAGACGTTCGTCGAAGGGATTTGGAGTTTCAAGTCGATGATTGGGTATTCTTGAGGGTATCTCCTATGAAGGGAGTCATGCGATTCGGAAAGAAAGGAAAATTGAGTCCTAGGTATGTTGGGCCATATCGGATCGTTCAAAGAATCGGGCAAGTTGCTTATAGGCTGGAGTTGCCTCCTGAAATGTCATCAGTGCACCCCGTGTTCCATGTGTCCATGTTGAAGAAAGTGATTGGAGATCCATCCACCATCATGCCGGTCGAGGCTATTGAGGTTAATGAGGATTTGTCATATGAAGAAGTTCCGGTTGCCATCCTTGATAGGCAAGTTCGTAAGTTGAGAAATAAGGAAGTTGCCTCTGTTAAAGTATTGTGGCGAAGTCAACAAGTTGAGGAGGCCACGTGGGAGGCAGAAAAAGAGATGAAGGAAAAGTACCCCCATTTGTTTGATCAAGCTTAGTAGAAATTAGGCGATCCTTCTACTCCCGGTAACTATTGTCTTGTCCAAGTTGTTTCCCTCTTAGTGTTAGTCAAGTTTCCTTCATTTGGTAATGAGTTGTATGTGTTGTTACCTTGGGTCACTTAAACCTTTCTTGATAAATGGAAGCCTTAGAAAGATTCATGTGTTAAGTAAACAACTAATAGTAAGTGTAGATTGATAATGGTTTGTTTATGTGTACATGGTGTATTGAGACAGTTAAATAAGGTAAGGACTCATTGAATTAGCTAGTTTATGCGCAAATGTAACAATGTGATAGAATATGTGTGATCGTTGAGGTAAGGAAGTGTATACAAGCTGGGAAAGTGTTGTAATTGTGTATTGTTGTTGGAATGTATTTCGGGGGCTCTCTAACAGGTGGATATGTCCATATTACAAAGAAAACTCTGGCAAAAATTTCGGAAATTTAAGGAGTTAGCCAAATTCGTGGCTATTGATATATTTCATGATGTGAACAAACTGAAGTTACATAAGGAAGGCTAGTGAATGGACCTCAATCCTCATTCGAGGACGAATGCTCCTAAGGGGGGGAGAATGTAAGGCCCCGAAAATTTTTTTCGAGTTATTTAAGATTTCGTCGTGCTAATGTAGGCTACATTGTTTTATCTCGTGTGCAAATAAGGATTTATAATATTATGGATACTAATTAGATAGTTTAATAAGGGTATAAGTCTTATTATAAGTGATTTGGGGTCTAAGGAGAGGCCTAAGCCTAATCCAAGATGGAAAATTTCATATTAGACGAAATCTGTAAAAGAGTGCGCACAAGACCTCACTTTGAACGATCATATCTCCAGTTATATACTGAGTTGTGTGAGGATCAACCTATCAAATTAAAGCCCTTTGAGTCTAGTTTCCAACGCAACAAACCGTTCGTCATTCGGAGGTGTATACAGAAAGTTATGATCATTTTACTCGTCAGGTGTCGGATGCGCGAAGTCCTGCGCGAAGTGGACTTCGCGCACACTTCGCGCACCTTAGGCAGAATGCTCAGGAAAATGCGCGAAGTCATGCGTGAAGCTTGCACACTTCGCGCACCTGGGCAACACTTCGCGCACCTGGATAGTTTTAATACCCCAAAGACCGGCCTAGAGTGTTCCAAACTCATTTTTGGGGTTATGACTTGCTCTCTCAAGATGGTTTCATCCCAAACTTCATCCCTATGATCTAAGGTAAGATTTTATAGTTCTTTGAGTAATTTCTACCCCTTAAACACTTATACTAACAAGGATTAATCTTCAAAATCCTTAGATTTTCCTTCTAATTCTTGAATTCTTCAAGAACACCTCAAGTGGAGATTCTTAAAATTCTTACTACAAGAGGTATGTCTATCATCTCCAACTACTCTATGGTGATTATTTATGTAAGATACATACATTAGAACTCATGGGAGGGTGATTGGGAGCCATGGGTTCCTAACCTAGGTTATGTTAGTATTGTAGAGGTTGTGAGATGTGTTATTGAGGTATGATTCTTGGTATGGTAGTGTTATGTATGCATGCTTGTGCAAATAGAGTTGTGGGAAGATTGATGAACATAAATAAGTAAAGATAGGGTTAGGGAATGAAGTAATTCTTGAAAAGGGGATTTGAAATCAAGATGCACAACTAGTATTTGATAAAATGCTCAAATGAGCTAGTTTCATGAATATCTTTCTAATATGTGTTTAATTTTGTTATGTCTCATAGTAGATTGGAATTGCTAGAGTTTTTGGAGTGTTGTAGTAACTTAAGGAAAGCTCAATCGAGGTATGTATGGCTAATTTTGATTCTTGTAAAATCGCCCAAATGTGTGCGAATTATTTTGGCATGTGTCAAATTGAGAAATTGTACGTAATTCTTTGATTCCCTTGTTGAGCATTCGATTAATGTTGAACTACGTGTGGTGTGGTATGAAATATGAATTGAAAGATAAAAAGGTAATCGAGATTGGTAAAGAATTGGGAACAACCATTGTGATGGCATATTTGGCTTATTGTGGAAGGAATTTGAAACACCTTAATTGTGGTAAATTGTTGAACATGATTATGTGGGCATTCTCGATTTTGGAATACTTGTAACTTGGTTTTGATATTGGCTTGAGAAGTAATTGAGAACATGAACCAATGTGTAAGTTGCTTATTTGAACTTGTTGAAATTGTGTGTAGTACCTTATCTGCTGTTTGAAATTGTTGTGTTTTCAACTGTAAGGCGGGGTCGTGTTGCGCGCCGCAACGTGGGGAAATAAGGTGTGGGTTGGGGTGATAAGGGTGGCCGAGGTAATAAGGGTGGTCAGGGGCAATAAGGGTGGAAAGCGATCAAAATCGCTATTGAAAATTGATACAAAATCATTAATGTGAAATTGTGAAAAGGAGACAACAGGAGAGTTTGCAACCTGGGGGGCACTGATTGCCCCTATGTTTGACTACTTGCAATTTATGTTGTTGATTGGTTGTTGTTTTATTTGTTGACCTTGAATGTGCTTATGTTGAGGCTTATCTGAAATGAGTAAAAGGTGGAAAACATGGTTGGCTGGCTTAATTAATTGTTGATGTAATTTAATGGCTTGAGTTTACTTGGGACAAAGTTTGTCCATACATACAAGTACAATTCAAGTGTACTGACGTCCCTTTTGCCGGGGACGCTACATTCGTGTTATGATTGTAGGTGGATCCGTAGCGGGCACTTCAGCTTATCGGCAGTAGCATTCTTCACCTTCCATTGGCCTTTTGGTGAGCCCCTTTCTTCCTCGGGGCCCTGTGTGGTTCACGCCACTTTTGTTTAGATTTCATTTTGGTTTTGTAAGGTATAGCCGGAGCCTTGTTACCGGCAAGTATTGTATTTCCCCTTTTGTATCCCAGAGGCTCCGTAGACATGTAAACTGTGGGGTTGTGGCCTATGTATATGTATGTCGGGCGTTGTAAATGTAAATTGTGAACTTGTTAGTAAATCAATCACATGGTTATGTTTATGCATTGTGAAATCAGTCATTATTGGTAAGATATTTGGTTAATGAGTAATAATCGACACAGGGGTAACGCGTGGGATATAAAGGCACCCAGGTCCGCTTGACTGGGGCAACCCGGTCAGGCGCCGGTCATGTCCCTCGATTTGGGGCGTGACAAACTTGGTATCAGAGCCTAAGGTTTGTAAAGTGTCCTAGGATGTCTCGGAGCCGTGTCTAGTAGTGCTCTTCTTATAGGTGTGTTGTCGACCACATCATATAAGTAGGGGGCTACACGGACATTTAGGAATATTACCCTTCTTCAACATTCCAAATCGTGCGATAAAGCTTGACTATAATATTGTTTTATAACACGTGCGTTGAGATTCAAGGTAAGTTTAAATGCTCTTTCGTCTGTTTCATGTAGTGTTGTCATATGTCATGACCAATGGGAAAAGACATGGGTATTATGGAGATTGCACATGTATCTTGTTGAATAAACAATATGAATATATATATAGTATAAGTACATAGTACTACAAGTATGCTTTATTTGAGGAAAGGATTAAAAGTGATTACCCGCACGAAGAGGCATTGATTTGATAATTGATATGTAAGTTTGAGTAGCACACGTGGTTAGTGCGAGAAGTATATAATTGATCGCAAGGTGTGAAATAATATTGGTTATATAAGCACGTGATATATGGGAGAAAGACTAAGAGATTAATGGTCAGAGTGTAAGTCTCTCACATGAGTTAAAAAGTTATGAAATGAGACTCAATTGGACCCTAGGTGAGAAAACCCTTGTCTTACGAACGTTATAAGGACCCAGAAATGCACGAGGTTGCGTTACACTCATAAAGGATATGCGTGGGGACTTGGAATCCCATACCTACATGGCTGAATAGGAATAGGGAACTTATGAGATCAATACTATGGTGACTTAAATTTTCCTAATAGTCGAGTATATATAAGAGGGATAGATATATGAGGCATATGTTGCTAAAGTTTCTACACTCAAGACTTGTGTGAAGATCCAGGACATTCGCCCCATGTGGGAGAGGGAGGGCCATCGTGAGGCTACTTAAATACAATGAAACAAGAGTGAGACCATGTAGCTATGATATTTGAATATTTTGGTGAAGACAGGTGTGGTCTAGAAAAGAGATAATGGGTAACATGACTCTCTGAAAGAATATGCTAATGATAGACAACTAGCATCCCAAGAGATTAAGGAATGTAAATTCTTCACGCATGGCAATGTGAATGATAGGGTCAACGATTCTAGAAAATAAGAGTATGTTTGTAAAGAGACTTTTACTTGTTAGAAGGACGGGAGAAATGGAACCCAAGGAAGTACCATATGTCAAATGTGAAAGATTGTGAGTACTTGGAATGGGCTAATAATAGATTTGTGATTTAAACAAAGTTTCGGGATACTAAGAAAGCCAGAACGAGTGGGAGAAATAAATGTGTTGCCACAACAACCCAAGATGGTAATTGGGGCTTGATAGAGAGCCTCTAAAGAGTCTTACAAATAGATAAGTGTTGAGTGATGTTCAGACGAACACTCTTTGCTACATATATCCCAATAAGAGTTAAGAGGTGAGCCGGATGAAATACCTAAGTTAATGGACCACGTAATATATGGAAGAGTGCGTGGCTATTCGCTAACTAGGAAGAATGAGGTGAGAAGAAATGGGGGAAAAACCTTTAAATTGAGATGGTCATGGTTATCTAAAACAATTTTTGCATCAGAATGGTGGACTCACTTAGGGCACAAGTGTTAATAAAAATTATAAGGGATTAACCGCAATGCAACCGACTTGGGTGACACTGAATATCAACTAAAGGGTCTAGAGATAGTTCGTGTCTACACACAATGGGAAGCGAGATTATCGTTGGTGAAGTTGTGGTACTGTAAAATGATTAAACAAGATATAATGATTTTTCAAGTTCACAGGAGGCGGACAAATGTGTGGGACAATAAAGCTATTAACTATGCACTATCCGCAAAACAGGATGGGAATGAAAGGTTCGGAATAGATTGAAAGAGGATGAACACTCGTGACGGACTAGACATGTTTAGCATGATAAATCTTAAGCCGCAATATCAGGGGAACTTTATTGGTAACTATAACATAGGGAATAAGGCGAGTTATTCATCGGAGATAGAATCAGGTGGACTATGCCTTACACTTAAGAGTAAAACCAAAAGTTGTTGTTGAAGGATTGAGGAGGATTTAAAGTTTCAGAGAATACCCTTCTCGGGCTAGTGACCCTTCCTAAATCATATGCATATAAAGGTTGTTGATATATGTTTTAAGAGGTGTTTAACCGTAAGGAGGGATGGTAGGAATTTTCATTCACGGGGAAAGAGGTGCAGTTTCTTAAATTCTATAATGTACATATGGGGAGAAGAGGTTGGTTAAGAAAAGTTAGAGCACAATGTTACCTTACATTTGATGCAATGTCGTGCAAGATAGTGTTATTCGGGGTACGTGTGCAAGTTAGCCAGTGCTATTCATTTGAGATAGGAGGTCATACGAGAAAACTCATTCAGTAATGCCTTTTGTTAAGAATTGTGAAGAGTTAGTAGAAATTGTTCACATGGGATCGTAACCATATCAAGGAAATTATAGTAGAACTCAATTCGTGGAAGGTCTTATGTAAGAGGAATATAATAAAGATGTTCCGCTAATGATGTAAAGTATTAAGGTGATAGTTATGCCTCCAAGGTTGGTTTGGGGTGTGTATTGATGCAACACGGAAAGGTTATAGAGTATACTTTGAGATAACTCAAGAATCACGAGAAGAATTATCCGACACATGATTTGGAGCTCGCGACAGTTGTGTCTGCTTTAAAATATGGCGGTATTATATTTATGGAGTTCATGTAGATGTGTTTCCAGACCACAAGGGCCTCAAGTATTTGTTCAAGCAGAAAGAACTGAATCTGAGACAACGGCGGTGGTTAGAATTGCTTAAGGACTATGATATGAACATATTGTACCATCCAGAGAAGGCAAATGTGGTAGTCGACGCTCTTAGTCGAAAATCCATGGGTAGTTTGGCTCATTTGGGTGTGGATCAAAGACCCCTGGCTCGAGAGGTCTACCTATTAGCCAGCTTGGGGGTTCGTATCTCGGCGTCAGACGAGGGGGATATCTTGGTGCATAATGGAGCAGAATCATCATTGGTCGCGAAAATCAAGGAAAAACAGTTCATGGATCCAGCATTGGTTCGGGTAAAGGAAGCAGTCATGAATAACAAGACCTCAGCATTTGTACTCAGCAGCGAAGATGGTGTATTGCGGTGTCAAGATAGGCTATGTGTTCCGGATGTGGACGAGCTTCGGGAAAGAGTGATGGCAGAGGCTCATACTTCCAGGTATTCTGTGCACCCTGGTTCAACGAAAATGTATCATGACCTTAAGGAGATTTATTGGTGGAACGGTATGAAAAGGGATGTAGCAAGCTCTGTAGCTAAATGTCCGAACCATCAACAAGTGAAGGCCGAGCATCAACGGTCCGGTGGATTAACTCAACTTATAGAAATACCAAGGTGGAAATGGGAGATGATCAATATGGATTTCGTGGTGGGGTTACCTCGTACTCAGCGTAAGTTCAACTCAATATGGGTGATAGTGGATCGACTTACCAAATCAGCTCACTTCCTGCCTGTCAAGTCCACTGATACTGCGGAGCAATATGCAAGATTGTACATCAAGGAGATAGTAAGGCTTCATGGCACTCCACTTTCTATCATCTCAGATCGCGGGGCTCAGTTCACAACTAACTTTTGGAAGAAGTTTCAGCAAGGTTTGGGAACTCGGGTGAATCTCAGCACAGCTTTCCATCCACAGACCGACGGTCAGGCCGAGCGGACCATTCAGACGCTTGAAGATATGTTACGGGCTTGTGTCCTGGATTTCAAAGGTAATTGGGATGAACACTTACCACTGATAGAATTTGCTTATAATAATAGCTTTCATGCTAGCATTCACATGGCCCCATTTGAGGCATTGTACGGGAGAAGGTGTAGGTCGCCAATCGGGTGGTTTGAGGTAGGTGAAGCGGAATTGCTAGGGCCAGATCTGGTGTACGAAGCTATGGAAAAGGTCAAGGTTATTCAGGAGAGAATGAAAACAGCACAGAGTCGTCAAAAGTCCTATGCAGACGTTCGTCGAAGGGATTTGGAGTTTCAAGTTGATGATTGGGTATTCTTGAGGGTATCTCCTATGAAGGGAGTCATGCGATTCGGAAAGAAAGGGAAATTGAGTCCTAGGTATGTCGGGCCATATCGGATCGTTCAAAGGATTGGTCAAGTTGCTTATAGGCTGGAGTTGCCTCCTGAGATGTCATCAGTGCACCCGGTGTTCCATGTGTCCATGTTGAAGAAAGTGATTGGAGATCCATCCACCATCATGCCGGTCGAGGCTATTGAGGTTAATGAGGATTTGTCATATGAAGAAGTTCCGGTTGCCATCCTTGATAGGCAAGTTCGTAAGTTGAGAAATAAGGAAGTTGCCTCTGTTAAAGTATTGTGGCGAAGTCAACAAGTTGAGGAGGCCACGTGGGAGGCAGAAAAAGAGATGAAGGAAAAGTACCCCCATTTGTTTGATCAAGCTTAGTAGAAATTAGGCGATCCTTCTACTCCTAGTAACTATTGTCTTGTCCAAGTTGTTTCCCTCTTAGTGTTAGTCAAGTTTCCTTCATTTGGTAATGAGTTGTATGTGTTGTTACCTTGGGTCACTTAAACCTTTCTTGATAAATGGAAGCCTTAGAAAGATTCATGTGTTAAGTAAACAACTAATAGTAAGTGTAGATTGATAATGGTTTGTTTATGTGTACATGGTGTATTGAGACAGTTAAATAAGGTAAGGACTCATTGAATTAGCTAGTTTATGCGCAAATGTAACAATGTGATAGAATATGTGTGATCGTTGAGGTAAGGAAGTGTATACAAGCTGGGAAAGTGTTGTAATTGTGTATTGTTGTTGGAATGTATTTCGGGGGCTCTCTAACAGGTGGATATGTCCATATTACAAAGAAAACTCTGGCGAAAATTTCGGAAATTTAAGGAGTTAGCCAAATTCGTGGCTATTGATATATTTCATGATGTGAACAAACTGAAGTTACATAAGGAAGGCTAGTGAATGGACCTCAATCCTCATTCGAGGACGAATGCTCCTAAGGGGGGGAGAATGTAAGGCCCCGAAAATTTTTTTCGAGTTATTTAAGATTTCGTCGTGCTAATGTAGGCTACATTGTTTTATCTCGTGTGCAAATAAGGATTCATAATATTATGGATACTAATTAGATAGTTTAATAAGGGTATAAGTCTTATTATAAGTGATTTGGGGTCTAAGGAGAGGCCTAAGCCTAATCCAAGATGGAAAATTGCATATTAGACGAAATCTGTAAAAGAGTGCGCACAAGACCTCACTTTGAACGATCATATCTCCAGTTATATAATGAGTTGTGTGAGGATCAACCTATCAAATTAAAGCCCTTTGAGTCTAGTTTCCAACGCAACAAACCGTTCGTCATTCGGAGGTGTATACAGAAAGTTATGATCATTTTACTCGTCAGGTGTCAGATGCGCGAAGTCCTGCGCGAAGTGGACTTCGCGCACACTTCGCGCACCTTAGGCAGAATGCTCAGGAAAATGCGCGAAGTCATGCGTGAAGCTTGCACACTTCGCGCACCTGGGCAACACTTCGCGCACCTGGATAGTTTTAATACCCCAAAGACCGGCCTAGAGTGTTCCAAACTCATTTTTGGGGTTATGACTTGCTCTCTCAAGAGGGTTTCATCCCAAACTTCATCCCTATGATCTAAGGTAAGATTTTATAGTTCTTTGAGTAATTTCTACCCCTTAAACACTTATACTAACAAGGATTAATCTTCAAAATCCTTAGATTTTCCTTCTAATTCTTGAATTCTTCAAGAACACCTCAAGTGGAGATTCTTAAAATTCTTACTACAAGAGGTATGTCTATCATCTCCAACTACTCTATGGTGATTATTTATGTAAGATACATACATTAGAACTCATGGGAGGGTGATTGGGAGCCATGGGTTCCTAACCTAGGTTATGTTAGTATTGTAGAGGTTGTGAGATGTGTTATTGAGGTATGATTCTTGGTATGGTAGTGTTATGTATGCATGCTTGTGCAAATAGAGTTGTGGGAAGATTGATGAACATAAATAAGTAAAGATAGGGTTAGGGAATGAAGTAATTCTTGAAAAGGGGATTTGAAATCAAGATGCACAACTAGTATTTGATAAAATGCTCAAATGAGCTAGTTTCATGAATATCTTTCTAATATGTGTTTAATTTTGTTATGTCTCATAGTAGATTGGAATTGCTAGAGTTTTTGGAGTGTTGTAGTAACTTAAGGAAAGCTCAATCGAGGTATGTATGGCTAATTTTGATTCTTGTAAAATCGCCCAAATGTGTGCGAATTATTTTGGCATGTGTCAAATTGAGAAATTGTACGTAATTCTTTGATTCCCTTGTTGAGCATTCGATTAATGTTGAACTACGTGTGGTGTGGTATGAAATATGAATTGAAAGATAAAAAGGTAATCGAGATTGGTAAAGAATTGGGAACAACCATTGTGATGGCATATTTGGCTTATTGTGGAAGGAATTTGAAACACCTTAATTGTGGTAAATTGTTGAACATGATTATGTGGGCATTCTGGATTTTGGAATACTTGTAACTTGGTTTTGATATTGGCTTGAGAAGTAATTGAGAACATGAACCAATGTGTAAGTTGCTTATTTGAACTTGTTGAAATTGTGTGTAGTACCTTATCTGTTGTTTGAAATTGTTGTGTTTTCAACTGTAAGGCGGGGTCGTGTTGCGCGCCGCAACGTGGGGAAATAAGGTGTGGGTTGGGGTGATAAGGGTGGCCGAGGTAATAAGGGTGGTCGGGGGCAATAAGGGTGGAAAGCGATCGAAATCGCTATTGAAAATTGATACAAAATCATTAATATGAAATTGTGAAAGGAGACAGCAGGAGAGTTTGCAACCTGTGAGGCACTGATTGCCCCTATGTTTGACTACTTGCAATTTATGGATTGGTTGTTGTTCTATTTGTGGACTTTAAACGTGCTTGTGTTGAGGCTTATCTGAAATGAGTAAAAGGTTGGAAACATGGTTAGTTAGCTTAATTGACTTCTTGATGTAATCTATTGGCTGTCTTAACACGGTGATTCTTGTTTAATGGCTCGAGTTTACTTGGGACAAAGTTTGTCCATACATACCAGTACAATTCAAGTGTACTGACGTCCCTTTTGCCGAGGACGCTACATTCGTGTCATAATTGTAGGTGGATCTGTAGCAGGCACTTCAGCACATCGGCAGTAGTATCCTTCATCCTCCACTGCCCGTTTTTGGTGAGCCCCTTTCTTCCTCGGGGCCTTGTGTGTGGTTCATGCCACTTCGGTTTAGATTTCATTTTGGTTTTGTAAGGTATAGCCGGAGCCTTGTTACCGGCAAGTATTGTATTTCTCTTTTTGTATCCTAGAGGCTCCGTAGACATGTAAACTGTGGGGTTGCGGCCTATGTATATGTATGTCGGGCGTTGTAAATGTAAATTGTGAACTTGTTAGTAAATCAATCACATGGTTATGTTTATGCATTGTGAAATCAGTCATTATTGGCAAGATATTTGGTTAATGAGTAATAATCGACACAGGGGTAACGCGTGGGATATAAAGGCACCCAGGTCCGCTTGACTGGGGCTACTCGGTCAGGCGCCGGTCATGTCCCTCGATTTGGGGCGTGACAAACTTGGTATCAGAGCCTAAGGTTTGTAAAGTGTCTTAGGATGTCTCGGAGCCGTGTCTAGTAGTGCTCTTCTTATAGGTGTGTTGTCGACCACATCATATAAGTAGGGGGCTACACGGACATTTAGGAATATTACCCTTCTTCAACATTCCAAATCGTGCGATAAAGCTTGACTATAATATTGTTTTATAACACGTGCGTTGAGATGCAAGGTAAGTTTAAATGCTCTTTCGTCTGTTTCATGTAGTGTTGTCATATGTCATGACCAATGGGAAAAGACATGGGTATTATGGAGATTGCACATGTATCTTGTTGAATAAACAGTATGAATATATATATATAGTATAAGTACATAGTACTACAAGTATGCTTTATTTGAGGAAAGGATTAAAAGTGATTACCCGCACGAAGAGGCATTGATTTGATAATTGATATGTAAGTTTGAGTAGCACACGTGGTTAGTGCGAGAAGTATATAATTGATCGCAAGGTGTGAAATAATATTGGTTATATAAGCACGTGATATATGGTAGAAAGACTAAGAGATTAATGGTCAGAGTGTAAGTCTCTCACATGAGTTAAAAAGTTATGAAATGAGACTCAATTGGACCCTAGGTGAGAAAACCCTTGTCTTACGAACGTTATAAGGACCCAGAAATGCACGAGGTTGCGTTACACTCATAAAGGATATGCGTGGGGACTTGGAATCCCATACCTACATGGCTGAATAGGAATAGGGAACTTATGAGACCAATACTATGGTGACTTAAATTTTCCTAATAGTCGAGTATATATAAGAGGGATAGATATATGAGGCATATGTTGCTAAAGTTTCTACACTCAAGACTTGTGTGAAGATCCAGGACATTCGCCCCATGTGGGAGAGGGAGGGCCATCGTGAGGCTACTTAAATACAATGAAACAAGAGTGAGACCATGTAGCTATGATATTTGAATATTTTGGTGAAGACAGGTGTGGTCTAGAAAAGAGATAATGGGTAACATGACTCTCTGAAAGAATATGCTAATGATAGACAACTAGCATCCCAAGAGATTAAGGAATGTAAATTCTTCACGCATGGCAATGTGAATGATAGGGTCAACGATTCTAGAAAATAAGAGTATGTTTGTAAAGAGACTTTTACTTGTTAGAAGGACAGGAGAAATGGAACCCAAGGAAGTACCATATGTCAAATGTGAAAGATTGTGAGTACTTGGAATGGGCTAATAATAGATTTGTGATTTAAACAAAGTTTCGGGATACTAAGAAAGCCAGAACGAGTGGGAGAAATAAATGTGTTGCCACAACAACCCAAGATGGTAATTGGGGCTTGATAGAGAGCCTCTAAAGAGTCTTACAAATAGATAAGTGTTGAGTGATGTTCAGACGAACACTCTTTGCTACATATATCCCAATAAGAGTTAAGAGGTGAGCCGGATGAAATACCTAAGTTAATGGACCACGTAATATATGGAAGAGTGCGTGGCTATTCGCTAACTAGGAAGAATGAGGTGAGAAGAAATGGGGGAAAAACCTTTAAATTGAGATGGTCATGGTTATCTAAAACAATTTTTGCATCAGAATGGTGGACTCACTTAGGGCACAAGTGTTAATAAAAATTATAAGGGATTAACCGCAATGCAACCGACTTGGGTGACACTGAATATCAACTAAAGGGTCTAGAGATAGTTCGTGTCTACACACAATGGGAAGCGAGATTATCGTTGGTGAAGTTGTGGTACTGTAAAATGATTAAACAAGATATAATGATTTTTCAAGTTCACGGGAGGCAGACAAATGTGTGGGACAATAAAGCTATTAACTATGCACTATCCGCAAAACAGGATGGGAATGAAAGGTTCGGAATAGATTGAAAGAGGATGAACACTCGTGACGGACTAGACATGTTTAGCATGATAAATCTTAAGCCGCAATATCAGGGGAACTTTATTGGTAACTATAACATAGGGAATAAGGCGAGTTATTCATCGGAGATAGAATCAAGTGGACTATGCCTTACACTTAAGAGTAAAACCAAAAGTTGTTGTTGAAGGATTGAGGAGGATTTAAAGTTTCAGAGAATACCCTTCTCGGGCTAGTGACACTTCCTAAATCATATGCATATAAAGGTTGTTGATATATGTTTTAAGAGGTGTTTAACCGTAAGGAGGGATGGTAGGAATTGCCATTAATAATGGGTTCAACGCCACCTACTATGGCGTTGAACCTGACAGATTAGTTCAACGCTATAGTAGATGGCGTTGAACATAAACGTCTGTTATGTTCAATGCCACCTACTGTGGCGTTGTATATACTTATGTTTTTGTTTTTTTTAACCTATTTTCGATATAATTTTTTTTTAACAATGCTTTGGTTCCGGATTCTTTTATGACCGCATAAAAAAGAATATTTTTTCTTAAATTTGAAAATAGTTTATTTTAATTTAATTTTTTGTTTTATCTCTAATGGCTAAATATTATCGTAAAAGTTTTATATAGATACATATACATAAATGTTATGATGTATTCCCTCCGTTTCAATTTATGTGAATCCATTTGATGGGCGCAGAGTTTAACAAAAAAGAGAAGACTTTTGAATTTTATAATGTAAAATGAGACACATATATTTTGTGTAGCAATAAGTTATTGCATAAAGGTAAATTATTTCCAAATATGGAAAAAGATCATTCGTTTTCTCACAAACTAAAAAAAATAGATTCAAAATAAATTGAAACAGAGAAAATATTTAAAATCATAAGTTTTAAAAGTATTTATTCCCCCTTAAGTTTTGTACCTAGTAAAATAAGATTACTATTCTCTCCCTTTTTAATGGGATTGTTACACAAGCCTTCTAAATTAAATATTCACTTTTTCTAGCCAGTATATAGGTTATATAATTATTATATATAGTTATTGTTAAGTTTTTTTATTTATTTAATTCATATATTAAATACTTAAAAGATGGTGAATGAGAAATTGAGGGAAATAAAATTTTGAGTGAAATTTTAATTTCCCCTTGGCAAATGAACATTGTCCCATATTAAAGAGGAAGAGTTTATGGGTATATAAGCAATTCCTCTTCTTTTAGCTCTTAAAGAGTTGAGAAGAAGGCAAACCTCGCGTCGTTGTTGTCGTCGCTCGGCTCGGCTCGGCTCGGCTACGGCTACGGCTTCGGATTGATCGATTTATTGATCAATTTTTTGGACCAAAATTTATTTGTTAATAGTAAAATATTAAACATAAATATTATTAAATATTTATTTTAAGTAGAATATTAATATTAAATCCTTCAATCCGTTTTTCTGTTTTGGTAACAAAAAATTTACTACCTTTCAATTTTTCCTTTTTATTGTTGAGTAAATGACCATTTATGTAATGGCATTTATGCTGTGGCCGTTTTGCAAAAACAAACATTCTGAAGTGTTGCAACTCTTCAGTCAGCCCAACTTTGGGTATAAATAAAACACTATTCTGCTTAAAATTTTACTATAATTTTATGAGTTTCTCCTCCTTCTTCTACATACTTTTAGCATCAAACAAAGCAACAGTAAGTGTGATTTGCTACTGAACTTTGTGTTCGCTGAAACACTACGGTTTGAAGTACCACTACACTAGTGTGTATTCGTTCTATCAAGGGAGGAAATAATCCATAACCTTGAGTACTATGAGGGGATTAAAGGAAACACTGTGAATTCAGTAGGCTCGAATTGGTTTTCTGTTATTTAGTTGTTCATTTCTGTTTATGTTCATTTATATTTCCTAAACTATTTTACAAATACAGTATACTAACAAGCTTAATAAATTTAATATATTTTCTGTATTTGTACTTACTATTTCTGGAGAGTAAAACCTTTGTGATTTTGTACAATATTAAAATGTACGTGATTTTAACGTTTGTATCATTCTTTTACAGAAATGACTAATGAGAATGAGAACCAAGTTGTTCCAATGGTGATTGCCAATGTCTCAACGAGCCGAACAACACTGACAGCATTGGCAATGACGGAGAAACCCAGAAAATTTTTCGGGATTGACTTCAAGCGCTGGCAGCAAAAGATGTTCTTCTATTTGACTACTCTAAGTCTCTAGAAGCTCATCAAGGAAGATGTTCTTCTGCTGTCCGATGAAACTTCAGAAACTAAACGCCTTCTCGTAATTGAGGCGTGGAAGCATTTAGATTTTTTGTGCAAGAATTATATTTTTAGCGGGCTGGAGGATGCTTTGTATAACGTCTGCAGTGGCGTGGAAACATCAAAAGAACTGTGGACTGCGCTTGAAAAGAAATACAAAACCGAAGATGCCGGATTGAAAAAGCTTGTTTGGTTGAGAATCGAAGAGGAATTGCAAGTGATTATTCGCGATCTCTTTGCTGAAGGTATAAATCAAATTAATATTGATGTTGAAAGTAGTAATCTTAATATTTTTACTAACAGAAATTTCGTTGAAGTTCTTGTCATCAATGAAGCATTTCAAGTAGTGGCGATGATTGAGAAGTTGCCTCCTTTGTGAAAGGACTTCAAAAACTACTTGAAACACAAACGCAAGGTGATGTCCCTTGAAGTTCTCATTGTTTGGTTGAGAATCGAAGAGGACAACAAAGCTACTGAAAAGAGAGGCCGTGGAAACTCAACAATAATGGGAGCAAATATTGTTGAAGAGAACAAAAGAGGAAAAAGGCTTCAGGATCGAAATACAACCCAAGCAAGAAGCGGTTTAGTGGAAACTGCTATAACTGTGAAAAAATTGGACACAAATCTACGGAGTGTCGTGCTCCAAAAAAGACAAGAAGAAGGGTCAAGCAAATATGACTGAAAAGTATGATGATGTTCATGACTTATACGACATGCATTCCGAATGCAATTTGGTGGGCAATCCTAAAGGGTCAAGAAAATATGATTGAAAAGCATGATGATGTTCATGACTTATACGACATGCATTCCGAATGCAATTTGGTGGGCAATCCTAAAGAGTGGTGGATTGATTCTGGAGCCACTCGCCATGTTTGTGATGTTAGAGAAGCTTTTACTACTTATGCTCCTGTTGGACCCGATGAGACGATTGCTATGGAAATGCTTCAAAGGCCAAGGTTGAAGGATGTGGGAACATATTTCTCAAAGTGACTTCCAGGAAAGTGGTGACTTTGAACAACGTCCTTCATGTTCCCGAGATTAGGAAGAATTTAGTCTCTACTGGACTTCTTGTTAAGAATGGTTTTAAATGTATTTTTTCGAAAATGTTGTAATAAGTAGAATGAAATGTTTGTAGGAAAAGGTTACCTCACTAAGGACCTTTTCAAGCTGAATGTAATGGTTGTTGAAAATAATAATAAAATTTTACTTATTAGAGTCAACAGAATTATAGCATATACGTTTGGTCATGTCAATTATAAAGCCTTACAGAAAATAATTAATTTGAAAGTATTTCCCAAGTTTGAATGTGAGAAATCAAAATGTCAAGTATGTGTGGAATCTAAGTATGTTAAACATCCTTATAAGTTGGTTGAAACGAATTCAAATCCTTTAGACTTAATTCACACAGATATCTGTGACATGAAGTCAATAATATCTCGTGGAAGAAAGAAGTATTTCATAACTTTTATTGATAATAGTACTCGATATTGCTATGTTTACTTACTTAATATAAAGATGAAGTAATAGACGCATTCAAGCAATACAAAAATAAAGTTTAAATGCAACTTAACAAGAAAATCAAAATGATAAGAAGTGATAGGGGTGGTGAATATGAATCTCCTTTCCAACAAATATGTTTAGAAAATAGAATTATTCATCAAACAACTGCCCCTTACACGCCCCAATCCAATGGGATTGCAGAAAAAAAGAGTCATTTCTTTAAGGAGGTGATGAATGCATTATTGATAAGTTCTGGTTTGCCACATAACTTGTGGAGGGAAGTCGTTCTTACGGCTAGCCGAATACTAATTCGAGTACCCCCATAGCAAAACACAATCCATTCTATATAAAAAATAGAAAGAAAGTAAGCCCAAGTTGAATTATTTTGAAGTGTGGCAAAAGTGCAAGTTCCTAAACCCAAACGGGTAAAAATAGAACCAAAAACTGTTGATTATAATTTCATAGGATATGTGACTAATAGTAAAACATATTGATTTCTGGTTCATAAATTAGAAAATCTTGACATCCATAATAATATGGTTATAGAATCAAATAATGCTGAATTATTTGAAAATATATATCATGTAAAAGGAATGTGAGTCGATTGGTGAAGGATATAAATGACCTCGGGAAGAAACAAAAGAAAGTACACTTAATTAGGAGGATCCAAGACTTAGTAAACGTCAAAGAGCGTCTACTTTATTAGGACCAGATTTTGTGACTTTCTTATTGGAAAATGAGCCTCAAACATTTAAAGAAGCTATGTCTTCTTTGGGTCATTGTTATGGAAATAGGCAGTCAATATTGGAATAGAATCCGTATTGAACAACCATATATGAGAATTGGTTGACCTTCCTCTTAGGAATAAATCGTTGAGTTCGAAATGGATCTTTAAGAGGAAAATGAAATATGATAGAACTATTGACAAAAATAAGGCAAGACTTGTGGTCAAAGGGTATAGACAACGAGAAAGTCTTGACTATTTTGATACATACTCTCCAGTTACAAGAATTCAGTCCATACGAACGTTAGTAGCGTTAGCTGCAGTTTCTGGTCTTGAAATTCATCAAATGGATGTTAAGACAACCTTCTTAAATGGAGAGTTGGAGGAAGAAATCCATATGGGACAACCTGAAGGGTTTGTGGTTCCAGGTAAAGAAATGAGGGTCTGTAGACTTGTTAAGTCCCTTTATGGATCAAATCAAGTACCCAAACAATGGCATGCGAAATTTGACCAAACAATATTGTCAAATGGATTTAAGATAAATAAATGTGATAAATGTATGGATGATATGCTCATAATGAGTAATGACATTGCCAACATAAATGCTATTAAGCGTATGCTAACTAGCAAGTTTGATATAAAAGACTTGGGAGTTGCTGATTTAATTCTAGGAATTAAGATCCATAAGACTTCTCAACGACTGGCATTGTCACAATCTCATTATATTAAGATAGTACTTGAAAAATTCAAGCACGTGGGTTTTAAAGTTACAAAGACTCGAACTGATGTGAATCTTGCATTTGCAAAGAACAAATGCCAAAGCATATCACAATTGGATTATGCTCGTGTGTTGGGTTGCTTAATGCACATCATGAATTGTATACGACCAGATATAGTTTGTGCTATAAGTAAATTGAGTCGATATACGAGCAATCCAGGTTAATCTCATTGGATGGCCATGAAACGCGTTTTGGGGTATTTAGTACATACCCAGGACTTTGCTTTGCACTACAGTAAATATCCTGCGGTCATTAAGGGATACTGTAATGCGAATTGGATTACCGGATCAACTGATTCCAAGTCCACAAGTAGATATATATTCACTATTGGCGGAGGAGCGGTATCTTGGAAGTCGTCCAAATAAACTTGTATTGCCCGCTCTACAATGGAGGCTGAATTCATAGCCTTAGATAAAGCCGTTGAAGAAGCTGAATGGCTCCGAATTTTTTTGGAAGATATTCCTTTTTGGGCTAAATCGTTGGCACCAATGGAAAACCTGTCTGACTAATAAGAAGAAAGAGGCAAGCCAAAACCTACTTCTAACAAGTTGCTGGATCGAAGTAGTACATTATACATCTACCAGCCATACATTGTGATAGTCAAGCGCTAATTGGAAGGGCTAGGAGCGTTATGTATAATGGTAAATCTCGTCATATACGACGAAGACATAAAATCGTTAGATAATTACTCTCTAGAGGAATTATCACGTATGGCAATGTAAAGTCAAGTGATAATGTGTCATATCCACTTACTAAAGGCCTAACTAGAGAGGTAGTTAAGAAGTCCTCAAGGGGAATGAGACTGTGGCCGAGAAAAGTCATAGTGGAAGTAACTCTACCTAGAATAATGGAGATCCCAAGATCAAGGTTCAAAGATATCAAACAAAGTCATTAATGACAGTTCAACATTGTCAACTAAAGTTTTGGTCCATTCTTGCGATGAGACAATGTTCTGTACCAAGGATAAAATATTAAGGCTTTTTAATAATTTCTAAATTTGATATGGGGTATATCAAATAGTGTATCTACGAGATGACATATTTAGGAATTACCTATGTAAGCGTGAGTGTTAGCCGCTTCAAGAAGAACTTTGTAAGGCCAGTTCTCTACGCACCTATGAAACGAGGCGGTGTTCATGGATGAAACGAACACAACAATGAGAATCAAAGACGGTTACTAGTTGGTTGTGTGACTTGTGGTTGTCTAAGTATACCAAAGTTCGACGGTTCAAAGATATCAAATCTACCGATTGATCGAGTATATCCGACATAAGTTCACTACTGAAACTTCAAAGGGAAATTTACTTATCCAGATGCAATTAATCCTTGCTTGCGAATTACACAGTTTTTCATGCATACTTCCATATTATAGCCATTCCCCATTCATGTGGGGGATTATTGGGTTTTTTTATGCATTTAATTAATATATTAAATACTTAAAAGAGAGTGAATGAGAAATGGAGGAAAATAAAATTTTGAGTAAAATTGTAAGTTTCCCCCTTGGCAAATGGACATTGTCCCATATTGGAAGAGGAAGAGGGGTTTTATGGGTATACAAGTAATTGCTCTTCTTCTAGCTCTTAAAGAGTTGAGAAGAAGGCAAGCCTCACAACACCGTCGTCGTCGTCGCTCAACTCGGCTTCGGCTACGGCTATGGCTTCGGATTCGGATTCAAATTCGAATTCGAATTTGGATTTGGGAAAATGATCAATTGATTGATTAACTTTTTGGACCAAAATTTATTTGTTAATAGTAAAATATTAATAGAAATATTATTAAATATTTATTTTAATAACATAATATTAATATTAAAATAAATATTAATATTAAATCCTCCAATCCATTTTTTCTGTTTTCATAACAGAAAATTAACTACCCTTCAATTTTTCCTCTTTATTGTTGAGTAAATGGCCATTTATGTAATGGCATTTATGCTATGGCTTTTTTGCATAAACAATCATTCTGAAGAGTTGCACCTCTTTAAATTTCTGCCCAACTATGGCTATAAATACAACACTATTCTGCTTAGGATTTTACTACGATTTTCTGAGTTTCTCCTCCTTCTTCTACATACGTTAGCATCAAACAAAGCAACAGTAAGTGGAATTTGCTATCGAACTTTGTATTCGCAAAAATACTGGGGTTTGAAGTACCACTACACCAGTGTGCAATTCGTTCTATCCTGGGAGGAAATAATCCATAACCTTGGGTACTAGGAGGAGATTAAATTCCTTAAGGAAACACTGTGAATTCAGTAGTCTCGAATTGGTTTTCTGTTATTTCTTTATTCATTTCTGTTTATGTTTATTTCTATTTATGTTCATTTATATTTCCAGAATTATTTTACAAATACAGTATAGTAACAATTATATACATATTATATATGAATTTTACATATATTATGTATACATTCGCCGACTATTTCTAGTCAGTATACAATGAATATACATAGTTATACACATATTATATATGAATTTTACATATATTACACATTCGCTGGTTATTTTTAGTTTAAGAAATTAGATGGTGGCTACTTTGTTTAATTCTTCTTTAATCTATGTGTCTTACTTCTTATAAAATTTATTTAAAAATATCATATTTTTATATTAGTACCGTAAATTTTGAATTCCGGTGTTTCTTTTGTCCTTAATAATGACAGCTCATTTATAGAAATGACATTATATGTTTAAAACCAAAAATTCAAAAGATATTCTTATTATGTTATACAATAGTTTAGTTTAAACTCACATGATTCTTTCATTTATTACATATTTAAAATTGACAATTAAAAAGATATTCTTTGTTTGTTACACCAATAGTTTAATTTAAATCATAAGATCATCAACATTATGTTTTGTTTTTTTAAAATTTTATGGTCAATCAAAATAGGATGCATATAATGAAACAAAGAATAATAGAAACCCTACAGATATTTTTAAGTGTCTTATCACGGAACATGACAATCAAAAATTATATTTTAGAATTTTTTTAAAAATGATTTACTCACTTTTTCGGGTATTGCTCTATTCGTTTACTGAATTGTTGATTTGACTTTCCATAAAAAGGAGCTCCTCACTTCAATAGAGAAGTTGAAGTCAAGATGTCAGATCTCCAAATTTTATGTAAAATACTTTTATTTTTCTCTTAAGAATTTTAAAAAGTGGAAGTGCACTTCCGCCATGTCTTTATATTAAAAAATGAATACAGCTAAAACATTATATTAATTGTTACTTATGACATACTAAAAGGAAAAATTAATACAGAATTTGCATGACGGAAATAAAATGCAGACATGAAGTAAGAAAATTATATTTAAATACAGTGCAAAATACAAATAGTTCACTCTATTCGTAAATATAAATAATGTAATGTAAACGGATTGAGGAAATTTTGGGACAAATAAACTTCAATATTCAAATCATTATTTTGTATAAGACTGTATTTGTAAAATAATTTTGGAAATATAAATAAATACAAATAAAAATGTGCATAAACAGAAATGAAAGAAAAAACCAATTCGAGCCCACTGAATTCACAGTGTTTCCTTAAGGAATTTAATCTCCTCCTAGTACCCAAGGTTATGGATTATTTCCTCCCACGATAGAACGAATTACACACTGGTGTAGTGGTACTTCAAACCCCAGTATTTCAGTGAACACAAAGTTCGGTATCAAATCACACTTACTTTTTGCTTTCTTTGTAGTGAAAATATGCAGAAGAAAGGAGGAGAAACTCAAAAAATGCGAAGTGAAATTTTGAGCAGAATAATATTGTATTTATAGCCAAAAGCTGGGCTGAAATCTGAAGAGGTGCAACTCTTCAGAATGGTTGTTTCTGCAAAACTGTCACAGCATAAATGTCATTGCATAAATGGCTATTTACTCAACAATAAAGAGGAAAAATTGATGGGTAGTTAATTTTCTGTTACAAAAATAGAAAACTGAAATTTAGATTTAATATTAATATTTATTTAATATTAATATTCTGTTATCAAAATAAATATTTAATAACATTTCTGTTAATATTTTACTATTAACAAATAAATTTGGTCCAAAAATTTAATCAATCAATCGATCATTTGACCAAATCTAAATGCAAATCCAAATGCAAATCCAAATCCAACTCCAAATCCAAATATGAATTTGAAGCTAAAGCCGAGTCGAGCGAGCGAGCGACGACGACGGCGCGAGGCTTGCTTTCTTCTCAACTCTTTAAGAGCTAGAAGAAGAGTAATTGCTTATATACCCATAAAAAACCTCTTCCTCTTTCGATATGGGACAATGCCCATTTACCAAGGAGGGGGAACTTGAAATTTCACTCAAAATTTTTATTTTCCTCCATTTCCCCATTCACCCTCTTTTAAATATTTAATATATTAATTAAATACATAAAAAACCCAATAATCCCCCACATGAATAGGGAATGACTATATCACGAAAAGTATGTATGAAAAACTGTGTGATTCGCAAGTAAGGATTAACTACATCTCGATAAGTATGTTTCCCTTTGAACTTTCCGTAGTGAACTTATGTCAGATATACTCGATCAATCGGTAGATTTAATATTTTTGAATCGTCGAACTTTGGTGTATATATAGACAATCACAAGTCACACAACCAACCCTTAACTGTCTTTGGTTCTCATTGTTGTGTTCGTTTCAGCCATGAACACCGCCTGATTTCATAAGTGCGTAGAGAACTGGCCTTACAAAGTTCTCCTTGAAGCGGCTAATACTTCACACATACATAGGTGATTCCTAAACATGTCATCCCATATATACACTATTTGATATACGCCGTATCAAATTTAAAAATTATTAAAAAGTCTTAATGCTTTATCCTTGATATTGAACATTGTCTTATACGAGAATGGACCAAAAGTTTATTTGATAATGTTGAACCGTCAGAAATGAGTTTGTTTGATCTCCTTGAACCTAGATCTTAGGATCTCCAGTCATTTAGGTAGAGTTGCCGCCACTATGACTTGTTCTCGGCCACAGTCCCATTCCCCATGATGATTTCTAAACTACATATCTAGTTAGGCCTTTTGTAAGTGGATCCGCCACATTATTTCTTGAATTTACACAATCAATCGTGATTATTCCTCTAAAGAGTAATTGTCTAACTGTTTTATGTCTTCGTCGTATATGATGAGATTTACCGTTATATATAATGCTCCCAGCCCTTCCAATTGCCTCTTGACTATCACAGTGTATGCATATTGGTGCGAAGGGTTTGAGCCAAAATAGAATATCTTCCAAGAAATTCTAGATCCATTCATCTTCTTCACCGGCTTTATCCAAGGCTACGAACTCAGTCTCCATTGTAGAGCGGGCAATACAAGTTTGTTTGGACGACTTCCAAGATACTGCTCCTCCACCAATGGTGAATACATATCCACTTGTGCACTTGGAATTAGTTGATCCGGTGATCCAATTTGCATCACAGTATCCCTCAATGACCGCAGTATATTTATTGTAGTGCAAAGCAAAGTCCTGGGTATGTACTAAGTACCCCAAAACTCGTTTCATGGCCATCTAATGTGATTGACCTGGATTGCTCGTATATCGACTCAATTTACTAATAGCACAGGTTATATCTAGTCGTGTATAATGTACATTAAGCAACCCAACACACGAGCATAATCCAATTGTGATATGCTTTGGCCTTTGTTCTTTGCTAATGCAAGATTCACGTCAATTAGAGTCTTTGCAACTTTAAAGCCCAAGTGCTTGAATTTTTCAAGTACTATCTTGATATAATGAGATTGTGACAACGCTAGACCTTGAAAAGTCTTATGGATCTTAATTCTCAGAATTAAATCAGCAATTTCCAAGTCTATCTTAATTCTCAGAATTAAATCAGCAATTTCCAAGTCTTTCATATCAAACTTGCTAGTTAGCATACACTTAGTAGCATTTATATTGGCAATGTCATTACTCATTATGAGCATATCCATCCACATATAAGCAAAAAATGACTATGTGATTTTGAACATTTTTAATGTACACATATTTATCACATTTTATTTATCTTAAACCCATTTGACAACATTGTTTGGCCAAATTTCGCATGTCATTATTTGGGTGCTTGTTTTAATCCGTAAAGGGACTTAACAAGTCTACAGACCTTCTTTTCTTTACCTGGAATCACAAACCCTTTTGGTTGTTCCATGTAGATTTTTTCCTCCAACTCTCCATTTAAGAGGGCCGTCTTAACATCCATTTGATGAATTTCAAGACCATAAACTGCAGCTAACGCTACTAATGTTCGTATGGACGTAATACTTGTAATTGGATAGTATGTATCAAAATTATCAAGACTTTCTCGTTGTCTATACCCTTAATTTGACCACAAGTTTTGCTTTATATTTGTCAATAGTTCCATCATCTTTCATTTTCCTCTTAAAGATCCATTTAGAACCCAACGGTTTATTTCCAGGAGGAAGATCAACCAATTTCCATGTATGGTTGTTCAATATGAATTCTATTTCACTATTGACTGCCTCTTTCAATAACAATGATTCCGAAGAAGACATAGCTTCTTTAAATGTTTGAGAACTTAAATAAGGTTGTAATTTCCTTCCTTTGCTAAGTCGAATAACGGATTCATTTGATTTTGAAACTGATGTTTTCTCTCTTCCCTTATTCATTATGGAGCTCTAATTAAAATCTTAACATTTTGTAATAAATGAGTTCTTATAACTACAACAATATATAGAGAGAAAGGTAAAAAAAAAAAAGATAAATACAATGATTGGCCAATGAAAGGTGCCAAGTTACCTTTTGTACGAAGTTATTATTATATTACAAAATGATACTTTGATTTTTTGTGATAGGAAGAAATGAAAACAAAAATAAAAACTATAGTAATAAGAAAGCGATAATTGAACTACTGCAATAATTGACGTGTGAAATATTCTTTAGGACATAATATAACTCAAGAAATATAAGATAATTATGATTGTATAAGACAAAATTCAAATATGACCGACTACCTATGAGATTTTTATAAATGGTTGCTAATACGGGTAGATCAATGTCTCAAAATCAAGTTTCCACCATATGCAAAAACAATCATGCGCAAACATTAAATTAAAAGATTTATGAAATTCTAAATATACATTGTCTTCATCACTCATGGGTATTAAAAAAAATTAAAATATGATAAAATAGTAATGCAATATTCTTGTAAAAGAAAATCTGTCTTTACTAATTAGACATCTTTGTATGTCTCGTTGAAGGGCCGGCTTGGCTCAGCGGTAAGCTTGCTTGCCGTGGAGTGTCAGGTCGCGTGTTCGAATCAGCCTCTCTGTAAAGCAGGGTAAGGCTGCCTAGAGTATTCTCTTCCCCAGACACCCACGAAGTGGGTATTGAACTGGGTCAGCCCTTTGTATGTCTCGTTTAACATTTTATAAACAAAAAAAAAGTTAGGCACAAAACGGAAAAAAAAAATCAATAATAGAGATCGAACGACAAAAAAGTAAGAATGCAAGAAATTAGAGGAAGAAGGAATTTGAAAACTGTAAGTTCAAAGAGGAAAAAGCAAAAGGAAGAGGAGGTAATATAATATATGGCTGGTTTATGGTACAATTTGAACAAATTAGTAACAAAACTTACTAAATATTTTTAGGATGATTCTCATTTGCTTTTTGGCAATACCACAATTCATCAATGGCGAGATTAGGAGTTGAGATTGGCAGGTATCTTGAGTATCTATTCATTGCAAATTCTTGGGATTCTTCAGAAATTGTTAAAGAGATAGGCTAATGAAGTAGTACCATGAACATGAGATATACAAACATATCTATATGGTGAGATGTGAAAAATGTGGTGGTGAGATTTTAAATTTTAATTGTGAGAAACCGTTACAAATTCTATAATTAAGTGTGGACCTTTATATTTCAAAACTCATCGGACAGTTATAAGTTATAACTTGCAACAGAAAAAGTTAAATACAATGTTTATGACCTCTTAAAGATAAAATGGATTAATGTTACGTCATTTAATCATACTTAATTAAGGTAGAATATAATTAATCATTTAATTAGGAAATAAGGATAAAAAATAGAGTAAACCTCAAAAAAAGGAGATAAAAGATAAATATGAATAGAGGCTATAGAGAGGTGCCATATTATCTTGTTTATGCTTAGCTTTATATTAGATAGATATATATAGATATAGATTTGAGATAAAATAAAATAAATAGATCAACGAATAAATGAAAGATAAGTAGCAAAAATAGAAATAGAAAAAGAAAAATTGTTTTATTTCTCTTTGCTAATAAAGAGAAAGATTGTTAAAGCAAAGAGAAGTAATGTATAGAAAAACTAACCTAGATATACGTGAAAACACATCCTCTACCTTTTACTTTTCTCAAATCCCAAATGAATACAGATTTAGATTCTCTTTCAGAACTATATACTACACTTTTATTTTTTGTCCTTGGGATTTCATTAACTTTTTAATTTCCTACTAAGATTGATGACGTCAAAAAATACAGTTGCAACTGTCATCATGATGTCAAAGTTGCTCCAGTAACGGCCATGAATCGATTTGGATTGGACTAATCCCTCTCAATTCGTGAATATTACGATATAGCCCAATACAATTTCGGGCCGCAGGCATCTGGTTTTTTTAGCAATTTATGCAAATTATTTATTGAGCTTAAACTAGTGGAAAATTATCAGTTATGTCATTTATAAGTAGCTCATTAAAAGAATTATTCAAGTAATAAAATATTATTAATATTAGTTAAAATAGCCAATTAGCTATTTATCGCAAAAAAAATCAAATTTTTGCTTTGTTTTGAGTGTGTGTTATTAGAATAGACTAGGCACAACCTAATTAAGGAGCTTGAATCTCAATTTTGGGATGATTTGGTGAAGTTTTGTGGTGGTTTGATTTAAAATTTGAAGTAAAAACTGAACATGAAAAAAAATAATATGTGTATCATACTGTATATTATTTGTGTATCACATATGTATCATATTTGTATCAATTGTGTATCACATGTACACTTGTGTGTGAGATACATGCGTGATACATGTATCGCATAAGACTTTTTTGAACTCGATTTAATTACGAATTTTGATACAAAATCAGTTCAAGTCACCTCCAATCTTTCTCAAATTTTGTATATTGACTTATCTATATATTTTCAATTAATTTCAACTATACCTATTGAAAAAGCTCCTTTTTATTTAGTTTTTTGGAATATTGTATAGATTTTTGTATTTCATCACCTTATTAACTACCCCGTCCATGAAATTTCCTTTCCGTCTTGTATCTAATGTTGCTAATCACGCTTAAAAATATGAAAGGTGATTTTTGCATGTGATTCTTTGAGAGAAAGAATCCTATTATTTGGTTTTTCAATTTTTGTTGGCTAGTTTTGGTAAGTCTATGACTAATGGCTAGAGGTTTGTAAGCTGAGGTTTATTTGGGACATTTTTGTAAGTTTCCTAAACTAGTTACTTTTTTGGAATTTTTACCTTCCTATACCATATATAAAACATTATTACCCTCAATGTTTAATGTTTGATTTAATTACAAACCTGTATACCAAATTACCAATCCTATATCATACTTAATTAAGGGTCTAATTAATTGGCATTTTTTCTCCGTAATTAAAGGTAACCATATATCCCACTTTCTCTATCCTCATAATCCCTAAGATATTCTCAACTTCAAGATAAGGAGTAAATATCTTCCAAAGAGACGTATTCACTGATGAAGTTCAAAGAAAATTTTTCCAATGGCAGATCCTTTCTCTTTTTCTTCTACTTTATCTTCTAATCATAATTGCATACGTACGAACCTTGCACTCCTGTTAAATTTGATCACATACAGTATGTGGATAGAAACTCTATGTCAAATCTCGAAAAAAAAAGTTGGATTCTATTAACCTATAATTTTACGAATCCAAATATGTAATTAGTCTCCAACTTAGAGTGCAAATTGATTTCTGGAAACCTTTTAATTTGTCTCAATTTTGAGGTTTAATTGTCGTTATTTTATATTTTTATATGAATCGTTAATATATTTGTAGTTAAATTATAGTTATATTGAGGTAGATTTGTAGTTATTTTCAGTGATTTTGTAGTTAAATTGTAGTTATACTGACATTTTTTATTGTAGTTGTTCTGAGTTATTATGTAGTTAAATGTATTTTAATTGTAGTTAAATGTAGTTTATTGTACTCAATCAATTATATAGTAATTACCCTCCTTGTAGTTTAATGTAGTATAAATGTAGTAATTTTATAGATACCCTTAAAAATAATACAACTTTATACAATATTAAAACTGATTTGCAGTTTTTTTGTAGTTTTTTTTGTAGGAATTTTATAGATGAATAGAAAATTTTGTAGTCTACATTTTTTTTCAGCATAGATCGTAGTTCAATTGTAGTATAAATGTAGTAATTTTTTAGATACCCTTAAAAATAATACTACTTTATACATACTTAAATTAATTAATAGTTTATTTATAGATAAATGTAGGAATTTTGTATATATTAACATAAAATCAGACCTCCTCTTCTACATTCCTTCTTCTTCTCAAAAAACACAGAGATGAGACCCATTTTTTATAATGAGAATTTTTTCCATTCAATTGTAGCATGATTAGGATTTTTGGACATGATTGAATGGTGTCGCTGGGTATTGTTCTAAATTTTATTATTTTTTGATTTGTGGATTGAGAAAAAAAAGACGAAGAATAGATTTGATTTCAATTTGATGAAGTTTTTTTTTTGAATTACGAAAAAAATTCGGGAGAGATCAGATAAAGGATTTGCGTTTAAATTTGAACTTAAGGTCACTAAATCAATTAGGATATTCTTTTCCTGATTTTTAGCACGTCATATTAGGAAGATTTAGCTACTATTAATTACTAATTAATGAATAGTATAAAAATTGTAGAAAAACAGTGCACAAGGCAGGTAATTTACCAAATATACACATTTTTTGTAATAAAGTTTCATATATGGTATAGATAGGAAAAAATCTCTACTTTTTTCTATCCATTTGAAAACATAAAAATTGCACGGGACGTCCTATTTGGTCGCCCAAATTAACCTATACCTATTTTTTTTAAAAGTTTTAATTTATACCCACTTTTTAAACAACTTCAGCCCCTTTTTTCCTCCTCCTTCTCCTCCTTCGTTTTCTTCTTTTTCTTCTTCTTTCTTCTCGTATTGAGGACAAGGTGCTGAAGAAAAAGATAACGTCGGAATTCATGTGCTCTCACCGGACCCTACAAGATTCTAACTTCAAGCACTGCTGAGTGAGTCTCCGGTGAAATCACATTCAGCGTCATGTGAAATTCCTGGATAAACAATACAATCAAGATAAGAACTCTATTAACATATACATACAAATTCGGTAGGAAACAATGTTCCAGAATTTTTTGTAGCAATAAGTTAGATGACTGTTAAAAGTGGTTAGGTATTTGAAATTGGGTAACGCTATTAAAAGCTTTTTCAAATACGTCATCTTATTTAGTACTGAAATTTTTTCGAATGAACTAAATAACTTTAGCATCACAAAATTTCAGCTATTAGAATATTTAAGTTCAGTAATTATAAATAAAAACTTCAGCAAATCGAGAACAAAACTTCAACACTAGAATGCTTAAGTTCAGCAATTACAAACAAAAACTTCAGCACTTGGTTCAACAATTTTTGCTACTTCTTGCCTCCTCTACTAGAATGCTGAAATTTGCGTGATTGCCTTTGCTACTTCACACCCGTATGCTGAAGTTACACAAAAAAATGGGTACACTTGTAATTTTTTTTTCAAAGCGAATACACGTTAAAACGTGACCTAACGACTATAGATGCAAATGCCCCTTTGAATATATACTTAGCCGCTCATCCCAACTTTGTTTTACCCATCTTAGCTTAGCTTAGCTTAATTTGGCTTACCTTGATTTAGTTTAGCTTGAATTGGCTTGATTTGACTTATTTATAGCAGCTTAAATTGGCTTCATTTGGCTGGAGATTGAAAAAATTGGTAGGGAAAAAGGTAAATGGATAGGGGCGGGTAATTTTTTTCCTGCACATGGGTATTTGCCAAGTTCTCCCGTTTTCTTTCCTGTGTTAACTTTTTATAGAGCAAACTACAGAATTAGCTACAAACAAATAATACTTACCAATAATTAGTCATTAAATTATGCTACCAAATATAACCAAGAAAATTACCAATGTTATATAATATTCAAGAAACTTAGGTAAAAAGAGATTTTTTTTTTTTCGTTAATGGGTATGGTTAATAGTCGTTGAAAATACATAAACGAGTTAATATACAACACTTGAGAAAGATTGGAAGTAATTCGATGGATTTGGAGTTAGAATTCATTACTAATGATATATAACATACAAACATCGGTAAAAAGGTTTTTTTAATGGGTGCGGTTGAAATTTGTTGAAACCACATAGGCGAGGCAATACACAATATTTACTGTGAATATGGTAACAACGATTAAATTTATAAATGGAATTTTAAAAATACGTGATCTATTCCCGAGCTAGTTTGTGAGGATGATTAGTGCTAAAACGTGAAGTAAATAGTAAAGATCGAGTTAACCAAAGTAGTGGTCGAACCAGCAGGGGGAACGTTTTCCAGACGTAAACAAGCCAGTAGGTACCTCGGGGACAGGCCTTGAGCCTATCTCAGGCTTATCAAGGGTAGCTGGGAAGGAGATAACAGATAAAGATACATGTAAACAAAGCTCTATACCATCAATCTTGAACTAAATAATGAAGAACAAACTAAGAAACAATAAAATGCTAAGGTGACCTCGGGGTCGATGAAGACTGAAAACTTAGAAGAAAGAAAGAAAGAGAGAGAGATATTATTGCATTGTGGAGAAGTGGAGCAACATCAGTCCCTTACAAGCTAGGGTGAGTCCCCCTTATACAGGCGAGGGGATTCGGTAAAGTACGTATATATTATTTACAAGAGTAGAAAGATGGGACGGACTGACGCAAGTCCTCTCAGTAGGCTACAGATAGATCGGATATGTCAGGTGTAGCTATGTGCTTAGGAGACCTCCTCTCTTATCTTAACCCCAGGCCCTGCTTTCTTTGATTCAGCCCTCGATGAGCCCTGAGGCCGAGAACTCGATCGTGGCCTTCCACCCTCGATGTCTCTGGCAAGGCTTCCAAAATGTCTTGATAGCAAGAAATCAAGTCTTCTGATTTTACCGCGCATACACAAAATTTGAGAAAGATTGAAGGTGATTTGGACTAGTTTGAAGTCAAAATTCATAGTTAAAGTCAAGTTCAAAAGTTCCTTTGTGACACATGTATCTAACATTATTTCACACTTCTTACATACATGTATATGTTGCATATACATGTGATACACATTTGTTTCATATGAGATACATAAATGATACACATGGATGCACATGGGATACATATGTCATCTTCTTTCATGTTTATCTTCCACTTCTAATCTCTGTTTTAAAACGCAAAATTGGGACTCGCTCGGGACTCGCCTCGGGACGGAGCACTTGTAAAACGCCATTGGACTTATGTGTGGGGCTTAGTTCAGTGAGACTTATGCCTCGCCCATCGGGGCTTACGCCCCGGATACGCCCAACGCCCAGCGTACTGGATTTGCCTAATAGAACTTTATGCAATTGTATGTAACTAACCTTATAAATCCTCAAATTTTCTTAATAAATCGTTGACTATTCAAAATTATTGTTTTCTTAATCATAAATCATTAAGTTGAGAGTATTTTATGTCATAATTAAAATAAAAATTATTGTACGTTATCCACTAAGAGTCCTATGATAGTTAGTTTTAAATAAATCTTTCATTTAAAAAGTATTCCTTTATTAACTTTTGTTATGTCTTTATTATATAATAGTTCATACTTTTTTCTAAATATTATGTTTTTCATGTTTACGAGATATAATACTTATTAATTTAATAGCTCAATATTACCTAGTAACTATTTATAAATAATTAGTTATCATGGTATTGTATGGTAAATTATGTGTCACTTTATTAACCCTTTGAAACTTAAAAATAAACCATACAAGAGAATCATATTTAAATTGTGAATTATATTTTTATATATATTCTCTTTCAAATATAAAGCATATTAAATAAAAGGAGTATTTTAATAAAAAATTTAAATTATAATATTGAAATTCCTTCAAGATTCATTACTCCTTAAGAGATACATACAAGATTTCGTATCGAATACATTACTTTTGATGTTTGAGTTGCAACGACGTTGTTGCTAATTTACACATTATGATATATGTCATACTTTTCATTAGTCATAGTTGAATTATAATTTATAAATATTTTAAATAGATTATTTGTTATAATTTTAAGATTTAAAGGCTAATTTTTAGAATTATTTTTATTTTATACTGTCTTAAAATTCTTGAAATTAGTAAAATTTAAAGATCCGTGGGACTTACGCCCCATGTCTCAGGGGTTACGTCTCGCCTCGTCAGAGGTCAAACGCCTCGCCTCACGCCCCACCTTTTAAAACATTGCTTCTAATTTCAAATAAAAATCACATCAAAAGTCCACCAAATTGCCTCAGAATTGAGATTAAAACTTCTTGAGTTATTTCTAACCTATTTTAATAATGCCCACTCAAATAAATTCTGATTTCAAAAATTAAATTTTCAAACTAATAATTTAGTGAGTTTCAATGGCTTTTCAATAGAAGTTTAGCTCATCTTCTTCACTTTTGAAGCAACCAAACATTATTCTGATAATCCGATCTACACTTCAAATGTTATATTTTGTCAGGTTTAAAGTGCACTCTTGCACATAGGTAATTTATATTTTTTTCTAACCCAAACAAATTAATATTAGCGGAAAAATAACGAAAAAGAGGAAACTCAAAAGAGGAGATAGAATCTGTGTCACTCACTTCTAATCGCCATGAGTGAACTAGAAATAAACGATTAATATTGCTACTTCTCACTATTGAATGGGGTTTTAGCTCCATTGCCGATCAAATGTGTTGTGGAAGGCTTCGAAACTAAAGGAAGATTAGTCATTTTGTAATAGAAAAAAGATTTATGGCTAATATTAGTAGCATTTTACGAATTAACTAATATTAGTTGTATCTTTTCTTAAAAAACCAAGATGGGCGATTTTTTCTTTTTATATTATACTTGAAGTGAAGGGGAAGAAGAAATGATTGCTGCAGGAGAAAAGAAAACAAATATCTTTATATTTTAATAGTTTTAGAGCGTTTTAAGTTAATGTTTTCCAAAGGGTTCATTTTAATTTTAACCAGCTAACACGATAAAATATTCATAGGTTATACACAATGGCAGAGTTACCAAGGCGAAAGGATGGTCCTGAAAACACCCTTCCCAAAAAGATTATAGTGTATATAAGCCAAATAATTAGATAGGACTAAGTATTTTACGTATTGTTTGGATGGTTATTTCTCGTTGTATTATATTGTATTGTATTCTTCGTATATAATGTTTGTTTTGATTATTAGTATAAAACTGATTGTATCGTATTGTTAAATCTATTATCCCAAAATAATGAAAAACTCCATTTTATGAAACAACCAAATCGGTGTGGTGGGATTGTTTCGTATTTTTCTTTCCAATTGTGCCCACACTTATTATTCTATATTTCAATTTTACCCTTTACCCTATTATTTATATTATATTCATCAAACTAATAAGTACTTTGTCTCCGTCTTCTTTCTACCGTGCAACTACACAACTATGTACTTCCCTGGTTACTTCGTCTCTTTCCAAACAAGAGTTTTCACATGTTAGTTTTCCACCTCTTTTCTAAAAATCTAAAATAATTTCTGTAGTGACATTTGGTTGAAAATTAGTTTTTCTAAATATCTATTCAAGTTTCTTCTGCTTAATCAAGATTCGTATCTTGTCTTTTCCATAACTTATTAATAACACCTTTTCTCAAATAATACGTCAGTTTTCCATCTCTTTTCTTGTGTATTTTTTCTGGTTAGTTTATTTATGATCTTTGCAAACTATATGTTCTGGTGATATAATTTATCAAGTTAATATCACGGTTTAAATTGTAACATCAAGATATTAGTTTGATACAGTCAAAACCGGCAAGAATTATAAAGCATGAATTATGTGTGGCTTCTGTTGTAACAATCATCCATCTTATTAACACTATAATGATTTCTAGAGAGTCAGATATTGTATTAAGATTAAGAACTTGGATTAATGATTAACCATGATATCTGTTTCTCTGGAAGTATGTCTTGTCTACATGGTAGAAAATCATAAAACTTAACCCTTGCCTCCCAATTACTCTGTCAAATATTTGTTGGCTTACACATTAAAGACCACATATTTCATGAGCAAGATCTTTTAATCCTTAATGAAAAAACCTACTAGGCTACTTACTCTCAGCAACATCACGTATATCAAACCTTCTATTACAAACCAAACCATATTCATTCTTTAGTTTAAGTATATCTCAGCAACCTCAACTCCCACAAATATAAAGTTAGGTGTCACGATCCAAAATCCACTAAGGGTTATGGTAGTGTCGGACACCGCTGTCAGGCAAGCCAACCAAGAATGCATGATTAATTTCAGTTTTAGTATTTGCGGAAATTATTTATTTTTTTTTATACGTTAAATATTAGATAATAAAAATTTTACAAAAATGAACATAAAGTCGATAAAAGACTTAATACTGAATAATTCAAAATCCTCCCAGAATCCAATGTCATAAGTGCATGAGGATTTACAGAAAAGGAAAATAAAATAAAATATCCGTCCGAAATACAGTGGACAAGAAATAAATGCAATACACTGAAAGGGACTATATTAGCTGCGGGTCGCCTTGAATAATGCAGCTCACCTAGTCTCAGAATCATTCGCGCTGCTACGCCTAGTAGGCCACTAGGGTTACATATACCCGTGCAATAAAAATGTACAAAAGTATAGTATGAGTACGTAAACAATGTGTACTCAATGAGTATCCCGTCTAATCTCGAAGAAGTAGAGACGAGATAGTCGACGTCGACACATACTAGTGATCCAATAATGAGGTCAGTAATAAATTAAATTATTAGTTTCTTTAAACATGATTTTAGTCCAAATAGAAGGAAACAAGAAAACAATTAATTCTCTTATAGAAAATTTCCAAAATTCCTTCTCAAAATTATCCAAATATTTTCAAGCCATGAAGAGGCAATAATAGCTTAATTAAGTTCAAGGCAGCAATACAAGCATGATCATATCATACCGAGGCGACGGTCCGATCCAACAAAAATAAATTGTGCACTTGTCGAGGGTCAACGACGCCTATAGATGCATCTATTTAATCTGCCGAGGTGTTCGGTCCGTTCCAAACAAACACATAGAGACGTTCAAACAAGAAGCCAACATGGGGCAATTATTCAAAGAGAGCTAATTCTCTTTTAACAATTTAAGAAAATGAGGTTTAGATCTTGTTATAAATTCATTTACTATTTTGACGTAGTTTAAGTAATTCAACTATCCATAAGATTTCAAATATTTAAAGTATAGCATACTTTTGGGTCCTAGACTGCCTGGACAAAGCATAATAATAGCTACGCACGGACTCTCATCACCTCGTGCGTACGTAGCCCCCGCAAATAGGAGCACAAAATAAATTATTTCACCTATGGGGATAGTTTCCTCTTACAAGGTTAGAAAGGAGACTCACCACGCTCTGAAGATCGATAACTAGCATTCCACGCCCCTCCGAAGACTCTAATTAATGCACCACGCTCCAAAATTATCCAACGGTTACGCAAATCCATTAATATATGCTCAAATATTCATTACAATCTAATTTATAGAAACTCCTAATTTCGATCGAAAAGTTGACCAAAACGCCCACGCGCCCACGTGCCCGAAATCCGAAATTCTTCTAAGTTAAAGATTACCCATGAACTCACGAACTCAAATATATAATTTTCTCTTAATTTCATTCCGAAAATCATGGCTAAATTCCAAGAATATAATTCTAGGTCTTTCTACCAAAATCTTAAATTTCTACTAATTTAAATGCTCAAATCCATATATAGCTGGTGTATCTAACTCAAAATATGTGGGGATAACTTACCTTATCATTGATGATGAAAACCCTCTCTTGAAGCTCCCTAAATATCGCCCAAGCCATAAAAAATATGAGAGAAATGGCCAAATCCCTATTTTAAAATAACCCCTCTACCTCCAGTTATTTTCGTGTCAACGGATCCTTGACCGCTTCTGCGGTTCCGAAGGTGCTGTTACAATGCCACATCTGCGGTCTCCCGTGGCCCTCCCCCTTTTCGCTTTTGCGACAGCACCTCCGAAGATGCGGTCCCGCTTCTGCAGAATATTGACCGCATTTGCGGTCTGCTCCAGTTGTCCTTCATTTCACATCTGTGATGACTCTACCGCGCATCTGCGGAATCATGATCGCATCTGCGATCCCTTCTCTTCTTAGCCCAAATTCGCTTCTGCGGCTCCCTTTCCACTTCTACGAGGCCACTTATGTGGTTAGCCTACCGCAGAAGCGAAAATACCAGCAACCAGATCCTTCAGCCCTCTTCCAAATTCCAAATTCAATGTGTTAACCATCTAGAATCTACCCGAGGCCCCCGGGACCCCAACCAAACATACCAACCAATCTCAAAACACAATACAGACTTGCTCAAGGCTTTAAATCACATCAAACAACGCTAAAATCGTCGGGACCGTGACATCAACACTACATCAGGCAATGAAATTTGAGTGGAATCACCACGAGGTCATCATTCATGGTGACGATAGCAATCCCATATATAGTCGCCAAACCATTCCAGCAATTGGAGGAAGAAGAAGGATAGGTGGGGAAACTTACCACCACATCGAGCGAGTCTTAGTAATTAATTAATATGCTTAGTTCTTCATCCATTTCTTCATTTTCTCTTTCAAGCATGAGTAACTAAACCCATTAGCTAGGTTATGGCTCAACCCTAGTGTGGGTAATTGATGGTTGTTACCATCTAGGGTTGGATTGATTATGGGTGTTTGTTATTTCGGTTGATTTTATATTTTTATTTAAGAATTGGTGGTTGCAAATATTGATTCAAGCTTTATGGGTTTGACTCTTCTTGAGAAAGAGAGTTTATAACCCCAAATTGACCCAACAAGGAATTGGGATGGAATCATGAGAAATGATAGTCCCAATTAACGGGTTAAATCTTGAAAGAGTAATTACCCTACTTGAACCCTAGTTGCTTGATCTAATTGGCCTACCCGATTGGTCTCGAGAGAGACAATTGGGCAAAATCACTCTCTCTACCGAGAGGTGTAAGAGTGAATATAATTGTGCAACGGTTACAGAATAAGCCTCAAATATATCAATCTCTCCTTAGTAGCATCTACCCGTCAATTAGCCACATAGGTGATGTCACAACTTTAGTGCCCTTCTTCACATTAGATACAACTTAGCAATATTCTCGTAGCATAATTTAGTGTTAATTATTAGTTTTATAATAGTAGTTATAAAATCAAAAATCAAGAATGTTTGAAGTGACATTAGGAGTACAAAAGCATCTCTAGACTAGGCAGAAAATCCAACTCCACTACTAGCTCCCTCAAGAAATCGATCCCGACCTTTATTTGGGTAAAAGCTATTGCGACCTGCTCTTCCTACCTTGGTGTAGCGTCGAGTTGGCAGCGATGAGTTAGTGGCCGTGGTGTAATCCTACTATATATAGTTTTGTGTATTTTTGTACAGATCCAGGTGTTGGAGATAGCAGATCCAAGACGTGAGAGTATTCTTTGATCGTGAGAATTCAAGATAGAGCTGCTTTGATCGCAACAGTCCCTTAGAGTCCTTTCCTTTTCCTTGTACAATCAAATCTCTATCCAAACAATATTGTATTTGAGTTATTTCCATGTATTCAGTTAGAGTTCGTGACACTATACTACTAGTCTTGGGGATTAATTATGATTTTTATCATGTTGCCTTGTATCACTTTTATTTCCACATTTATATTAAACACTGCTTCATAATATCACGTTTTTATTGGTTTTTATTGTTGTAAGTGATCAGCTTACCTAGTTTTGGAGACTAGGTGTTATCCTTAAGGTGGGATTTTAGGTCACGCCAAAACCAACCATACGAGTAAGTTACATAACCACCAATTCACACACGGACAGCGTCCAAAGAAAAATGGGGACTCAAATATACAAAACAAATGGTCGGGTCGTTACAAAAATGGGTTGTTTTCCTTCGAATATCGTCATCGATGATTTTTTCCCCTTTTTCTTGCTTATATGTATTGGTATAAGGTTATTCACATTTCTAAGTGGCACATTAAAAAATATATTTTTTCATTCAATTTATCAGTAAAAAAATTTATGGAATGTCCTATTTGGTCAATCCTATTTAATTTATATTCACTTTATAGAAAAGATTTAACTAATACACAATTTTAGGGTAACTTTAGTTCCGCTTCTTTGCTAGTTTTATTTACTGTATGTAAGGGTGTATTCTGGGCCGGTCCCGGACCGGGACCGGGACCGGGACCGCGGGCTTGGCGGTCCCACGGTCCTGGTGGGCCGGTCTTCGCGGTCCCGGTCTTCAACCGGTCCTAAAGCCCGTGACGGGCCGGTCCTTACGCGTAGGACCGCGAAGACCGGGACCGCGAAGACCGGGACCGCGAAGACCGGGACCGGGTAGCGGTCCTGGGCCGGTCTTCGCGGGCCTGGCGGGCCCCAACCGGTCCCAACGGTAAAAAAAAAAAAAAATTTTTTTTTTTTTTTTTTTTTTGGCCCAACGGCCAGATTTAAAACTAGCCGTTGGAGGTCAAAAATAGCCGTTTTTGGCTATCAAAATTTAGCCAAATGGTCCCCAAACTTTAATATAACCCCAAACTTTATATAATTACACTTTTTCCCAATTCTCAACTATAAATACCCCTCATTATTTCATTTTAACTCACCAATTCATCAATCTATCTTAATCTCTCTCAATCTCTCTCAATTGCTTATATTATTATTCCAATTTTGTGAAATTTTGTGAAGTTGGTGAATTGAAGTATTCAAATCTTCAAGTCTTCAACAATTTGCAATTTTGAATTTTGAAGAAGTTGTTCGTCAATTCGGTAAAGTCGTTCCAACTCTTGAAGGATTTATGAGATTTGTTAGAGAGTGGTAGATTGTGTTGTAAATTGTACTTTGGCACATCTTATTTAGTTTTTTTTCTTTTAATGGCGGTATTAGTACCTTGTTGTGCTCATTCCATTGGGGGAGAGAAGATTAATAAAGATATGTCATTTTTAGTAATAAAAATTATTACACAAGTTTTTGATTTATCTCTTAATACAATATATATATCTATTTCATACATATACATATAATATATATACATAATATATATTATATATATACATAACATATAAACTTAATACATATATATAAGTTAAGTTTATATATGTTAAGTATATATATATATTAAGTTTATATAATACTTACCATATATATATATATATATATATATATATATATATATATATATATATATATATATATATATATATATATATATATATATATATATATATATATATATATATATATATATATATACTTAACTTATATATATAACTTAACTTATATATATACTTAATATAAGTACTTAATACATATATATATATATATATAAATAACTTAACTTATATACTTAACTTATATAAACTTAATATATATATATAGTTAACGTAGATAAACTTAACTTATATACTTAACTTATATAAACTTACTATATATATATACTTAACATATATAAATTTAACATATATAAATACTAAACATATATATACTTAACATACATACATATATATATATATATATATATATATATATATATATATATATATATATATATATATATATATATATACTTTCTATATATACTTATTAAATAATTTTTTTTATTAAAAGCACACCAAGGCACAAGCCTCCATGCGCGGTGTCGCAAGCCCGATAATAAGACACGGCCACTCTTAGGCGATCAGTATCAGCACGAAGAGCAGACCG
Source organism: Nicotiana noctiflora (assembly GCA_032618575.1). NCBI lineage: Eukaryota > Viridiplantae > Streptophyta > Magnoliopsida > Solanales > Solanaceae > Nicotiana > Nicotiana noctiflora. The sequence continues at coordinate 96 of JASVEL010010781.1, read as the reverse complement.
CAGGCAGACCATGGGGCGGGCATTCAGGCCAGACCCTTGAGAGCCAGACAGCAAGCGGTCAGTTTAGGCTGGGACCGGCAGATCCACCCTTAACTG